>JABSTQ010009215.1:0-427647 GCA_013358835.2 Ixodes persulcatus | reverse complement strand
CTCTTTCGCATCTCATTCTTTGCAGACAATTGGGGCCCGGGGGGTGGGGGTTGTTACGAAAGAGGACGTGCGGACCAACGGAACGTGGGGGAAACGAAAATGGTGTTGTCGAAGTTCCCAAATTCCCGAGAGTTGACGTCCCTCGAGCGGGAGCTTGACGTCCTACGACGAAGAATTGTGGCACCCGGTTTCTTCGCGTCGCAGACATCAAGACGACTGCGGAGCTGAGGGGCGACGACCTGGTGATCAACGGGGTAAGATGTGGATCACCAACGGCTGCCAGGCGGACTGGATGTGCCTGCTGGCCAACACTCGTCGGGACGGACCCCCCACAAGACCAAGTCGCTCATCTGCCTGCCCCTGAAGACTCCCGGTGAGTGCGACGGCGCCTCTCCCTCCGGCCACGTCACCTCGCTGCGGTTACCCTCGGCAAGGAGCGACTGGCGGGAGAACGTACCGTTAAACTCGGAGCGAACGCCCACCTATAAAAGTTGCAGATTATCACTAGAAAATGGGGTCTTGTTAGGCTTGAGACCAGAAAAGCTGAAGGAGAATATGATTGAGTAGGCCCTTGCTTGGCCCTCGTTTTATGTGATGGAACGATATAGGAGCGGGATAAGGGTCTGGCAAAACCCCTAATTTATAGAGCAGTGAAGCTTCACTGCCTTGCATTGGCATGCTCGGAGAAGCAAGAGATGCGCGGGAGTGTTTTGGTTAGCTCGGTGGGCTCGAAAGTCTACTCGGGTGGGCTCTTGGTGTGTGCTTTGCTTAGGTTACAAATGTTTAAGAGTAGGGGGTGGTCGATTATTGCGACATGGGCGCATGCTCAGTTTTTTATGGTTGTGGCTAATCGCTCTTGGCAGTCACCCGGCAGCTTTGGCACAGAGAAAAGAGTGAGGGGCGAATACCCGCGTTGCTTGACGAGCTTCGAGACCAACAGACTACAACATGACCGGCACAAACTGGCTTGGGTGGGAGCATCTGTTTGAATGTGATTTTATTTATCGATAGTTGTATGGACTTCTGATCCTCTGTTTAGCTTATTTTCCCCTAGATTTTTTATTGCTTTTTCTGTTCCACGATGCAGATTGCCAGCACACCCAGTGTCAACCTCTTCATGAAACTGAGGTCGGCATGAAAACTTGTTGATTAAACTTTCTGTCCATGAAAAGGGAAAGCCTTGTACGTCTGTCCCTTTTCGTTTTGGTGCTCAAGAATAAGTGTTGTCATTCTGGGTAGATGTGCTTTGTACTTACTTGCAAATCATCATTCCCCCGCTCCCCATCTGTAAAGGCCTTGAGGGTAATTAAATGAAGTGAAATCACTCGGGTCTTTAAAATTATTCGAAGGGAGTCGCCGCTTCTGGTGTGTGCAGGGGTGACAGTGGCCCGTAGCATCAAGAAGATGGGGCACCACTCGTCGGACACGGCGCAGTTCTTCTTCGAGGACGTCCGCGTGCCGGCCAAGAACATCATAGGCGAGGAGGGCATGGGCTTCATCTACCAGATGCTGCAGTTCCAGGAGGAGCGGCTCGCAGCCGCTATCAACAGTGCGTGCATTCCACACCCTCAGTTCACTCTCATTATGGGGCTGGCTCTTGTCACTTCCGTGTCCGTGGCATGTAGCCTCAATGGCAGTGCCATGGTGTTCAAGCGACGTCATCGGCATTCTAAGAAGTTCACTCCAACATCATCACTTTGATGGCATGATGGCATCACGGTGTTCATGTGAAGCGCCGGTACTTGTGGCTTTCAGAGACACGCTGTCCTCAAAATGATTGCTTCGTCGTCCTTTCTAGGTTTAGAATGGTTGGACACAGTTTAAAGGGAGGAACTTTGTGATATCGAGGAACCCCCATTTCTCTCAACTGACGGCTGAGGAACCCCTGCGGGTTTTGGCACTGATACAATCGAGCAGTCCAGAAGCCTACAGGCCCCCTAAACAATCGTTCACACGCTAGAAAGCGATTCGCTCATAGTTATGCATCCATGAGTTGCTCGAACCTTCTAAAATAGCGCAGAAAAAATCCTTTACATAAGGGCAGAAACGGTCGAGAAAACTCGGGATCTTGGGGAGCCAGTGCGAGAAGCCGCGATTTGAAGCGTGGCAATGACATCTCTGCTCGACCAATGAGACTTCTCCCATCCCGACCGCAGGTGTGCCCGTGATGGATCGCATCATACAGGAGACGATGGACTACAGTGATGTCTCATTAATATGGACACCTCCGTTCCCCAAAAAATCGTCCATAGTGCGAGTTCTCCATATTAACGAGACAAAAATGCATGTATTTTCCCAGTTTTTCCCCGAAACTGGTGTCCATATAGCGGGGTATCCATATTAACGGGGTCCATATTAAGGAGACATGGCTGTACTTCCGGCAGCGCAAGGTGTTTGGTGCCCCGCTGATCTAGAACCTGGTGATCCAGTTCCTACTTGCGTAACTGCAGGCGCAAGTGGAGGCCCTTGCTACAGGGCCGCTCGTTCGTACACTTTGCCTTTTTGGGTTGCTCCAAAGTCGATTGTGGCACGAATTTTGATTGCAGGGTTAGTTCAAGCCAAGAAACCTTATTTTCGAAGAAAAAAAAAGAAATTAATTTTTTGGGGGGGGGGGGGTAATGGTATTCCTTATACTCTGTTGCAGGTCAAGGGGGGACACTGGCTAGAGATTTGACTTCTGAGCTACTCGGGTGATTGGAATGAAATTTGCACGAGAGATTTAACATCAGGGCTCGCTATTAAGCACCATTTTGGCTGCTTGCATATAAAGTGGGGGGTGTGCAGTGTGTCTAGTGACCGCGAAAACCGGGAATTGTCAGGGAAATTTTAATTATTGGGAAAAATCGGGGAATTGTCAGGGATATTGTCAAAAAGTGAGCCCAGTCAGGGACAATTAGCCGGAAATGCCATCGAGTGCCCTGAGCAAAGGCTTGAAGACTTGGGGGCAGAAAAATAGGCAATGAATTCTGCTTAGAATAGAGCGTGGGCTCTCCTCACCCGATGTAGAGTGTGCTACACGATGCAAAGGGAACAGTTGACAAATCCAGTCCAAGCCTTGGATTGTATTGGTGTGGATTGAGAGCTGGACACTAATAGCATCCTGGATCATCCGCACCAGTGCGCACCAAGGCAGCGAGGTTCACCCCATCGTCTTCGACCAAGTGCACCGGTGCGCATCGGACGTCCTCGATCAACGGAGCGCACCCTCCCGGTGCGGCTTCTCGTTGCCCAACGCGCACCAAGAAAATCGACAGTGCGCCGGGGTGCAGTCCCATCAGGCATTGCGGCCAGGAGAGGGAATCGAGGAGGTGGCGGGAGTAGCAGACGCGCAGTCTATCGAGATGGCGATCTTGCGAAAACGAACACACCTTGCAGCTGCACTAGATGAATTCCTCAGCTCTTCTGAGAGCGAGACGACAAGCTTCTTACCATCACCGCGATTACCGGCGATTGCTGCGGTGGCAAGGAGCGCCCGAAAGGTATGAACTTCGTGAAAAGTGTTGCGAGGCGTTTCGATGACATCGAGGTATGGCTATTTTTTGGTGTTTCTCATATACCTGTGGAATTGTCACCCGCTTCGTGACCCCATCGACAATCACGTCCACAATGTTTATTTGTGTGGGACCGTCAAATCCGAGAGTAAAAAAACGGGAGAAATTGACAGCAGACGGGCACTGCGCGCAAACCTACGCAAGAAACGACGAACGTAACGCGAGGTGACTCATGGTGGAGCTCGCCACGGTGCATCGGCGCGCCGCAGTTAGTCCTCGATGTTGCACCGAGGAGCGCTGTGCACTGTCCTGGTTTAAGGGCGATTCCGGTGCGAGGTGATCGAAGATGCATCCGGCGGCCATGTGGCCATGCTGCCATTCGGTTATTGACGTGTGTGGTTTAGCGTTGTGTTTTCATCGTGTTTGCTTTCCGGAAGTAGACTCTTCGCCGACGATGTCGGCGGCAAGAAAGTGCTCGTTTAACCCTTTCAGGTGCTATGTACACAATTGTGTACATTAAAAGAAAAACCTAATTTCGCGTTGAGAATGCAAATATTTTAGTTAAACTAAATTTGGCATAATTATATTTTAGTCGTCTAGCAACCATGACAGTTTTTGGTGCCATCTATCGGGATTTTCGGGAGATACGATGTAAACAAGAAGCATGGCGTCGAACACAACGGCAGCGGCAGGTAGGTCAACTTTTCTAATTTATGTAGCAAGCGTGGCATGAATTCTGCCCGAAGTAAAATCACAAGTTTTATGCTACATTATAAATATTCGGTTACAACAGAGTTTATGGCAAGAAGCATCTTAGCGGGGTTGAAAAGTCCCAATTTATTGGCATACACAATCGTGTACAAAGCGCCTCAAAGGTGGCAGAAACTTTGTCAAAGAAGCAATTTTTCTTGTTTTCCAGGCTTTTTGACTCTGCCTTGTTGTTCTTTTTATGCAAGAAAAAGCCATGAAAAGACTGGAGAATCAGCTGGAAGGCTTTTGGAGCGGATTGCAAATGGAGACGTGTCTGACGTAGGGGAGAGCGATGAAGAAGATGACACCTTTGAAACCAATGCGTGCCAAACGCCGGAGCAAGCTTACGACGTGGAGAATGAAGAAGCTGCGGTGGAGGATGCAAACGAAGACGAGGAGAGCACTCCTGATGTCCCGTGCACAAGCGTGATATGGAAGAAAAAAAGGTACACACCACCTCAAGACACCGGCTTTTCTGCGCGGGGAGACTTTGCTGTGACGGCGGATGAGACGAGCACACCACTCACTTATTTCTCGAGATACGTTTCCCAGTCTGTATTCAAGGGCATCACAGAAGCGACAAATGAGTACAGTGTGCTAACGTCACACACCAATGTAAACACAAGTCCAGACGAGGTTCGGAAGCTTGTTGGAATGCACGTGCTGATGGGCGTGATATCGCTTCCCCGAGTGAGACTGTATTGGGACAATACAGCCAAAGTTCCGCTTATCTCAGAAACAATGACCGCAAAGATTATTTTTCAAGTTGAGGAATAACCTCCATATTGCTGTCAGTGAGCCTTCTGATTGCCAGGACAAGCTGTGGAAGGTGCGCCCTTTCTTGGACAGCATCAGGGCGCGCTGCTTGGACCTACAACTCGAGGAGGAAGTTTCAGTGGACGAACAAATGATACCGTTCAAGGGGCAGCTTTCGATCAAGCAATATATGAGGGGGAAACCAACACCTTGGGGAGTCAAAGTTTTTGCCCTTTGTGGGAGAAGCGGACAGCTCTATGACTTTGTCATTTATCAAGGCCAGAACTCGATAAGTGACGATTTGAAAAAGGCGTTTGGCCTCTGCTCGGGTGTCGTGCTCCACCTAGCACAACGGATCCCATTGGGGTGCAATTATCAATTGTACTTCGACAATTATTTCACTTCAATACTCCTTCTTCGACGTCTCAAGAAAGACTGCATTCTAGCTGCCGGTACGGCACGGACGAACAGGCTGTCGAAGTGCCCCATTTCAAGTACTAAGGCAATGAAGAAGAGTCCGAGGGGGTATTCAGAGGAATGTGTTACTCGAGACGACATTAACGCTGTCTCCTGGAAGGACAACAACTGCGTTACCATTGCCTCGAATTTTGTTGGCATAGGAGAACAAAAAGAGGTCAGCAGGTGGGACAAGGAGAAGAAGCAGCACATCTTGGTCAAGCAACCAGAAGTGATCAAGAAGTATAACCAGTCAATGGGTGGAGTGGACAAGCTCGATTTTCTCTTGAGCTTATACCGGATTAAAATCCGATCGAGGAAGTGGACACTTCGGGTCCTATTTCATTTTGTTGACATTGCCATCTGTAACGCCTGGCTCGAATACTTGCGAGACAACGAAGGCATCCCCAGGACGAAGCTGATGGACCTCATGCACTTTCGCCTCCAAGTTGCAGAAGGACTAATTAAGGCCGTCCCAAATGCAAGAAAACAAGGACGACCGTCTCTAGAAAACCTGGACCTGCAGGCAGCCGAGGCCACCAAAGTGCTAAAGAAGCCGTGGACTATTGGCCAGAAGCCAGGGTTCAGGCAGAGCCTTCGTGTTGCAAACTCGAAAACTGCAAAGGAAGGTCGAAAATTTTCTGCAAGAAATGTGCTGTCCCTGTCTCACAAAGGAATGCAATTGCTTCTTCAGGTTCCACGTGTGAAAAGTGCAATCATTTAAGTGCTTTGTACACAATTGTGTACATACTTGTAAAAAATAGTTTTGCATTTGTATTCAAAATTCCATTGTTTCTGTGACTTTTGAGCATATTTCTTTTAGTTTAGGTGCAAAAACAATTTTTACACTTCAAAACAGCAGATGGAGCCTGAAAGGGTTAATCTGGACTGGACGAACCCGAATATTTTGGAATATGCTCGTTGGATTAAGCCCGTGCAAAATAATCCTCACAGTAGTGCCCAATGCTCAATGACTTTTGTTTTAATGGTCTTGTATATTTAACCGCCTCTACAGTGGTCAGGGAATTTCACCTGAAATTGTCACGGAAAACCTGGAAAAGTCAGGGAAATTCGAGATAATAATTTGCTAGACACCCTGGATGTGGGACTTCGGGCTATCTAGTTTTTATAACTCAAATGTAAATATTTGAAGAAGGGTTATTGCCTCAAAACATGAGATGCATATCTGTCCTATGTCAATTTTTGAGAACGCAGTTTTTTCTCAACGAGGACTTTAACTTAAAACAAAATAAAGTAGATAGCCCGATTCCCTAGTAAATTTGAGTTCAGAACCATCTTGATTGTGGTATCAGAATACTTTTACCTTCGAACAAAAGATCCCTTCGTATGAAATTTGCACCAAAAAGTGGAACTAAGAAAAAGGCATTCAAACATTGAACTCCTTTACTTTGTTACTGCCTCACAATGTGTTGAAATAATTTTATATCGATGTAACTATTTGGCATATGATTATCAAATTTAGTGCAAGGGCGTATAATTAGTTTCCAAAACTGAAAACCTCAAATTTGAGAAATGAATTTTTTCAACATAATTTGAAATTTAGGCCCATTTCCCCCCCTTCAGAAAAGCAGGACAAGTTGCTCTCGCAAAGCCTTCCACCTTTGCCGCTTTGACAGAGCGAACGCTGGAAAGGAGGCCAGTGGAGTCGTCTCCTCTCTTGCCTCCTCTCCACCATTCACTCTGCAAAGTGAGAAGAGGGGAGGGCTTTGTGGAAGGAGCTTACCCTGCTTTTCTTCACCTGCAGCCGAGCATAGTGATGGAGCAGTTGGAATGTAGGCACACCAGCATAATACGGCGCTCTGGCACTCGCATCGCCCTCCGACGGATCCGGCGACCGTGACCCGAGCCACGCCGTTCCCTCCCGCTCGCAGGGTTGATGAGGGAGGTTGAGAACGTTACGCTGCTGGCCTCGATGGCGAAGCTCAAGTGCGGCCGTCTGCTCCGGGAGGTGGCGGACTCGTGCCTGCAGTACTGGGGCGGCATGGGCTACTCGCACGAGGTGCTCGTGTCGCGCTCCTTCCGGGACGCCCAGCTACTCCATCGCTGGCGGCGCCGACGCAGTGATGCTGACCATCATCGCCAAGATGACCGGCTCGGCGGACAAGTTGTCCTCCCCCCACGGCGTCCTGTTGGAAGAGGATCGTCACGCGCCCGAGGTGGCGGAGAAGTGGGATCGGTTCGGTGTTGTGATTCTTGGTTGCCAATGTGGGAAGCTTGCGTGGAATGTGATACGAGTCGAAAAACGTAGAAAAACCTGGAGTTTGGATGGCAGTCGCCGAGATTCCTTTACCGCAACGGTATTTACGCGATGCGGCATACGTGTACAGTGAATGCTATGAATTGTATTCCCAGGACCACTTGAGCAGAATGGGAGGGGGCCCTCTTTGGTGCTTCAGTGTTTATACCGCGTTCCATGCACAGTGCCGTCGAAAGAACCGGGGCTGGTGTGCCACCTTTTCTCAGAGTGTCCGCGCAAAAAAGATGGGAGATGAGGATGCACGCTTGTGGTGTACGACTGAATGAATCTGTGTTTCCCTTCCCAGGGCAGCTTTTCCAAAGTGAGAAACGTACGTGATACTGGAAGACGGGCGTGTTTTACGAGGATGTGGACTGCTGATTACGGCTCTTTTACTTCCTGGTGAAATACCGCTTTTATTGCCTATAGTTCCTAGCGGTATGCCGTGCTACTTAAAGCAGTATTTGCAGTTAAAATGCGAGCGCGTCACTCGGGAAGGTGGTCATGCGCAAACAAACGCCATTTTAGCTTGCTAATACTGCGACAGCTGGATGTTGGTGACCATACCTCGGCAAACCTCACTCATGAGGGCCCTCACTCACCCTCATCTTCACAGGTAAGGTGAGGGTGAGTGAGTTTCTGAACCAGGAAAATTCATGAGTGTGAGTGAGTGAGTGCGTGAGGGGTGTGAGGGCCATGAGTGCGTGAGGGCGGTGAGGGGTGTGAGGGCCATGAATGCGTGAGGGGTATGAGGGCCATGAGTGCGTGAGGGGTATGAGGGCCGTGAGGGGTGTGAGGGCCATGAGTGCGTGAGGGGTGTGAGGGCCGTGAGGGCGGTGAGTGCGTGAGGGGTGTGAGGGCCATGAGTGCGTGAGGCCCCCTTTAGACGGAGCAACTTTCTCAGCAATTTCGGTGTTGCTGGCGGGTTGTTCCCTAGCTTTCCCTAGATCGACACGAATTGCTGAGATCGGGTCCGGCTCAAAACAAGCGAGCAACTCGGAGCAATTCGAAGACGTTGAAAGCGGCTGCATCCAATCAGGGACGGGATATTTTCACGTGATACCTCGTGCCGGTGATGATGACAACAAGAGACTTGGTTCAGGTTTGAAATTGATCGTTTTTGGAAATAAACTGTTTTAATATACTGAGGGCGGTGAGTGCGTGAGGACCACGAGTGCGCGAGGGCCATCAGTGGTGTGAGGACGGTGTGTGAGTGAGGGGTATGAGTGCGTGAGGGGCGTTAGGGGCATGAGGGCCGTGTGGGGTGTGAGGACCATGAATGCGTGAGGGGTATGAGGGCGTGAGGACCGTGAGGCTAGTGAGTGCGGGAAGGGCATACGTGCGTGGAGGGTGGTGAGGCTGTAAGACTAAGGACCGTGAGGGCGGTGAGGGGAGTAAAAGGCATCAGTTCGTCAGAGATCTGAGCTCAAATGAAGCGCTTCCATTTGCATGTGGGGCTTTTGCGAAACGATGAGTTCTCTGCGAGACCCGATTTCGCTTGAAGGCGTAGATAATTTGTGAGTGGTCGCGCGGGTATTGGCCCTTGGGGCCTCTCGCGGCATCTCCCGGGAAGTAAGATCGACGCTCGCCTCGCAAAAATTTCGCCGCGCGGGTGCTTGGTGCGGTTTGGTTATTGTGTAACGGGTAAGAAAGAAGGAGTTTGTACGAGCTAAGGCTCGCTGCTTGGTGATATTTGATAGCTCGGTTTGCGCAACTAGCGTTAGGTTGGCCGTTTTCTTTGTTATTTTTGACAAAAAAAAGGAAGCTCGGTCGGAATGGTTAAGAGTTTGCTCGCTCGCCGGTGAACGGGTGGCGTTTTGCTGGTTGACGGCGGATGAAAAACGGGCGCTGTGCTCTATAGAAGTTACTGCTTGAAGCGCTCTGACTTTAGAAATCTTTGCAGATGGCGCATGCAAACGCAAGTGAACTGCGAGCAGTCTCCCTTAGCCTCTACTCTTTTGTTCTAATTGTATAGGCTGTTCGAAAGAAACAAAAAGTACACAAGCACGACGTGGACAAATATCCTCAAAACATCTTGTTGATATTGGTTGATTTTGAGCACTAGTATACTCTATCCGGTAACACAATATGAAACTTCATTTCATTATTTCTTTGCAACTTCATTTCATTATTTCTTTGCACTGAAGAATTGGGGGATCAGTTCACTGTTTATTTCGTTAAAGAGCACTGCTGAAAAATCGTATTTGCTTCATGTAATCGACCAATGTTTATTATGTCAGTCATTCGGTCCGTAAGCACTATGTTTGCAGGGAACAAAAAGTTTCGGAGTGCTGGGCCTTTGTATGCGCAACCTTTCGCTTCCGGCAGAGGGTCACCTGTCGATGAGTAGACTCCGTATCCCCTCTGAAGCACTAATGCCAAAATTAGCGCTTGCAGAAAAGCCGGAATTTCTTGGGAAAACCCGCTAGCTCGTAACTAAAATTTATAGAAGTGGTGTTTGAACTTCCCTCAAACACTGTGACCATTTATAATTATGAATTTTATGAATTTATGGATTGCAAGCTTAAGTCACTCGTGATACAAATCAGCTGTACTGTGATTTGTCCACAGCGAGGAATTATCTTCAAAAACATCTGGCACGTTAATTTTTTTCTTGTAGTTCTATTGCACAAGACGAGGCCATATGCGAAATCCTTGCCAGCTATCATCATCATGCCATTAGGAGCCGCCATATTGGGGAGTTTATCACATCTTCCAGTTGTGGACGAGGTGCATCTGCATTTAACTCGGTTTTCATAATATTAGGGCAGTTTATTTGTACACTCAATGGGTTGCTGGTTAGTTTCGGATCAACGAAGAAAAGAAAGACGGCCGCCAAATTCAGGAAAAGGAATTGTCAGCAACGAGGTCGCAAGACTCGTCACTCAAGCAGTGAACTGGGCCATCCAGGTCAATGAACGGTATTTCTCGAAGGCGTCCTGTGAAGGGTTCGTACTGGACTTGCAGCAGGTGATCATATTTTAGTTCTACGACTTACACTTTGCCGGGACATGCAGCGATTTTGGCCCTAGAGCGGCGCGATTTCTGCCGTCGCGGCGCTCGTGCCGCTTAACCGCTGGTGCTGGCCAGAGCGCCGCGACGGCAAAAATCGCGCCGCTCTAGGGCCAAAATCGCTGCATGTGAAACCCGCTTAAAGGGGCGATGCAACGATTTTTGTATTTTGCGCAAATACCGCTTAGAACGGATCCCTGACGTTAATGACCTGTGACATACCCGTTCGTTTTTCACCACACGCAATCGAAGTCGCGGAAAAAAAATAAAGAAAAACGAGCAGAGTTCACCCCCTCAACTCGCAGCCAGAACAAGCGGCCACGTGATCTGGAGCCGATTATGTGCCGCCAAAGTTGATCATAGCCACGCGCTGGGGTTGGCAAGGCACAGGACACGCGCTGAGTTCCAGACATTGTTAAGGTTTGGCTGTTGTCGTCATTGCAGCGATTGGACACGGGCCACAACCCGAATGCTTCTCGAGCTATCAATTATCACGAGCCCAAATCGAGTGTCCACGCCATGCTCGGGTCCAATCTTTGAGCCGCATTCAAATATCGTCACTGGGCGCCCAGCTGCGCCATCAGGTTTTGCGAAGGAGAGATTGAATGGAAACGCTTGGTTTTGTCCTCGAAATTACAGCGCAACAAAGGAGTTTCTTGGTCAGTGGCGTTGCGTGCGAGTATCCTTGAGTCCCACTAGTGCCAGTAAGCTCGTGTAAAGTGAAAAACATTCCAATTGAATATCGTTGCACCGCCCCTTTAAGGCTGTAGGCAAGCTGGCGTTCGAGTTTTTTTTTTTTAACCCTGTCAGTAGTAGCTGTACGTTGCATTTATAAAATGCATTATGCTAAGAAAAAAAAAGCTATTCAAAGACATGTATACATTTGCTAATTGTGCTGCCGACAAGATCAATGGCGAATTAGAAATTCCAGGTATGTATTGAATTTGTTAAATTACGTGTAGGTTTAACGGTAAACAACGCTCGGTACTAAGTTTTAGTTAACCCGAGATTAGGACAATTGAATCGGTACCAGAGGAGGGACGTGCGTTCCAAAGTAATGTTTCAGGTCTATAAACGTTGGGGAGTAGTACTTAGTTCGCAGTTATCCAACAGTGCCCAGCTACAGCAGAAACGACGTTGAGCGCTAGCGGCGTGACACACGCACGGTTTCATTTAGACTCAACCAGTGAGGTATGCACTCGCAATCTTTTATTTCTCTCGAAATTTCACAGCAATCCTTTATGAAATAAATCATCACTCTAGCACATTATACGATTCTGAGCATGCATGCATATATATATATATATATATATATATATATATATATATATATATATATATATACAGACACAGACGTGGGCAGGAGAGAACACTTTTTTAGGTTGTGCAACCTAGGCCTGCGCGTTTGCGTAATTTGTTTGTATGTCTGTGCGTGTTTGTTAATTTTTTCTCGCTCTTTTTTTTTTAATATTGAAATAATTGTTATGGAGTAACCGACACTGTTTGTACAATGCCAACATCTCCAAAAATACGCCATTTAATAAAGAAGAAAATAATCGCGAACATTTGGTCTTGCGAATAATTCACCCCATGGTAATAAATATATAGCACACCAACCCCAATCGCGGAAATTCGTGCCTGTGAAAATTCTTTGAAACCGGCAATTTGAGAAATTCGCGAAATAAATTCGTTAAAAGTATACGAGTTTACAGGCCTATTTTCAATGCTTGGCGTAAGTCCCTGAAGCAAGCACTTCGCCGACTTTTTAATAGGGGTCCTTTCATGTAAAACATAATTATAGTCGAGATTTACTCAAAATAAATAAATTTATCATAAATGTGCGCGGTCAAATTTGCACGTAGCTATCAGTCAACTCAAAATGAAGCTCAAGGCACTATGGAACTCAGATATGAAGTGGTCAGAGGTATATGGAAAGGAGTGATGGTACCAGGACTGTCTTTTGGCAATGCAGTACTGTGCATGAAATCTGAGGTTCAATCAGGATTAGAAATTCGACAAAGAAGCGTAGGCAGATTGGCGCTGGGAGCACATGGAAAAACACCAAATGAAGGAGTACAGGGGGACATGGGATGGTCGTCTTTTGAGAGCAGGGAGGCAATTAGTAAGTTGAAATTTGAACAAAGGTTGACCGAAATGGATGATACGCGGTGGGCACGGAAGGTATTCAAGTATTTATACATGAAAAGTTTAAACACAAAATGGACAAACCGAACCCGAAAGCTTACATTTAAATACCTACACACTGGTGATGGGGCTGAACAGACTACTTCAGTGAAAAAGGGGGTGAAAGAGGCAGAGAGGAAAATGTGGGAGGGGAGAATGCAGGAGAAATCAGCTTTAACAGTGTACAGGGCACGAAAGCAGGACATAAGAAAGGAAAAACTGTTTGACAATTCACTGGGAAGTGCTTTGCTGTTCGAGGCAAGAACGGGAGTTTTGAGGACGAGGACGTATAGGGCTAAATTTCAGGAGACAGACACATTATGTGCCGCCTGCCATAATGATAGCGAGACACTAGAGCACTTGGTTTTGAAGTGCACGGGGCTTCGCCCTGCTCTCCCTGAGGGGGTAACGAATTTGGCCGGGGCCCTGGGTTTTACTGGCGACGATGGAGGGACGGAAGAGAAAAGGATCACAGTGACAAAGAGACGATTAGAAGATTGGTGGAAATTATCTAGGGAAAATTAAATGATGAAAAACTAACTAGCACAGCTGGGGACAGGCGGGACAGAGGAAAATTGGGACTCCCTCCCGCGTGGCTTCGGCCCAAAGTCTCAACCCTGTCTCCCAGTGGGTCCGGTGCTGGGGTAACGCCGACAAGGTTTGACCAGAGGAAAATTGGCGACTCCCTCGCCGGGGGGAAGAGGCAGGGGGGTGACGTTTTTTAGTTTTTTTGCCCGATCCCCCGAAGGTCATCCTGGTGATATCCCACACTGCCTGGTGATAGTTAGGGGGAGAAAAATTGGTCTTAAAAGGGCGGGAGGAATCACGTTTTTGTCTTTTTAGACTTAGGTTAGGTGGCGCAAGCTACCGCCCGTTATAAAGGGTATAGCCATTAACATCCATCCATCCGAATCCTCTCCCTCAGGCACCACCATTAAATTGCAAACGCTCTCCAGGTTTTGAGTGGCACCCACCCTCACTAGAGCCTCCCTACCAGATGCCAAAATACAACAATTGCACGACTGGTAAGAAAACAGTGGGAACGAGATGAGAAGAATCGGGAATGTTACGAGGGTAGAAAGTTGGGCAAGTTGGTGATTCATAACGATTAAAAAGCGCAAAAAGACGACGGACACAGAAGAAGACACAGACACAGCGCGCCGATCCCAACAAGTTTGTTGGGGATCGGAAATGTTTTCTTTTCTTGGGGATCCCCCAAAGAGATGAAGAACCTAACGGCCTGTCATGACTTCAGCTCAGAGGTTCTCGAAAAAGTCAAATACGTTTAATAGTTAGTATTTTTTTTTTTCAACTGGATGAAATTATATTTGTAAAATGTGTGACCCTTGTCGTAGTAAGCACAGCAGAAAAAGACAACAGCAGAAACATATATGCACAAAGATATAATAAAAACTGAATTTGGATGCTTAAAAAATCAAAGCCGCGTTTTCATGCCGGACAGTGTTGAGTAAATAGAGCTAGGTATAATAAATATAAAAGCAAACCAACTAAAAAAAAAGCTTATAAAAGGCGCGTCTTTCTCGGCCAAGGTGCAAAATGAGTCAAAGGGAAACAAACCAAAAGATAAAGCATCCCCTCCCGAGGGTCGCAGCGCCTTGGTGACCGAGCGGCGGAGCGGCGGAGGACGGCGCCGGCTCTTTTTCAAGCGCACATGCACGCCGACGGTGGCGACTCGCGCCTCCGCGCACAACACCGGCGTCAACGCACCAACTGCGGTGACAGCACAAACTATTTTTGAGTTCGAGTGAGGACCTAGCATTAGTTATGCAAAATTATCGATAAATTGACTATCGATACTAACGATAGTTTTACTATAGTCGACTATCAACAGTTTTACTATGGTCGACCGTTGATAGTCGCTATGAATAGTACTATCGATAGTTTTTCGATAGTCAACTTTCGATAGTACTATTTATAGTTTTACGATAGTCGACTATTGATAGCACTTTCAAAAGTTTTTTTTGATAATGTAACTTAGATACTATTTCAGAAGTATACTCTTGATATAGTTTTTCGAAAGTACTATCGATAGTTCTTCAGAAGTATACTGTTGATAGTTTTTCGGAAGTGCTCTCGATAGCTTTCCAGAAGTGCACTGTTGATAGTTTCTCGATGATTTACTGTCATTATTTTTACAACCGTATTTGTATCGCTTTTCTATAGTTTTTTTTTTTTTTTTTGTCTTTGATAAGCCTGCTGAAGGCTCCCGTCGTGAATTCTATGAGCTTTGGAATATTTCCTAGGTTGCCTTTGGCAACCCAGGAAATATTTGACATTTTCAATTACTATTACCAACGTTACTCAAATCTATTATCAATGGTACAGTATCAATAGTTTTCAATAATCGAGTGCCGATAGCACGCAATCGATATTTCTGCGGTAGTCGACCATCGATAGTGTCATCGATTGTTTTTACGGCACTCGGCTCCGGATGTATTGATAGTTTATACATATGTACCGACAGTTTTACGGCACTCGGCTCCGGATGTATTGATAGTTTATACATATGTACCGACAGTCAACCAACGGTCGCATACTATTGATAGTTTTATAATAGTATACTCTTGACAGTACAGGGTTTCAGCAGATTGTGTTCGCACTCCGATAACGATAGGATGCGGGCGCAAACACAGTTGTCGGTTGTCTATGTAGCGCGTATCGCTATCAGAGCTGCAAAAATATCTGCTGAAAAATATACAAATCCACCTGTTCACAGACTGCACTGAGGTGAAGTCCCCATATGATACTCACTGGTAACAAAAAGCACATCTAGGGGCTTTACACCGAGGCCCTTAAGCGCCTTATCGGTCCACCAACGAAACAGCGCCGCGCACGCCATCAAGAATACTTGCACGGCCCTACAAAGAGACGACGGGACCGCCGTAACGATACGATGGATCCTGGGACACGATGGGCACCCCGGTAACGAGCGAACCCACGAGCTGGCGAGCGAGGCTTCACAACACCGCTCCCGGCACGGGGACCCAACGTGGCTGACACCCTTCCAAAGACCCCGAGGAGCGCAGGAGTCGCCGCCAACGAAGACGGCAGGGCCTGCTTCCTACAATCATACCTTGGCAAACCTCACTCATGAGGGCACTCACTCACCCTCACTCACCCTCATTCTTACAGTTGAGTTGAGGTAAAGGTGAGTGAGTTTCTGAACCAGAAAAATTCATGAGTGTGAGGGTGAGTGAGGGCTGTGAGGGCCGTGAGTGTGTGAGGGGCGTGAGGGCCGTGAGGGGCGTGAGGGCGGTGAGTGCGTGAGGGGCGTGTGGGCCATGAGGGCTGTGAGGACCGTGAGGGCGGTGAGTGCGTGAGGGTGAGTGAGGGGCTGAAGGTGAGTGTGAGGGTGAGTGAGGGGCTGAGGGTGAGTGTAGCTGTGAGGGTGAGTGAGGGGCTGACGTGAGTGTGGCTGTGAGGGTGAGGGTGAGTGAGGGCGACCTAAAATGCCGACCTCTGTTGGTGACAGAAGGAGTTCAACAATGGTGCCACCTCGGTTTTAGTTGCGTTCACCTAATATTGTAGCGTAATTGTGTGGAATGTGTATATGCGTTAATATAAACGGATACTATATTGTTAAATCTCGTCTCTACTTTGTTTTCCACTGGCATATTTGGATCCGTGAAATTATTTTTTTTAGTTTGGCTACCGAAGGTTCAAGAATTGTGAAATGGGCATCAGTGCAGGCATTGCATTCCTTTTCCTCCTCAACTACTCGTTTTTAACCAAGGGCAGATTACCTCTCATTTTTTTTTTAAATTTTAAGATGTCACGCATTGTATGGCAAGAGTCATTGAAGCCAATTGTGTGCTTCAGCCTCTTGTTGGACGGAGTGGCGTGCCAGCCTCGCAGCTCTGGTTTGGCTGGGATGGCTCGTAGCATTGGCTACAGACTTACTTGAAGTATATGAAAAAAGTACGTCAAGTAAAGTACAAAGTAAATAAGAGCTTATGTACTTCAAGTGAAGTAGTACCGTAAAATACCGGGCAAGCTCCCACTCAAAATTGAGAGATAATCGTGGAAAACTGGGGGTGGGCGCTTGTCTGGTCATCAATTTTGCATATAAATGTACTGTGCATATTTTCTCATATCTTAAACATTTGGGAATGGGCGCTTTGTGTGAAGTAGGCGGATGGCACGGTATTCTACTGTAGGTTAGTACACGGGGTGCAATGTGCTTGCAGTAAGCTACTATAAATACGATGTAATTTCAAAGTAAAGTACAAGTACTTTTTAACAATCTTTCATGATGCCCTTTCATTCCCCTATACAAAGTGTATTTCTTTTTTTTTAATTGCTATGCAATGTTTTAGGGGTAATTGGGACTGGATCAGTTATTTTCTGAAATGGTGTCAAATGTTGGATGAAGGCAACTGGCACAAGAGTAGTTACTTTTGAAAATGGCATCAAACTCGGAAGTTCCTTCGACTTCTGAATTTGACGCCGCTTGTACTGGCTTCCACTAAACACACTAAAAAAGAGCATGATGTCTTCCCCGTAGGTTCCGCAAGCAATTGTCTTGTGAGGAGTATATTCTAATATTTTTAACCTCGCTTGCGCCGACCAAGCGAGAAATAGCGAGAGTTCCAAATGCTGGTAAAAAGCCGCCTGCAGTACAAACGGAACGATGCATTGTCTGCTTGCGTTTCTGGTGAGAGTGGGCTCCCAGTGTTTATTCAGAGTTGACA
This sequence comes from Ixodes persulcatus, assembly GCA_013358835.2. Taxonomy (NCBI): domain Eukaryota; kingdom Metazoa; phylum Arthropoda; class Arachnida; order Ixodida; family Ixodidae; genus Ixodes; species Ixodes persulcatus. The sequence continues at coordinate 410,029 of JABSTQ010009215.1, read as the reverse complement.
AAAGCATAATTTTGTCATACTGTCACATTCGTCTGGGTCGCACCGCACCTGCACCGCGCTGCACCGACGGACGCGTCACGTTCGCTGGTCGTGTCGGTGCGGCTGCACTACGTTCGCCTGGGACTTCATGCGGCGCGCGGCACCGGTGCGTTGCTGCACCAGCTGCACCGTCGGAAGGAGACCATGCAGGTCCTCGCACTGCGGCCTTGAGGTAACGCTCTCGGCTTCCTTCGGCACCTTCTCTCTCTCTCTCGCCTCCGTCGTCGGTCTTCCTTCCTAGTCTCGCGAAACATGGCGACTCGCTGCTTGAGAGAACGTGATGTCGGCGCTGCTATCTTCGTTCCCTCAAGCCCTCTGCTCTGGCTACGATTTCTGCTGTGACGACGGGCGTCGGTTTTTCCCTTTTCGGGAAGTGTGTGTGTGTGTGCGTGCGGTGCTGCGTTGCGTCGGCGGCCGAGAAACCAGCCCACCACGCCGGGCACGTGAAGCTTACGTCGTTCGTCGGATTCAAGACGTCGGTGAGTCTTCGGACTTCGTTTGAACTTTTCCCTGGACTTTGGGTCCCGCAGTGGGGACTTTCCTTTTTCGGAACTTTCGTCTTCTTTGCACGGGCAAACTTGTTTCCCGGCTGCAGTTTGTGTCGCGAGTGGCAAGTTGTTTCACGTTGTGTCGGGAATTGAGTGCTGTCTTGTTTTTTTCGCGGCCCCGCTGCCCGAAGGTTCGTGAGTGTGTTATTGGGCGCGTTAAGTTAGTGAGCTCCAGACTCCGGACATCTGCGCCATCTGACGCCTATTTGTTTACGTTTCCGGTGTTCGCATTTCGTTCTGATGGTTCTGTTGTGTTGTCGCCGTGCGCGGCTTTTTATCGCCTAATTAAATTTCTTGTTTTTCTTTTAACCCCTGCGTGCCCTTGCCTCTGTTGATTTTCACACCGGCTTTACACCAGTCCGACAATAAAATCGCATATGTGTAAACGCTCTGTTTTATAGTCCATGTGTTTTTGTTTTTACGTTGGCGGGCGAATTTTCGGTGTAACAAGTGCATACTTGAACCATCCACTTGAAAGACAATTTGTTATTTTCATTCCTCGCTAGATGGCGCGAGCCGCCGCCCCACTCTTGCGGATATTTTTTTTTTTACCGTCCACCCGTTCATGTTTTGCCCTTGCAGTGACCGCACCTTTAACCGCACCGAGCGCGTCGCACGGAGGGATGCTTCGCGTTCGCCTGGTAGTGCGTCATGTGGTGCACCTACACAGTGGCGTGGCCTTGGGGGCGACATTTTCTCGGTGCCGTGCGCGCCCCAGACGAATGTGACAAAATTTATGATACCAAATTTTGGAAATGTACATACTTTGAAGTCGGGAGCTGTACTTCCTTTGGAAAGTACTTACCAGAAAAAAAAAAAAATCTGTTGAGTAAAGTACAAATACATGCTCGGAGATTGTACCTCAAGTAAAAGCTTTCTAAACCTGCTTGAAGTACTAGTGCTTCAAGCAGTTTCGATTTGTGGAACTGCAATTGGGAAGTACTTTAGGCACTGCACTTGGAAAGTACTTTAAGTACAATGTACTTAAAGTACTTCCCAACACTGGCCGCGGATGATCCTTTTAGCCGGGTAACCGGATGTTGAACGCAAAGGAGCTCTGCAGTTTCAGGGCCCATAAGCAGTACAGAACTGAAAGAACAAGAAAAGTTAATGCAGTGATAATTAAGAATTAGGATCCTGAGACAAAGAAACAAAAGAGACATACACACCACCGTCTCAAGGCGGTGGTGTGTATGTCTTTTTTGTTTCCTTGTCTTAAGGTTTTAATTCTTAATTATGATTGTTCACCAGCTTGGCTGCCTTTTTAATCTTATTTCAGTGCTGATGCAGTGATGTGATTGCTGCGCCATCTGCGCCAAACTGCATCAAAGTTCTTACCGTGCTACAGCTTGCTACATTTCATCCAAAATATGAGGAAGTTGTGCCAACATTGCGCCAAAATGTAATTTTGCTTTCCTGCTGCTGAGACTAATAGCTCGGGCCCCGCCACAATTCCCAGAAGCCCCCGGCAGGCTCGTGCGAACTTTTCATTATCACTTACAATAACCTGATATTTTATTTAGTTTCGTATTGAGTACTGACGGCACTCTGGAGCTCCCCCATACTTCTTGTTCGTGGTCTGTTTGGGCAGGTCAGTTGGCCTCATTGATGGCGCTTCTAACCGCACACTGGTGCACGGCAGAGAAGCGACAGCCGTGGTATGCCAGCATTGCGCTGTGGCATATCTTCCTCTCCGCTTCACAGCCGCATGCCAAGGGGAAGCACACTCACTCGTCGGGTACGGAAAAAGTTACCTGTGGGGAATATTCGTGTGACAACTTGCTTCGAAGTTAAATTGTCCAAATAAAATCGCGACCAGTTTATATTCATTAAAATATCCTGGCATGCATCGTTAATCGTGACTTAGTTTCTTTTTTTTTTTTTTTTCTAATTCGAGATTTAAGGAAACTTAGCTATAACAGCATTTTTTAATTAACACTGATTAGTGAGGAGGACCTGAAAACACCAGAGCACTTATTTTTTTTTCTTTTTTGCCAAATTTTACGTTTAGCTAATTGCCAGTGAAGGAAGTCCTGCGCCCTTTGCGCCGTGAACTAAAGTCTGCCATATCTTTCTCCAAAATACCATTTTTGCTAAGAATTGCGCTACACCTGCGCCAAAACTTGGCTTACACAAAGCAAAAAAGTAAAAATATTGGTCAATTTCAATGTTCCGACGAGTAGAGCGGCAGGAAAATGGTACAAATAAGTATTTCACAGCGTCTCTCCTCAGCGTGTAGTTTGTTTCATCTTGGGTCGGAGCAGAGTCAAAGGGTCTGAACTCGTACGTCTACGGACAGACATACTATACTAAAAGCGCAGCCGATGAGAGAACACGCGAGGAAGGCTGACAAATGCCACAATGTCGCGCTTTTAACGCCGTTCGATTGGTCCCATGGGTTGGTGACGTTGGCTTCAATTCGTCCGACAAATAAAAGAAATTATATTTTGTCAACAGCGCTGGCCCCTTCATCGTCTGAATTTCCCGATGATGTCAGTAATGTCGGGACCTAAAAGTCGCGAGAAAAATTAACATTGTGGGATGGCAATTACTGTAATAATGCGAAACCGTTTTTTTTTTTTTTTTTTATGAGACCATTTTGAGTAATGTTTGTCGCATGCCTTTATGTCGTGGCAGTCGTACATATTTGATCCGCTTGCGTCGATCTTCACATCGGCACACGCGCATCGAACTTTACCGCTTTGCACCGGAGTGCGAGGAGCCGAGGCTGACATGGGTGAGCGCCTGGGTTAGTACGATAAGCTCAGTAATTATGCTCAGTACTATGACAGGTCTATCTTCTGCGGTCTTAACTGTAAGTTAATATCTAACTTAAGAAAAAAAAAGTTGGGCCAAGAAAATGAAAAAAAAAAAAATTGCGGGTTTATTTATGTTCGGATAAATACCGAAAATACCTTATAAAACACAAATGTGGGTTTTCTTAATATTGGTGGATGGTGGTTTTTGCGGTTTATGATATTAGAATCTTGAGTCCGGTAAATTCATAAAACTTGGAGGGACAGATTATTATTGATAAATATACTTTACCAGATATGCTGGCTTTTGACAGGAATAGTATTTACAGCCCACTACCGCTATAAAAGGGAGGTGTTTCATCTACTCTAACCTAAACATTATTTTTAAAAAAAACTTTTTGTGTGTCATTTATTTTCATTACAAAAGGATAATAAGTAGGGGTGTGCGAATATTCGAAATTTCGAATACGAATCGAATATTTTCCTTATTCGAAACGTATTCGATTCGAAAATTGCATATTCGGAAGTTCCCGAATATTCGGGAAAAACGGCGAATATTCGCACAAGCCACGAATATTCGAGCAAGTAACGAATAATCTGCTTGCCACGCATTCCCATGTGAATATTTTTATTCACTGAGAAAGGCGTATGATGCGTGCGCTATCGGTCTGGGGGGCTATGTTGCGCTTTTTGGACTCCCAGGAGACTAGGGAGAAGGAAGTGACGTCAACAACGCAGCAAATGCAGATTGGATGTTGATTTTGTTTTCTTCTGTCAACATCCAATCTGCGTTTGCTCTAGTCGTTGACGTCACTTCCTTCTTCCAAGTCTCCTGGGAGTCCAAAAAGCGCAACATAGCACCCCTGGTCCCTTTTCTATCTGTCCAATGGCAGCAAGACAGGATAAGTTTCGGTTTCTTTTTCACCAAACCCTTTGTTGTGTGGCGTGTTTATAGCAATTTGTGATGTAATTGCGCGTTCTATAAATTGATACACTAAAATAAACTTCGAGAGTGAAATATAAATATAAAATAAATCTCGAGTGTGTTGTCTAATATAAATGTTTGAAAATTAAAAAAAAGAAAGAAAAATCTAGGTGCGAGCAGAACATTGCATCGCCATCGACAACAACTCCTGCCCCTACCTTATGTGCGAGCGAAGGCAAAGCTAGAAGCGCGAGCGCGAAAGTTCCGTGCGTTCAGGCTTTGCGCGAGCTGGGGAGAAACGCAAAAAGCGCTGGTCTCGCGCTTCTAGCTTTGGCTTCGCTCGCAGATAAGGTGAAACGAAGTTTAAAGATGTTGCGAACCTGCCCAGGTTCGAGGTCGACTAAGTTCAACTTTTTTGAACTTTCAACGTGATGTTCGACAAAGGTTCGACTGAAGTTCTACTCTTGTGCGCATGCGCGAAAATTTAAAAAAAAAAAAAAAACTATACCTGTTTTTACCTTAGGAAAAAAGTGGGTGTGTCCCTCTCGTCGCATGCTTATTGGTCGCATGCCGTCGCACATATTATTCCGTTCTGCAAAGTAGTTCCGATAAAAGTTTGCTCTCGGGCAAGCTAGCGTTATTTAAGCTTAGATAAATTTGTTATTCTCAGTAGGATAAATAATATACCTCCTTAATACGCGTGTATACACGTAATTCAACGCCTCACAAGATCTGAGGATCGATGTTCGTAGCCAGCCGGCCAGCCGCTGTCGCTCGCCTTCCAAAATGGCGACTCCAACAACTCTGGCTGATCGGTTCGTGTTGTCAGCACTCTTTCCTAAAGACGTTTCCCCTCGGGTGTACTACGAACGTCACGCAAGTGGAAATGTCCTGTCGAGCCAGACAAGGCAGTGTGTTTTGAACGTTTATTCTTGGATACGGCGGCAGTACCAAGGAAAAAGTGTGGTGGAAGTCATCAACCTGACTGCCGCCGCAACGGGGATCAGTGTTAGCTCGGTCTACGAGATCAAGCGTGGCTTCAAACGTGCCAACGGAGCTGTGAAATCTCCTTCAAAGAAGCGCCCGAAATTCGCTGAGAAAAGGAAGAGGATTGCAAATCACGACACGTGCACGTTGACGGCCGTGAGAAGCTGCCTGCACAATTTCTTCCGTCGGGGGGAGATCCCAACGTTGGAGAAAATCGCCACTCGTCTCCAAGAAGACGACGTGCTGACGTCCTGTTCCGGGACTACCCTGTATAGCCTGCTGAAGGACATGGGTTTCGAGAAACAGAAACGGAATCGCAACTCTTTCCTAATTGAGAGGCAGGACATCGTCGAGTGGAGGCGGTGGTATTTGGGGGCAATCGGAAAGCACAGAGCCCAGAACCGCAAGATCTACTTCCAGGACGAGACTTGAGTGAACGCCGGCCTCACAGTTGACAAGGTGTGGACTGACAACACCATAAAGTCAGCAAGGCAAGCCTTCATGTCTGGACTGAGATCGGGCTAAAGGCTCCTTCTGGAAAAGGTGAAAGAGTGATTGTCACCCACGCAGGTAGTGACACTGGCTTCGTGTCCGGCTGCCTGGACGTGTTCCGTGGGAAGAAAAAGGAGGGCTACCACGATGAAATGGACTCGAACAGGTTTGAAGCATGGTTTCCTCATCTGCTGGACCACATCGAGCCTAACAGCGTAATTGTTATAGACAACGCGCCGTACCACAGCGGAAAGGCTGAAGCTGTTCCCACAACTGCAACAAAGAAGGGCGAGATCCAGCAGTGGCTCTCTTCCAAGAAACTAGACTGGACTGCCACAATGAAGAAAAAAGACCTTCTGAGCATTGTGGCAACGGTGAAGGATCGCTACACAAAGTACAAAGTTGACGTCATGGCTACGGACGCCGGACACACAGTGTTGAGGCTCCTACCGTACCATTGCGAACTAAATCCCATAGAGTTGATATGGGCACGAGTCAAGCAGGAGGTCGCCTCCAAGAACATCACGTTTAAGCCCCATGACACTGAGCGGCTCTTGAGGGAAGCAGTGGACAACGTAACAGCTGTCCATTGGCATGACTGTGTAGAGCATGTGAAAAAAATGGAGGCGAAGTTTCGAGAATGTGATATCCCAGAGTCGAACCTTGAGCCAGTCATCATACCCCTCGATGCAAGCGACACGGAGGAGGAGAGTGGAGACGACGACGAAGCTAACGACGAGGACGAGGGTGAAGAGATCTTCGGTGTTCAGCCTTTAGAATGGAATTGACCGTGAACTAATGTCCCTCTAGGACATGTTCTCTCCTGAAAGTGGCTAGAACTTTGGACTCTGTTTGTCATACCACAGAACACAAAGCGGTCCTTTTAAGGACCATTCACATACTGCAAAATCGGATTCCCGACTTCATACACGCCTAACCTCCAGTGTCATGTTGTTGTCGTGATTCTACCTTTCATTACGTAATAGCCTTGTTCATGGCTTCTCGAGGTCTTTGAAATCAGCTGTATGTATTCCACTGCACCGTGAATAACCAGTACAAAGATTCACCATACAAAAAAAAAAGTTTGCAGTTGTACTGCACTCGCTAATTTGCCCATCTACACCAGAGGTGTCAGGTGCCATTTTGGCTTTTTGCTTTCTAAACATATATGCATACAATTACACTTTAAGGGTCGTTTTCATTCAAGAAAGAAGACGTAGTGTTAGCGGCATGCCGAAAGTGGACCATTCTTCTGCAATGTGACCCTGAGCGTAACATTTCACTTGTTCACCTCATGCATATTCAGTGTCGCTTACACTTCATTTTGAGGTCTAAACATTATGTTCAGCCCAGTCTTTCATTCAGATAGCTCCATTATTGCAGTAATCAGTTCTCCAGGCGGTTTGTGGGGAAGTCAACTCACAAACTGCCATCCACCTGCCTTGGGGTCGCCCTGGCAATAAACGTATCTCACATCCACCATGCTGTTTAAGATTATAATCGGGATTCTTACCGCCATCCACACACAGGGCCACTCCGGCAACAAGCAGAAGCTTTGATGGGATCCTGGAAGAACGTATCTCACATCAACCCCACTGTTTCTGCTTATAATCAGAATTTGTACCATCATCCCCACACCACGGAACTTAAGAGAACAAAATTAAAGAAAATAAAAATTGAAATTCACAGCGACACACAAGGAAACCGATTGCCCACTCAATATATACACGTGAACGTCAACGCAATAACGTAAACAAAGGTAGATTAGGACAGAATAAACTATGCAAACTTACGTTCGTGGCTGGTAGCAGATCTGATCAATCCCAGTTCATCATGATGTCAGCTGATCGTTTTGCTTTAGCGCTCCACGGTTGCCGTTAAAAACTGTAAATACGCTAAAACTGGCAGACATTGATATTTTTTCTCATAGTGTTTTTAGAACGCCGACGGTATAAACAATGTTAGATATACAAGGATATGTTTATTGAAAACAGTTTAAAGAAGCGATGCAAAATTGTGCATAGCATAAGCATGTTTATCAGAAACAAACGCTATTTAACGAGGTATGTTCTAGCTTTTTGCCACTAGAGGATGCTGCAGTGCTAAATTCGTTTTGGTTTCGGTCTCTAATTGTGGATCCCACCATCTCCCGACGGAGAGTGGTGAAGTCTACGCGATATCGCGCCATTTCATTGGTGGAAACCCAGAACACTCCGCCACCGGCCGGACTTGTTTTACTTCGGTTCTTAAGGTGAAAACGAGTATAGTTACTCACTTGACGGAGGAAAAGTTCAATATTTGTTGGGTTTATTGGCATCACTGGTTCAGATTAATAACTAATGAAAGCGTTCAAAGCGCATATTTTCACTTTTATATGGTGTAAACATTGGTAACCACTTTATAAAATATAAAATAAACTAGTTTCTAGGTTATTCGTTTCCCAAAACTCGAAATATTCGTGTAGCAGCCGACCAACACTGTCCATAAGTCAAACTTCTTCGAACTTTAGTGAAATTTCGCAGGTTTGTCTTTCTACTGGCGGAAATGTTGTCACGGCGCGTAGGGAGGCTTACTTTCAAAACACGTTGAACAGTTAATTTTCCTACAGGATAATTTGTAATGAGTGCGTTACTAGAAGCATCTTTAGCCTGCTGCAGCCCAGTAAAATGCAGTTGCATTGATTTATTTTAAAAAGGCAATAAAACCTCCTGTTACCTCTTGTTTTGCAATTTTTTATTACAAGAAACATATTCGATATTCGATTCGATATTCGAAGCCCGTTTTTTGTCTTATTCGTATTCGATTCGTTTTCGAAAATTTCAATATTCGCACACCCCTAGTGTATACCCTTTCTAACCGGCGGTAGCTTGCGCCACCTAGCCTAAGTCTAAATGAATGGATGGATGGATGGATGAATGGATGGATAAATGTTAATGGCTATACTCTTTGTAACGGGCGGTAGCTTGTGCCATCCAGCCCAAGTCTAAAAAGACAAAAACGCCTAACTATCACCAAGGGGTGTGGGATATCCCCAGGATGACCTTCGGGGGATCGCGCAAAAAAAAAAAAAAAACAAAAAAAAAAAACAACCTAAAAACATCACCCTTGTGCCTCTTTCCCCAGGCGAGGGAGTCGCCAATTTTCCTCTGGTCAGACCTTGTCGGCGTTACCCCTGCACCGGACCCACTGGGGGACAGGGTTGAGACTTTAGCCGGAGCCACGCGGGAGGGTGTCCCAATTTTCCTCTGTCCCGCCTGTCCCCAGCTGTGCCATCATTTAATTTTCCCTAGATAATTTCCCCCAACCTTCTAATCACCTCTGTTTCTCGATGGACTTTTGAAAAGGCTCTATTACGTGGCGCCAAAGAAGCTTCATAGTGATTGGCGTTGCGGTGTAAGGGAACATTCCTACCCACTATTGTTGCCAGATTAAAGAAAGGCGTGGGAAGACCGGGGCATCTAATCCGCTCCACAGCCAGTCGCGTTGCGGCATTATCCGAACGCCAAATTATCCATCACCAAGCAAAAAACTTAAACCTTAATGGCTTTTTTTTTAAAGGGGGGGGGGGGGGGGGGGGGCAATTAATGATATTGGTTCGTTTATTCTAGGTAATATTCGGGTGCGTGAAATATAGCAAAATTAAAACTTCTCGCCAGTCACCCTTTGAAAGGCCCGGTTCAACCAAAGAGTTATTATAATGAAAGGTTAAAAGGCGCAAACAAAACGGGACGAAAAAAGACACACGTACGACACGGACAACCGCCATATAATATTAAATCAGTTTGAAAAAAAAAAAAATTATAGCTTGAATTGGCGCCTGTCCGTGTCGTACGTGCGTCTTTTTTCGTCCTGTTTCGCTCGCGCCTTTTAACCTTTTAATCGTAATGAACATACTAGCCGCAACCAAAGTTTTATCGCAGTTATTATAATGTACGGTTCAACAACAGGCGGGCGTTCCTTTTATATTGTGTTAGTTGCTAGAATGTATAAAAACCGTTCATGGTGTTGAACTATTTATCTACTTGTGTTTCAGAATAGGACGCTATGGTTTCAAACTAGAGCTACTAGTAGTTCCAGCCGCGGTAATGTTAATTAATAAGTCGGTACCTTTCTGCGATCTATAACCCCTACAATTTTATCTCGGATTATTGTTGCAAATATTCAAAAAGTTGTATGATATTTTTCACTTTCCATTTAGGAACAAAAACCATAGGGGCAATTTAGGCTCTAAGTAGAACCCACACATGTACCTGGAACTTTGTTAACAGCTAAAATTTGAAAAGGCAGTATATCTATCTTTTGGAGAATACTTCACGATTTTTATTTATGTTTCTTTCAAATGAGCTTGTAAGTCAGGAATTTCTTATAATTTTTACCGCCTTTCAATTATAAGTTGGTAAAGTATAACCATTATTCTAAAAAGGCCCATTAACGTGACATTATACTACACTCCAACAAAAAACTTATTTTTCAAGAATTTAAACTGCGGCGCCAGGCAACAAAAAACGACTGTGAATGACAGCAAGCCTGCTATAAATTTTAGGGTCGAATTTTTAATTTGAACCCAAAAGGTGTATGTTTTAAAAGCATTATTAAAAAAAAAAAAAACGCAAACAACAAACTTTTTTTATTGTTATTATTATTGAAGGGTCAATACCTGTTCATCGGTCGGGGATTGCATGCTTCACCGCTCGCTTTGTTCTAATTTCTCGAGATAAAGCACTAAGGCACTTTTGCTGTAACACGCTCGAAACAAATGGCATTAGGCAAAGCATTTTTTTAAGATAAATGTCATATTTGGGAACTTTCTTTTTTTCTAATAATTTCCTTTTATAATTTAAAACAAAATTTGACGAGATCTTTTTTTCTTTATGTTTGATCTATTTATAGTATTTTAATGAACATCACAAGAAAGCTCAAATCTAGCTCTTTTAACGTGAAACGTTCTTTGGCTAGGTGCTCAGCATTTCGTGAAGCCTGATAAGCGCGGTCCCGAAGCTCGATGCTGATTGGTGAACGGGGGAGGTCACGTGACCAGAGGGGTAGGCCAATCAGGCGAAAAGGAGTGAAAGGAAAAGGAAAAAGGAGTGAGGTAGACGAGGAGGAGCTTGACCACCTGTGCGCTCTGAGGGAGAAGAGCTCATGGAAGGCTCTGGAAGATCGCCAGGATTGTCGGCCCTGCACGCGTGAAACTCAGGGTATCGCTAAGCGTTTGGGACGCTAGAATACAAATTCAGTATATCTGTACGAAAGTAAATTTGTTACATACATTCGAATGGACGAACGTTTCGAAAATCTACCAAATTCAAAATCGATTATCTAAAAAAAGAAAGGTTTTTATTTGCTTAATTATTTATTTGTAGCAATGTATGATAGTGGTTTATTAGAAAATATAGATATAATATACATGGTGTTTTCTTTCAGCTGAAGAGATTTGTTAAAAAAAATTGAAAATTACACGGTTTGCACAGGTGAGTTATAAGGCCAGGGGGACATATATAGTTAGGGGCTAATCGTAACGATCCGACGACGGCTAATGAACTAAAATATTTCAATGGGAAAATGGAGTCCATTTTTGCCCGTTTTCAGTTTCTGGTGCCATAAAGCCCCATGTTTTCGAAAACTCTGTCGGCCGCCATTTTCCCATTGAAATTTTCAGAAAATCATTTAACTTTTAAATAAGGTATCGGATCGGGTTGAAACTTTGTCATCTGGTTGTGACCTCTAGCGCTACCTTTGGGCGGAGAATGAGCGTTCGGCGATGCTTAGTTTATTTTTGCGGTAAAAAACACCGTGTAATTTTTTTTTTTCTGTGACAGCCTATTAATTTTGACTAATTAAAATGTCAATTAACACATTTTAGTTAGTTTTTTTGGTTTATCGTGACGAGTCCCCCTGACCTAATGACTTACCTGCGCAAACCACATACTAGTGTAGCTTTCACGGCTTTCTTTTTAAAACAAATCGGTTCAGCTTAACAGGAAACACGTACGTAAAGTATTTTGTTAATGTGACCGCAATTAAAGCTCGAACCTTGTCAAATGTGCGTTAAAAAACTGCAAGCTTTGTTGCAGAGTCAAATTGTTTTTACTTCGCCTCACGCGCAATTTCACCCATTTTTAAGGTTCGTTAATTAGAGTATTAATAAAGGGTAATTAACTATACCAAGCGAGGACGCAGTCACAATTAGTTTATATTTGCTGATAAACCGCAATCTATATACCAATACAACACGAAGCAAATAACATGTGAGGTTTTTGAGAAAATCGCTCTCGAACTTGGTGGAGTTTCGAAACATTCGTTAAATACATGTAACATATACAGGCTGTTTCACGAAAGGTGGACAAATTCCATATTGTGAAAACTACGCGTCGCAACAAAAAAAGTACTTGTGCCGTTTTGGTCCTGGGCCAGGGGCCTATTTCACCCATTTTTAAGGTTCGTTAATTAGAGTATTAATAAAGGGTAATTAACTATACCAAGCGAGGACGCAGTCACAATTAGTTTATATTTGCTGATAAACCGCAATCTATATACCAATACAACACGAAGCAAATAACATGTGAGGTTTTTGAGAAAATCGCTCTCGAATTTGGTGGAGTTTCGAAACATTCGTTAAATACATGTAACATATACAGGCTGTTTCACGAAAGGTGGACAAATTCCATATTGTGAAAACTACGCGTCGCAACAAAAAAGTACTTGTGTCGTTTTGGTCCTGGGCCAGGGGCCTATTTCACCCATTTTTAAGGTTCGTTAATTAGAGTATTAATAAAAGGTAATTAACTATACCAAGCGAGGACGCAGTCACAATTAGTTTATATTTGCTGATAAACCGCAATCTATATACCAATAAAACACGAAGCAAATAACATGTGAGGTTTTTGAGAAAATCGCTCTCGAATTTGGTGGAGTTTCGAAACATTCGTTAAATACATGTAACATATACAGGTTGTTTCACGAAAGGTGGACAAATTCCATATTGTGAAAACTACGCGTCGCAACAAAAAAAGTACTTGTGCCGTTTTGGTCCTGGGCCAGGGGCCTATTTAGGAAAATTATTAAAGTCCGGGATAATTAGATTGTTAATTATTTCTGCGTAATTAACTTTTTTAATAACCGTGCCTGAATTGAGATGAAAATACTTATATATATATATATGTATATATATATATATATATATATATATAATCATTAACAATTGTTTTTATTTGTAACGACATAAATATAAATTCACACTCGAATTTTGTGTTACCCGATATATTTTTTTTTTACTGCGCAAAAATAGTTAAGAATTAGTGCATGTTACTTATTAGGCAATCGTATAAAAATATCGAGCGAATTAAAAATTTCGAACACCCTTATTTGTTCGATCGTACCTGTGATAACCAAAGTTGTTTTGACTGACAGGTATCGGTAGGCGTTCATCTTCCAATGGCCGGCAGCGTTTGAAGATGAAAGTGCGCGGCTGTGTGGGAACGTTTGAGTGGCATTGTTTAGGACTTAGGTAAGATGAAAGCTCTCTCCAGAAGATATATATTTATCTCAAGTGGCTGACACATGTTGACGTCTTGAGGCAATTTAGAACCGTCGAAATAGATTGCCTCAGTTTTAAAAAATAATGTATACGGAGTGGTCTATATGGACCAGTGAGCCTTAGACAGAATTCTTTTCTTCGCACCCCCCCCCCCCCTCCCCCCCCCCCTGGGCTCATCGAGAGCATGCATCTCATTGAGGTGTACATGACGACGTAATTAAATGACGATAGAATTACTTTCTCCGTACATTGATTTGAAGGATCAAATTAATTTAAATAATTGATAAGGCTTGCATTTGACATCCTTAAATAAAAATCTTCAGGTTGTTCCGGGGCACGAAGATAATCAACAATTTATTAATTAATAAAACAAAAGTTGGAAATACTCTAGGGCAGGCGTCGGCAACCCACGGCCCGCGGGCCACATGCGACCCGCGAGGCAGTTTTATGCGGACCCCGCACGACATCAACCCCCCTATGCCGCTTTCTCACACAGACTCAAGGACCACACGGCAGTTTTGACCAGTGCTCTAGATGTTACCGAAAATAAAAGTAACGAAGTAAGTTAACTCGTTATTTGAAAATAAAAGGAACGCAATATCAACCTAGGTTACCTCAATATAAAATTAACGCGTTACCGTTCGCGTTACTAATAACAAGTAACGCATGTTACTTTTGCGTTACTTTTTTAAATTAGGAATGAATACGTTTTACTGTTTTGATGGTTCAGGTACGAATAAGCGCCATATTGCAAGAAATATTATGTTCATGCGGAAACTGAACATAATTATTTTATCTTCTTTACGGTTTTACCTAAATACGCACAAAATAAAAACGCAAAATACTAAAAAATGCACATAGCTCGGCGCCTAAGAACACACCAAAATTGAAGTGTAATTTTTTTGAAGTCTTGGGAAGAAAACTGGAGTAACGCAACTACCCGTTACTTGAAATAAGTAACATAAGTACGTTACCGGTTAGTGTTTGGAAAAAGTAACGAGTCCGTTACTACGTTACTGAAAAGAGTAAATCTTTACTAGTAATTACGTGTAACGCGTTACCACCAACAGTATGAAGATTGTCCGGCACACCATACTTGGGAAGGGAACATCTTCACACTCTTTTTGCCTTTTCTTCGACTGCCCCCCTTCCCTCGGTGACTTGTCGTTCGGCCCCCTTCTTGGCGGCTTCTTGGCGACTCGGCCCGCCGCTGGAAAAGGTTGCCGACCCCTGCTCTAGGGGAATGGATTTCAATTTGATTTAAATCAAATCACTGCTTTGTTTCAATTGAAACAAATGTGACTTTTTTTTTTCTATTTTGGTCCTCGCGAAATAATTGCACGTGGAAGAAAATCGAGAGAAAATGCGCGTAAAGAAAGTTTGCCTGCTGCAGATAGTGGGAGGCTGCATATGTTTGTTCTTTTCGAGTCGTTTGGAGCCAGCCATTTGTTTAGCAGCTGCCAGAGTCATCAACTGAACCCTTTCATCCAAATGCGGTCATGGCGGGGATATGATATTGCGCGCGAGCTTCTAAGAACAACGAAAGCAACAACAATTGGTGATTCCACCCCAGCTTCGCACCGTTTACTCCCTTCCCCGCGGTTACGAGGGTTTTTGAGAGAAGCGCTCCGCCAACGTATTTCTTACGCAGAAATCGTGCATCATTTCGGGTGAGCGGTGCATTTTGATCCAACTCTGACCGTTGAACCAAGACCTAATAAGTTCAATGTTATCCACGACCAAATATAGTATTCTATATAATATTTTGTCGTGTATATGTACGCGACCAATCTCGTTGCGCGCTCCGTCGGAGAACCGTTTCCTCACCGCGAAAACGTCGTCGATCGCTCGTCGACGCTTTCCACGAAAACGTCGTCAACGCTCATATGGCATCTTGAGTTCTGCTCTCATCGACGGAAAAAAGAGCAATGTCGTGACGTCGGAGATACAGAGAGCGCTACCGAAACATCTCGTCGCCAATACGTTCAATTACATTGTGACCGAACCCAGATGGGAATAATACCCCTGTCAGACGGCGTTTTAAAGGTCCTTTTCACTAAGCTCCTTTATAAAACCGGCAAACCAGCGCACGCCGTAGAGCACGTGCGCGCGCCACAGAGCACGTGCGCACTCCACATCGCGAGCTGATTGGCCGATTTTTTTAAAGGAGCTTAGTGAAAAGGACCTTTAGATCGCCGTCTGACAGGGGTATTAATCGCTCGTCCTCTAGCGCAATCCCATGTGGGAGTTCTACACCGCCGCGGGAGGGAGCTCAAGTTACTCCCGTGCAGACCGGAGTATTTGGGGAGTGCAAGGGTATTCTTTAACATCCACCTGGGAGTTTTTTACGTGGACCCACGGGTGTACCCTTTCATATCCATCTGGGAGTTTTTACCTGGACCTCCGGGGGTATTCTTTCACATCCATTTGAAAGATATTAAGTGGACCCATGGGAGTGTTCTCAGATCCACCAAGGAGTTTTTACGTGGATCCACGGGAGTATTCTTTCACATTCATATGGGAGTTTTACGTAAACCTACGGATATCGGATATGCCAACGTTTCAGGTCATCTTTTTTTCTGATTCGTATACTCACGGGTTCGTTCTTTGTAGAAGACCCAGTTACATCTATCTCCTCGACGAGGGGTATACATGTTGGCAGCTCAGTTTCTCAACGATATTTTTCGAAAATTGCTTCGAACGTTTTAGAGATAACGGTCCTGCAACTTTGGCGTTTAGATACAGCGTTTGGTGGTGCGTGGAGTATTTTTGCGATGAGAAAAGAATGGTTCATGTTTCTCTCAGACGACCTGTATATGTTGAGTGTGTACATCATAAGTCGATCTGCTCTCCGTTTTGATCTGTACATATAGCATATCGTATAGACCCTTTTGCTGTTTACAAACATGAACTGCCTTTCGCGTCCCAAGCAACTTCCGGTCGCAACGTCTTTGCAAGTCTGTCGAGCTTGCCTATGTCGCCAGTGCTAGAAAACATAAACGCTACACGCACATCAAAGTTGGAGATTTAACGAGGGCCCTCGGCTGGTCAATTTAACGTCTTGAAGGAGGCACGTTGGTTTACAAGAGTATTCGAAAATACTTAACATATCTCGGGCTTCTTCGTTCTTTTGGCATTCACCTGGAGAATTGATGGTTAAACGTTTCATCGGCATTTCAAACAGTGGTGTTAGGGTGGACTTTGTTCATACGTTTTATGAACCGGAAGTTCTCTGGGACGTCAAAGACTAGAACACCTCCTGGTGGCGTTTGCCATGAAAAGGGTCTATACCCGGCGTGCGCTCGTATCGTCGCACATGAACTAACAGCGCCTTGTTCGTCTACCTTCTTGTTCTTGTCCGT
Source organism: Ixodes persulcatus (assembly GCA_013358835.2). Lineage (NCBI taxonomy): Eukaryota > Metazoa > Arthropoda > Arachnida > Ixodida > Ixodidae > Ixodes > Ixodes persulcatus. The sequence continues at coordinate 393,383 of JABSTQ010009215.1, read as the reverse complement.
GTCCTTGCGCTGTTTTAAAACTACACCCCGTTTCAGTAGGTCACAGGGCTCTGTAAGGGTGTTCCGAAAGCACCCTTAGGGTGTTTATCCTAAAGTCGCACTGTACACTGCTCGTACATGGGCGTACCAACCGGAGGGGGGAGGGGGCAAGGGGGGCGCTTGCCCCCCCCCCCCAGTTCTCAGAGTGTGGGGGGGGGCATCTGTTTTGCCCCCCCCCCCCCCCAAAAAAAAAAAAAAAAAACAGCTGCCACTGGGCAAGGCAAACACTGGCCGGCGGCGCCCAAGGGATACCAAGGGCACCGCCACCCGACACTGGAGGGGGGGCTGGAGGGGGGGGGGGGTCTGGTTTGGCCCCTCCCCCATTCAAAAACAAGTTGGTACGCCCCTTCTCGTACATCATACAAAATGCATGGTGTTCGATGCCAGGATGTCGAACCGAAATGTTTATCGGTTCGGTTCAAGTTCGGGCTTACGGCTTTCGGCTCAGCTCCGGTTCAGTTCCGGGGAGCAAACACAACGGTTCGAACCGGTTCGAACTACTAAATTGAGAACATATTTTCCGCATTGTTTTGGCAATATACACTATTTCAACCGTGAAACAAGTAGCTATATATTGATTTTTATCTTCCATACGATCCCCTTTTATTTTCAGGTGCCAAAAACAAGAAATTGCGGTATTTAATTTCGACGCAAGAGTAAAAGAAAAGTTAGAATAACATACAAAACGTTGTGTTTGTACGATTCAACATGTGCTTGTTTACCTCAGTCGCATGTATATTGGGTGAATCGAAATGTTACCAATCTGGTAGGTTGCCTAAAATGTCCGTGATTGGTACAACTGTGCCCCAATATTAAAAGTAGAGCCCTAGTCGTACTCTCAAACTTATAAGAATTAATTACGGTGCATAAAATCATGAAATGTCACCTCCTCGTCATATATATCCTGTAATCTAGTTTAAGAAATACATTTCACAATATTTATGACGAAGCATCTGAGCTAAATGCAATAATATTTTTTTTGAAAATGTCACGAAAGGTTTAGAACGTGCCCTTTCAGTCTACCTTTTAAAGATACACTGAGCTGCAATCACAACGCTTGTTTTCGTGACCAACATTGTTTACACTCAGCACCGTGATGCAGGCGAATAATCATGCGGAAAAAAACTGATCAAGATATTTCACTCATCATATACGCACCATCGTACTCAGAGCGCGTATACAGAAGTGAACATTTTCGACATAACTTGGCGTTTGAGGTTTGTTGTTGACAAGATGCCGGTCAATTCATTATGCAAATAGGCATCACCCTCGCTAATTTGTTTTGTTAAATAGAACAAAATGGTATTTTATACTGTTCGAGGCGGGGTTTAGGCCGCACGTCCGGAGGCTTCCTGGCTCGTGACGACGACCATTCCCCCAAGTGAAGAACCCAGGGGTCCAGTGGAGGTGGGAGAATTGGTAACGTAACGAACGGTTTAATTACATGGTAGCGATACAGTCGTGAAATCCGAGAGAACAACCGGAGCAGCGTCATAGTTCCGCCGTGTACTTTGTTTTTGTCCAGCCCATTGGCTCACCGATTTTCGTCTGGGCGGTGGGAAGGGGGGGGGGGGGGGGGGGGGGGGGGGGGGGGGAGGGGGGGGGGAGAAAAAGAAGAGTTAGGAAAGCTATGCAATTTGTTTTATTTATTTATTTACGGGCTAGCTTGCGAATAAACGAACTTGGACATGCTGTGTTGAGATTGCGGTGCTGCGCGCGCAGCTCACAAATCAACAGTTTCGGGTAATTATTTCGCCGACACAAATTTTCATGATCCGTGGTGTAGTCGTTACCATGAGGTGAATTATTCGCGCGACAAATCTGTCGTGATTATTTTCAAATCGCAAAATTGTCGAAGGCCTTTAGGCATTTAGGTCTTTTGTGAAAACAAAGTTTTCACAAAAGACCTTAATCTTTTGCTAAAGCTTTTGTCGTCTGCGAAGTTACGTTGCACGTAACTTCGCAGACGACAAAAGCTACGGCTCCTGCGACCCAATGAGCTGTCAGAGCCATCCACCTGTCCTGAATCGAAATTAACTCTTGGGCTTGGCTATACATTCCTCCCGGGGCTGTATTGCCGCGTGACCGCGCCTCCCATGACCATCGTGTATGAGGAGGAAACTCAGCTGCCTAGAAACAAAAATAATTTGGGTAGTCTTGCAAAAAAAAACAATTATAGTAATGTAATTACCTGAAAATTATTAAAATCATCAACCCAAATACACAAAGGGAAGGACGAGAAAACATTTAAAACGTTATTCTTAAATAATTATAAATTGCAATTATAATCTGATGAATTCAGCACACAGTGGCGTACCAACTAGTTCTCGAGCGAAGGGCAAACCAACAAACCTCGAGCGTTTAACAATGTACGTATATATATATATATATATGGCCAACTCAACAAACTTCAATCTCAATCACAGGAAACGCGGAAAAGCGTTTCCTGTGATTTAAGATAAAGCTTCAGATAACTGGCAACCATGATTTTAAGTATGGCCAAGTGTCGTTACTCTGCGTAGCTTGCAGGAAAGGCTACAAGCGCGAGCTCCTTGCTCCGAGGCACATCTCGGCTGCACAAGCTCACGTGCATTAACCCTTTACCGCATGATTTTTTTTACGACGACAAGAAAAATATATTTCATGCAGCTGGGGAATATAAAAACATAACTTAAAATATTTTTCAAAAATTATGATAAACATGTGAGATTTTTTTATAAAATTAGGTTTATGCCATTTATGGGACAGTGTGCAGTATACGTAATTTTATTGAAACCACGAGACATTTTATGCAACTTATTTTGACCATACTATTTGTGGCAATATTTGAAAGAATATTTATTGTTTGGAAAAAAAGATTAAATGACAGATTTGTGTCAACATACATACGAATTTAGGACGTGTGAAACTTCAAGAAACAGTTCCTCTCTTTGTTCAAGCAGAGAGGAACATTTCACTTCTGGCATGACACGAAGGATTTTGCCTGGCAACTCTCCATCCATAGGGGGAAGTGGTCCGTCTTGTCCAGGCGAACGTCCTGCGAGGGTACTGCACCTGCAGGACCACGTCTCCTTTTCTCGATGAGTTGAGCCTCGACCTCGTTGCTCGGGCGCCCTCGTTTTCCCTCTTCAGGTTTTCCAGCTTTGCACAGACCTTCAGCTACAGACAACTTGAAGTCAGCGAGTGGCATTCCTTTTCCATTCCTTCGCCTCCAGAGGAGCCAAGAGTTTACTAATGCCAAATCAAGGACATGAAAAAAATATCTTGAGATACCATTTCTTTGATCTGATTTGAATTCTGTAAAGCCCTAGCATGAAGTCCAGAAGATCCACACCCCCCATGTAGCTGTTGTAAACTTTCATCGACTGCGGGCACGGAACCATCAGGTGTTTTTTTTTTTTTTCTTTCGGTCATACCTCTCAGCTTCAGCCACTGGGCCACTTCCAACATAGGTAGACAAAGTGGTCACCACCTTGTTGTCATACCACGCCACGACACACACATCGACACCGTCGACTGTTGCGGCTCGTTCAGTCATGCTGCCACGTCCATTGGCTTTCAACTCGGCTTCTTTTGGTAGCTTGCACCCAGGCAATCTGTTTGCTCTCACTGTTCCTAAAGGAAGCAAGCCCTTCTTGGCAAGTTGAACTGCAAGTGGCACACTGGTGAACCAGTTGTCAAAAAAAAATTTGTGGTTCTTTTGCTCAAGAACAGTCTTGCACAGTCGCAAGGCTACGTTGCTGCTAGCGCCGAGGTCTGGACATCCAACCGGTACGGTGTTGTTCTGAGCGCCAGCAAACACTTCAATGTCATAACTGAATCCCGATATTCCACTCAGTACAAATGCCTTGTATCCCCACTTGTGAGGTTTTTTGGCGTTAAACTGTTTAATTGATGATCTTGATTTTGTCGGAATTATTTGCTCATCTAGCGCAAGATACTCCTCTTTTGGAATCAAGTGCAGCCGCGCGTTCAGCATGTCCAAAAGCGGTCTGATTTTGTGCAGCTTGTCGTGAGATGGGTGACCAATGGGGACAAATGTGGTGTCGTTGACATGGAGGAACCGCTTGAGCTCCTCCCAACGGTTGCACGATGGGATGTCCGAAATAGCATGCTGCCCGATGTGACTGCTCCAATAAAGTCTCGTCGCTGGGAGCTTCACAATGGACATGTAGAGAATTGTTCCAATGAACTGTTCAAGTTGTGCTCCAGTCACACACACTGGCTTGTTTGGCTCACACTACTGAGTACAGGTTTGTCTGATCGACTATGTGGTCCACAAGCTCAGGTGTAATAAAATATTTGAAGTATTGAAGAGGTATGTCGAGTTCAGTAACTCCTCGTGGAAGTATGGTATCACCGGAAAACTTCAAGGTCTCAGGATCATAGACGGATGTTTTTTCTTTCCAAGTTGGGGTGTTAGTCTTCTGCTTTTTGATTCTTGGGGATGGCAGGAGCTCAGGATAATCGACCGATTCTGTATCAGATGATGAGAGGTCATGCAGGGGTACAGTTTCTTTCCCTGGTGGCACGTACAGGTCGTCGCCATCATCAGACAGCTCACTGTCCTCGCTTTCATTTCCACTTCCAGGTGGTCCCTTTCCATACAATTTCCGAGAATCCATAGGTCTAAGAAGTGTAAAACACGTACATACTTCAATTACAATATTCAACGTCACCATAGCAGTCTGCATGTTGTGCCACATCTGGCACAAACAAAACAAAATGTGTTGCAAACAAAATATCAGGTCCGTGTTAACATAATATGCGTCTAGGGTATCCTAAACAGATTAGAAACAACTTCTAAATTAATTGAAATAAGGCACATGACAAGAACTTACCGTATGTGCGATGAACTTTCACAGAACGAACCCACGTGCACGGAAGATTCGGAAACCGAAACAATGCGGCTGTCGGTTGAAAACGCCACCGATAGATGGCACTAGTACTAGCTTGGCGCCAGAGCCGTATATTAGGAGAGTTTGGACAATAGGCGGAGGAAAGGCCGCCGCCAGCGCCGAATATTCCCCCCACGCTTAGAGCGTAAACTAAATTTGTGACACAGCGTCGACCAATCAGGAGACCTCTACTCCATCTCACAAATGTCGACAGTGAAGACAAAGGCACAGGCGCGTGAGCCTAGCTCAGCGAAACGCTATTGTTTGTACGAGACCTCGTGCATAGGAGGCACTTTCCAAAGCCACGCGCTCGTGCCCATGCCTTTGTCTGCACTGCTAGAACAGCGTCCTGAGACTGGCTGAAAGAAAGCAGTGCAAAGGGTGGGGTGCGCGAGCGTCTTGAGACGCGGAGTTCCGCTCGGCACGGCTCAAATTATACTTCGTTTCACTTTACCTGCGAGCGAAGCCAAAGCTAGAAGCGCGAGACCAGCGCTTTTTGCATTTCTCCCCAGCTCGCGCGCTCGAGCAAAGCCTGAACGCACGGAGCTTCCGTGCTCGCGCTTCCAGTTTTGCCTTCGCTCGCACATAAGGTGAAACGAAGTATAGTCGTGGCACAAATTTAGAGCACGCGACCACCGCTAGGGGCTGTTTCGCGGCCTGTGGTTGGCCCGAGATGCTCGCCTATTCAAACCAATGTATGGCCAAACTCTCTCAACAAACGGCTCTGCTTGGCGCCAGAGCCGTTTATTGAGAGAGTTTGGCCATACATTGGCCAAACTCTCCCAATTACACGGTTCTGCTTGGCGCTATAGTTCCTGTATAGACCTTTCCAGCGGCAGTCTCGAACGAATCGCCCGGGCGGAAAATGCTGAGTCACTGAGCTGTGGACGCATGCGCAGCATCCGATATACCGCACAGCAGACCAACAGCGCATGCTCAGAAGGCGTTCCACAGCTCAGCAGACAAAGATGGCAGCGCGCAGAAGGCGCTTTTTGGAAAGGTCTATAGACCTTTCCAAAAACGAGCTTGTGGACGGTGCCATTTTGAGCGTTCGTGCGTATGGCGCGTGCTTTGCTCGCTTTCCCAAGCGACGAACACGCACGTGCTGGGCTGTGAAGATCGCACGCTGGACTGTGATTTTGTAAACATTGGAAAGGTCTATAGGCTCCCTACGGGAGCCAGAGTTGCGCGTTTGATTCCACGTGCCGCGTGCCGCCCTCGCCGCTATTCGCCGAGATCCGATCACGTGAGGAGCCGTATCAAGTGTCGTGCAGCAAAGTAGATGTTGCACGCGCCCCGGCGTACGCTCCCCGGCTTTTCAGCGCGACGCTGCTATTCGCCGAATTCAGTCACGTGAGGAGCTGAATCCACATGCTATTCATGAACGCGCAACTCTGGCTCCCGTAGGGAGCCTATACAGGAACTCTACTTGGCGCTAGACTGCCTCAATGTTGTTGGCCATTTGAGGCACTCTACTTGGCGCACAAAGCGGAGGTATGTGCCGTATCTGGATCCGCATGCAGTTTGAGCACAAGCCATAGCTGCAATATCTTATATATTCTTAACCGGTTCGTTCCATATATGAACCATAAGCTCGCGCTTCAAGCCTTCACTGCGGTACAACATAAGGTGAAACGGAGTATAGTATTCCCTGGCGGCCATAGCTGTGTGCGCGACTGCTGAGCGCGTGCTGACGGCGAGCTTCCGCAGTTCTTTTCCGGCATGCATTCCACGCCATCAAGATTGCCCGCCCATCTTCGCAGCCGTGAGCTCGATCTGAGCATGCGCTCTAAACAGCACCCACAAATATGGCATCCACTGAAAACCGTCACGGGTTCACATGACGAGACATTACTACAGTGTACTAGAATACTTGGGTAGTGTTGGGACCACTGATCAGTGGTTGGGACTAGGGGTGTCGCGAACCGCCCGAGGTTCGAGTTCGACAAGGTTCGACTTTTTCGAACTTTTAGTGGAAAATTCGACGAACCTTGTATTGAGGTTCGACTCGTGTGCGCATGCACGACAGGCTGGCCATTTGGCTTCGGATTGGATGGTGATGACTAAGGGATGAATTAAGGGCAGCGCTGATTGGTTATTTCAGTTAATACTGTACAAAAAATTAAGTTATTAACTTCCTCAGTGATTAAAATTGGTTTCTTTTAATTGCACCTGTTTATGAAATAAAATAACCCTTTGCATAAAAAAAAATTCTCCAAACGTAGACATGCTTGTATCAAGGTCTGGCCACACTGTCCACGAAGTCGAACCGGTCGAATCTGGTGAAAAGTTCGAAGGTTCGTCGAACCGGTTCGACCAAGTCGAACCCCGAACGTTCGACCTAAAAATCTGGTTCGACAAAAGTTCGCGACACCCCTAGTTGGGACCGGAGGGGCTCGCCTGAAGCGCGTGGTATTGATCGCGACAGGTGTCGACACCGGCGCGTTATCCAGAAGGTGTGCGCATGCGCGGCTGCACGCGCGAAAATATGAATCTTTGGTGCCGCTTTGGTGGAGTGCACATAGGATTTCTGATACAGCTACGACCTGCCAGCGGTCGTACCGCGGCATCAATTACGCTGCGGCACGATCGCTGGCAACATGATGCTTCAATATATTGGATGGCATAAGCTGCATTACTCTACCTTCACATAAAACAATTTTGATTTTAACGAAGCGGACTGCAAGTTCTTTCAGCAGAGAATTAGCTGCGAATTTCGGTTCGTGGGATGGTGAGCATTTTAAGTGAAATGCCCATTGCCTTTGTTACAAAAGGCCAAACATTAGATATTTGGCGGGGATATCTAAAACTCAGGAGCAGTTTTTTTTTTCTATTTTATTTTATGGTGCAACGAAACGGCACATACTAAAGCCCGAGCTTCTTTTAGTTTGTTTTTAAGTACCCCAGGTTAACGTCTCTTTCTTTTTTTCTTCCCGTCTTCTTCTTCTTGACCTTAATCAGCTCGCTTCCCCTGTCACTCATATTTATGCGACAAATCACCCAAGCGATGATCGCAGAGAGATGAGAATCTGATATTGATTCATGACTGCCACGACCATCCGAGGACCACCCGACGTTCACTTGTAAGAAATGGCTTATAAACCGTGACATATTTTATCACGGGTTTTAACATTGAACTTAAGTTCAAGAACTGAGACAACGTGGGCTGAAGATTATTCAAAGAAGAAAACAAGCAACTATTTCACATCATTTAGAGCAGGAAAAAACAGCACACGTGAATAAGGCAAGGTAAAAGTTGTTAGTCTAATAGATTATAGCACGGCATTGAAATACATGGTTACAATGTGCAGCACATACATGGTTACAATATGCAGCCCTGAAGGTATGCTTGGCATACCACATCAGGTAAGTTGAAGAAACAAATGAACACCGCCTTTTCGATGCTGATCTTGTTAGACTTCGGCTCAAGAGCAGTCTCCAAATAAGCAACACCGTTGAAGTTGCTGAACTTGTGAACAGCCCAGTAGGGAGTTGGCATATTCAGGGAGCCTAGTGCGTCGCGATCGATGCCTTGTGGGATCACGGCAGGAGCCTTGCTGTTCACCAATGGTGACAACGGGTCAGTTTCCCGAGCGAGCCCCGAACGCTTTGCAACGATGGGCTCTGGTGGACTTGCCTTCCGCTTCTTTTCCTCTCTTGGAGAAGATAATAGGACTTCACGACAGGGACGAAGAGTAGGAACGAGACAACAAAACCTTTCCTCTCGTCTTGCATGCGGGAGGGTCTCCACCCAGGTCCAAGGGGGCTATGTTGCACGTTTTGGACTCCCAGGAGACTAGGGAGAAGGAAGTGACGTAGGTGTGAATGAACGTATCTTTGTTTTCTTCTGCAGATACCGTCATCAGCGACTCCACCAATCAACATCCAAAGAGCGTTGTTGACGTCACTTCCTTCTCCCTAGTCTCCTGGGAGTCCAAAACGTGCAACATAGCCCTCCAGGGGTGCTATGTTGCGCTTTTTGGACTCCCAGGAGACTTGGAAGAGGGAAATGACGTCAACGACTAGAGAAACGCAGATTGGATGTTGACAGAAGAAAACAAAATCAACATCCAATCTGCATTTGCTGCGTTGTTGACGTCACTTCCCTCTCCCTAGTCTCCTGGGAGTCCAAAAAGCGCAACATAGCCCCCCAGGGTACACTTGGCAGCAGAGTCGGCACCGCGTCTGGCGTAAGCGGGGGGTGTCCACAAGCAATTCTCACTTCCTTTCCGCCGATGATGTGGACGTAGTCTCGAAGGATGAAGCGGGGCTCGAAGTGCAGCTCGCACTTCGAGCCCCGCTTTTGGCTCTGTCCTTTCGAACGCCGAAAAGGGACGCCGTTTTCACTCCTTTCCTTTGGATGAGGCCCGTTTTGCAACCAGGTGCAGAGCAAGAGGTCCGTCGCTGTTTCGCCGACGGCATTTCGGCACTACCCTTACGCGTTCACCATCCGCAAATTCAGAACACAAGATTCAAAGCATATTACAATCGAACACACGGAACTATGAAATCGTGGTCCCGACACGCGCACCGCTCGAAGTGAAAAACACACGGAACTCTGTTTCACCTTGTGTCGTACCGCAGGAAAAGCTACAAGCGCGAGCTCCTTGCTCTAGGGCACATCTCGGCGGCACAAGCTCTCGTGCACCAAGGGCAGCTGCCAACGCTATGAGCTCGCGCATCTAGCCTTCGCTGCGGTACAACATGAGGTGAAACGGAGTGTATAAAATCGTGGTACCGACACGTGCTCCGCTCAAAGTACAAAAAAAAAAAGGCGGGCCGCCATGAACTGTCAATACACGCGCCCTCACGAGCTCCCGTTGCCGAGCCGCTCCGGTCCCAGCACTACCCAACATTGTAACATTACCTAACAGCACCATGACGTCACGTTACACATGATTAATCATAGTACTAATACGTAAGCGCCACGAAAACCCACACTCATATATATATATATATATATATATATAGGGTGGTCCAAGTCACCAGGCTCGATCTAAAATAGACCGTAAAAATCGACGCCTGCACGTAGCAATATAAACTTTTCGTCAAAAGTGTAATTCACAGGTCGGTTTTTTTCTTTTAAAATTACAAAGCGTACCTCTCTTTCTGTAAAAAATAAGGCCAAGAAACTTGCCAGGGTCTACGCGGGCAGCAACGCAGACGACAGGGGTCCAGTAGCGGGATGTGTTTGGCGTTCGTATTGATAGATGGCGCTACCTTCTTATCGCGACGGCTCGCGACCACCGTGGTTTATTAATATGAATATAATCTTTTTGGAATGTAACTTCGGTTAAAAAATAAATGCGAACAATAAAAGCAAAACTTAAAGTAAAGAAACGCGTCTGCATAACGGCGGCGCTTTTGCTGCCAACGAATTTCGTATGCGTGTCGTCTGCTATCTTTCGCTGGTCGGCTAGCTGCACCTTCAGAAGCTGCTCCCGACGCCATCTATCAATACGAACGCCAAACACACCCCGCTACTGGACTTGGTCGTCTGGGTCGCCGCCCACCGTGGACCCTGGCAAGTTGCTTGGCCCTATTTTTTACTAAAAGAGAACTACGTACGCTTTGTAATTTTACAAGAAAAAACCGACCTGTGAAATACACCTTTGACGAAAAGTTTAGATGGCTACGTGCAGGCGTCGATTTTTACGGTCCATTTTAGATCGAGCCTGGTGACTTGAACCACCCTATATATATATATACATTGCAGCAGGAACGTAGCCAGGATTTTGTTTCGGGGGGAAGGGGCCCATGACAAAATGTTGTATGAGGGGGAGGGGGGAGAGGAGACCCCAGCAAAATGGAAGATTTCGGGAAGGGGGGGGGGGGCATGCCCCCCCCCCCCCCCTGGCTACGTGCCTGCATCGCAGTTCGATAATAATAATTGGGGCCGCTCCGACTGCTTCTACTCGGGGAATCCGGGAGACGTGGCTGTCTGGCTGAGTTTGGACGGGCATGTCCCTCTATTTCTTTCCCTGTACGCACCAACCCAACCTGCTGACGTCACGGCACCCCGGTGGCGCTGCGCTTGCGCAAACGCTGACGCTGTTTTCTGCCCACGCAACCACACTTGCTGTGGGCGATGGGCGTGACCTTGCAGCGGCATGCTGTTCACGAAGTTGGGGAATCTCTCTGGGTCTGCGTACGACGCTGCTGTTCCTCTGCTGCCTGCTGCTATCCACCGCCACCGACGGCGGAGTGACCGGCAGGCCGGACTTGCAGAGCCAGCGAGTTCGGCGGTACGACTACATGTACGAGTGCGCCGCCTGCAACGACTCCAACGTCGACGCGACCATAGTTGCCTACGATGTCGAATAAATCGACAGTTCCTCGTTGTGTTGGTCGTGGTTTCATAGCTGTCGGGTCTGGTATATCTGATTGAAAGCTGAGGACCCTAGCTCTTTATGGTGTTCTCGTGCGTTCTTCGGGCGCTCGAGAACCAATAAACCAATGAACAGACTGCAGTGGCGTAGGCAGGGGGGTGATTTGGGAAGTCAACTCCCCCCCCCCCTTTTTTTTTTCAGAAATCGTCACTTTTTTTTTGTCAGTAAAGTAAGACAAATATTGAATGAATACCGCCGAGGGATTGGGAAGACCGTGTCCCTTCCCGTGAATTGTGCAGTATATCGACTACTACACGCAAAAAAAGAAAGCCCCCCCCCCCCCCCCCCCCCCCTTTATCCTACTAAAACATTAAAAGTGAAGGTTCGGAAGAAAAAAAATCCTATAATTTTATATATACAGGGTGTTCTTTTTTTAAGCTTAAAGGAGCTGTGCAACAATTTCAGGGCTTTGCTTAATTGTGGAAGTTGATGCCTGACACTTCTGAAGTGAACTACAAAAAAAAAAAAAAAGAAGATTTTGTCTGGATAGCCTAGTTTTTATTTAAAAAATGAAAAAGATCCAGGTTTTTGCTACCTCTCAACTCGTGCATCGTCTTCCGGGTCACGTGCGCAGTGACGTCGATGGGGTAGGCGCGGGGCTCCGGTGAAGCTCTCTCTCTAGAGCCATCAGTAAGCAGCGAGAACACATACGCTCGCGACCGTGTGACCACGTGCTGGCGGGCGGAGCGCGAACAATATGGTGAATGGAGGAAACTCTCATCCGGGTCTGGCCATACCCGTCCGGCCCTGTCCCCCTCTCCCTCCGGCTTCTGGCGGCTGTTCGCGGTAGCAGATAGAGCTGACGGTTTTGTGGACCTAGCTGATAGATGGCGCCACTAAAACTCCGCATAATAAAAGTTTTGTCGATGATACCAGGTTTTTGACGCATTTATATTTATTTTGGAACGACACGATTTATAGAAAAGTTACCTTTTATCGAGCAGGTATTCGCACAACTTGCCATCTTTCTACAAGATTCCCCATTGACGTCACGCCGCGTGTTTCTCATGGCCACCGCTCGCGGCTGCAGGTCGGGGAATATTCTAATTTTTGCCTCGCGATTACGCGGCGGAATCACAAAATTTCGAAGGAAGGAGGTGTGTTTTCTGTCCTTTGTGACAAGGTGAACAATATCAAAAATAGAAGATGCCAATTCTTTCAAGGTTAAAATCGTTGCACAACTCCTTTACTTATGCCGCTTGTGGAGGTGAGTTATACGGCCAGGGGGACATATTATATGGGGCTAATCGTAACGATCAGTCAGCTAATTAATTAAAATTTGTTAATGAACTTTTTAATTAATGAAAATAGACATATGGTTCCAATTAGAAACTTGCTCAGCGTTATCGAAAACAACTAAATCAGTCATTTTCAGAAAGACTTTGAGTGCGTGAGATGGTAGTAGTGCACTAAAGTTACCGCTCGTGGAGCATGTACAAGGCTGGGGCTAGATAAGAGACGGAAAAATCGGGCGGGCGCCTTACCGCAACCGCTAACCCGGTGGCGTCGCTGCGTTTCCATAGGAGCTAAGCCTTTTTCTTTCTTTACTTTTTCCTCAGGTAAGTTCGCTCTTTGCAAATTTTACAAAAACAAAATGCACCATCTGTGGGCGACGCTGCACAAAGTCGTAGCGATTTTGCGGTCGATTTAAAGAGACTGGCCGCCCCTTGAATCACCCAGTATGTGTGCGTGCATAGCTGGCGCTAGCCCTAAGCTATTTCTCTTTCTGTCACACTATGTCCGTAGCTTACCTTCAGTTCACATAAATATGCGCAGTTCTCTCATATTTTATCTTTTTTCTGCATTCAATATTCCTCAAGTGTTCCGTATAAGTTCGACGAGGACTGTACAATCAACAAGCTCAGCAAGATGGCTCCCTCCCCTCTCCTTTTCTCTAAAGCAGTTCCAAGCGTGTTTTTTTGCGGCTCTTCCTAAGCCTGGGTCACACTGCTCATACATAAAAAAAAGACAGCCTGCAAACACGAGTCACCGCAGCATCCGTGCGTTCGAAAGCCGAGCGCCAATCCTTGCCATGCGGCATTACGCACTCTTTTTACACCCTTTCAACCATGGGCTCAAACCGTAACTGTAACTGAAACCGAAAGCTACTTAGGAACGAAATGTTTTCTGTGACCGTAATCGGAACGAAACCGTGCATCTGGTAATACATCTCCATTCAATCTAAATTTAGGATTAAGAATACTTAGTAGGAATCAGTGGTCGAGCTTATAATGAAAACTCTCCATTTTTAAATGTGCCTGACCTTGTTGAACCTGGTTAAAAGTTCGAAGGTTCGTCGAACCGGTCGAACCTGGGAGGTTCGACGAAACAATCCGGCTCGACAAAGGTCCGTAACATTCCTATAGCTGCAACATATATGTATACGAAAACCTCCGCCTCCAAACCCCGTAGAAAAATGGCGCTACTATACAAATCCACAATTTTTTCTAGCGTCACAAAATAGAAAACGTGACGTCGGTGTAACAGCGCACAACAATGAAGACCAGGGAAAGGAACGAAAAACACGGGACATATTTTTACAGATTTCTGGGTTGTTCTTTCCTCTCCTTAGTCTTCCTTGTTTTTCGCTTTTGCATTTACGTTATGTTTGACCTTCACAAACAGCCAAGCTTCCAATTTTATTACTTCATTCCACTTTGTAGTATTTTACTAGAGTAGGGCTATAGTTCTGCTGGGCTGCTGAGAAAAGCTCACCGGAGGAAAGCTCACCGCAAAACCGGCAGATGCGGAGAAAAGCTCACTGGCCTTTGAGCGGATGCGGAGAAAAGCTCACCGATTTTTTTTTTAACTTAGCGGATTCTGCGTCAAACGTCGCATTCGTCACTTCATTAAAAATATGTCCTCTTTTTTTTTAATATTCTTGAAGTTCATTGGGCATATTTACTAATTCCTCGGAAATTAGTAATCACCCATTCTGTATATTAATGAAGCCGCAAGTATAAAATCAGAACATCGTACACCGGTAAAAAAGACAATTTATTGACAACTGTGACAGTGCGCCGTCGGTACCCCTGTCAAATAAAGAGGTTTGTTCTTTGCGAGATAATATGAATAGCGGTGTATGAACCGTTTCAGCTCCAAATATTGTGTAGTGCCTAATAGATAAGTAGGTGTTTGTTGATGTAATCAGTGTCGGCTACGCTGTTTTCTTTCTGTTAATTTCACTAACAAAACTTTAGTTGCGAGAACAGCTTCGTCCTGTCGTGTTTGTTGTCTTCACTCCGTCGTCGTCGTTTGAGTGGTTTTCATCAAGTATAACGTTTACCAACTCGCCCTACTTCGCTACCTTACAGAAAAATACTTCTTATATAGGTCACGAGTATACAACGGTGCCAGTGTGCAGCTCTGAAGGTCACGGGTGACTCACCGTAGAAGGGCACTATCACACAAAGGCAACGTGGGGAAACACCAGCACGGACGGCTAGAAAACGTGCATGTCCGTGGAAGAACGAAGCCTCGATATATCATACTGACTGTTTTATCCTATTTCCAAAGATTAACAAAAGCTTCAAAGAGAATTTCAGGCACCGCGTTGCTGTGCATGCACTTTTTCGGATTTGACAGTTTTGATTTTTAGGTTTTAGGCAGACATTATTAAGTTTTCGAACTTTTTCCTGTTCTTCAAGTTCATAAAGTTTGCAGTTAGGCTTTCGTTGCCTAGAGTAAGCAAAAGAAAACAGTCGCCCGCAATTATTACTTTGGGAGCCATATACCCATGGTTGAAAAAACCCCGAGACTGCGGGTAAACGACAGGACACTAAAAAGTAGAGACTTTTGAGTGTCCTGTCGTTTACCCGCAGTCTCCGGGTTTTTTC
Organism: Ixodes persulcatus; assembly: GCA_013358835.2. Lineage (NCBI taxonomy): Eukaryota > Metazoa > Arthropoda > Arachnida > Ixodida > Ixodidae > Ixodes > Ixodes persulcatus. The sequence goes on along the minus strand of JABSTQ010009215.1, from coordinate 378,221 downwards.
AACCTTGTGCAATGTACACCAGCTCGTTTGCGCCCTTACATTTTGTTCAATATACCCAATAAGCTTAACAAATGATACAAAAAAGGACATTTCCTTTTTTACGAAGTTGACGAATTTTAATGATAATAAATTGGGTATATGTTACGCATGATCCAACAGCCTCCATATAAAAAGAAGAAAAAAAAAATTGGTGAGCTTTTCTCCGGTGAGCTTTTCTCCGAGATTTAATTCTACTCCTTCCTTCTGCGTGGGCGAAGCCTCTTCTGCATAAATGGTTCTTTCAGAACCCAGTGGGAACTTTCTGAGGGTTGTTTACAAACGCCGCGGAACAACAAAGTAGCGATGGTAATTTTTATTTTTAATGTATAGAATGCCTTATGATCCCCGAGTTGGGGGAGACATGTATGCTTGGGTATCAAACTATAGTATAATGCAAATAGATGAAGTCAACGAGTGTTGGAGCAACGTTTTGGAGCTAGAAACGTGTGCAACTTTTGACCAATTAGACGTTTTTGAGTTCGTGTTATTGTGAGTGTCCCGTTGTTCGATATCTGTGACTACTTTAAAGCCGTTTATTATAAAACGACTCTCTATCATTTCAGTAAAACAAATTATTAAAGAAACCGGATAGAAAAAAAAAAAAAAAAGAAACGGATTTTAGGAGCGTGAATCCGGTAACCAAAACCGTAAAACTTTAAACCGTAAAGAAAAACCTAAACGAAACCAATATCAACAGGAAACGGTATCCGTAACTGAAACGTTATATTTTTCGGTTTGAGTCTCTGCTTTCAACAAATGGCAGGTGTTCGGTGTGGCCCAGGTACGGATTTATAGGACTGCATCTCATCAAACAGCTAGCCCAGACATACGTTTTATAGCTCAGGGCTTGGTGTGTGTGTGTGTGTGTGTGGGGGGGGGGGGGGGGGGTTACATAGAGGCGCATGAAAAAAAATATAATTAGAAAAGGGGAAATGAATTAAGGTATTATGAAACTCTAGGCGTTATGGAATTACAATAAATACGAAGTGGTCAGGGTATAAAAGGAGTCGGTGCATAGTCCGCAGGGGCAAATTTGGGGTCAAAAATAAAAGTATTTGCCTTAGATAATCCGCACCCGGTACATAATCCGCACCCGAACATAGTCCGCACTTAGTGCCTAGTCCGAATGTAAAAAGTATCCTACACAGCCCACCTTGACAGGGGACTGTTTTAGCACGCAAAGAAGCTTTATCGTACATAAATCAACCTTATAGTCCGTTACTCACAAGATCCTCCAGGACTTGTCATAGTGAACGATCTAGAAAAAAATCCGAATCCTTGCATAGTCCGAACTTGTAGATTCTCCGCATCGGCTGAATTTTTAACTTTTAAAAATGTATAGTTTACCGTCTGGTAAACTTGTCCATTCATGTCCCTCATTTTTTTTTTCGTTGAAATACCGAAGACGTTGCTAAGGAAAAACAGTTGGCCGAATCCACTGTGCTGCTTCGGCTGCACAAATCTCGTTTGTTGACCAAATAATCACCACTTGACTAAGAACGAGGCATCTCGTTCAGGATTTCTTTTATCCCACTTAGGCGCGTCGGGGAAGGGGGGCGGCCGCCCCCTCTAAATCCGCCCCTGGGTGCGGGGGGGGGGGGGGGGGGGGGGGGGGGGTTGAACCGTAATTCTCTCCCCCGCCTTCCTGGCTACGCCACTGCTGCTTACTTCCTTGCTTCCTTGTATGCGCGGGGGATCCACAGGAGCAAGATTCTATACTTCGTTTCACCTTATGTCCGAGCGCGGACGATGTTATGAGCCGAAGGGCCAATCAAACAGCGCAAAAAGCGCAACGTCATGGCGTGCTGGCGGATGAGCACGCACAGAGAGACGGCAAATACCGGCTAGTCCTATCAACCGCAGAGAGCACTCCATGACGTTGTGCCTCTTTCGCTGTTTGATTGGCCCTTCGGCTCATAGCATCGGCCGCGCTCGGACCTAAGCTGAAACGAAATATAATTAAAAATATCCCAACGAAAGTTGTTAACTAAAAAAAAAGTTTCGGGTTGGCGTTGCGATTGATTTCGGTTCGGTGATACTTTTTGCACCGTCAGCTGGAGTGAATCTACATGCAAGTTCCTCCCGCAAAATACCGTCCGTTCGTCATGAGTGTTGGTGGTCGTAATCATGTTAAAAAGATGCTGCACGATGCTTTGCCCTAGATCACTCGCTTCTACCTAAAAGACAAGGCCTGCGCGCATGACGTCATTGTATAGTGGCCCTCCGAGTCGCCCCTGGTGGCAAACACGCCGAAGTTGGACGAGAGCAGCGCGTCTTGGCGTCGCCTTTGTGCTAGCGTCGCGCTCGTTGTGCGAGACACTGCGAGACGCGCTGTCTTCGTTGCTGACGGTTATAACTTGTGAATATCACAAGTAATAACCTTTCTACGTTTAGGCAGGAGGTTTCTTGCTGGGATTGGACTGAGGTCTATGAAAGTGAGGATGCAGAGGAAGCGTGCATTGCGTTTTTAAATAAATCCCTGCAGCTATATAGAGCTGCTATCTATGAAAAGATCGTCTGCTAATGACGCCGCCTCTCGGCGCCGTATGCTCGTCCGTTGGGACCTTAGTCTACGATAAAGAAAGAGGGACATTTAAGACAAACAGACAAGACAGGCTTTCAACTTTCAACAAAACGTTTACTGGCTCGACTTCGCCTCCTGAAGCTCGACGGGGGGCGTCCGGGAGGTGGAGAGGGAGGATGGTGGGTGAGAGAAGCGCGAGCCTGCTCGCAGCTAAGCGTGCATGGCGGAAGGGGGTGTCTAGGGTGCCTACATGTTTCCGCCGCTCCGCACCCTATAGGGGGGTCTTTTTCCTCAGGTAAATTCGCTTTCTACAAATTTTACAAAAAAAAAAAAAAAGAAAACAAAGTACCATCTGTGGGCAACACTGCACAAAGTAAGAAACCTAATTTCGCGGTCGATTTAAAGAGCCTGGCCACTACTTGGGACACGCTGTATATTTCTTAAGGCCGGTTCAGACACTTGCGTTTGAGTGCGTTTGACTGCGTTGCGTCGAGAACCGAAAGCGAGTCACCGGCACATATGTGCTTCGTATGAAGCTTAGCACCAAAAAATAGTAAACGTTGTGACGCTGACGACATGCAAATAGGGTCAATAAAATACGTGTTAGTCATCATATCTCCCTGATTGACGTATATTGTTTATTGTGCTTGCAGGCCGGGGGTTTCCCGCAAAGAATGCAAATCGCAAGGGTAACATTTTTGTTTTACAAAAAGGGTTGCAAGGCAACCCTTTTTGTAAAAAGGCCCATTTCAATTTCATTAGTTTTTTCAAAGGGTTTTGAGAAAATTCTGCTGTCCCGCCGAATGGTAACGTTTGCAAACAAACGATATAATCACTCCGTCGCAATTCGAATTTTGTAAAGGCCGGCTACACAGCTGGCCCTTCTGGAGCAAAAGGAATGCGTTTTCCGTAGCTTTGAGGATAAAAAAAATAATTCTTGGCATTTTCATTGATTTTACGAAAGCCTTTGATTATTTAAACCACGACTTGCTGATAAAGGAACTTGAAGGGTACCGATTTCGCGGACAAGTGTCAGCTATAATTTCATCATATCTTGCTCATCGTAAACAATATGTTCATATCAACGGGTACTTTTCAGATATCCAACCTATCATGTCCGGCGTTCCACCAGGCAGTATTTTAGGCCCTTCGTTGTTCATTTGATATATTAATGACATCGTGAGCGTAGATAAAAATTCCAAATATGTCATCTATGCTGACGATACAAGTTTGTTTTTCACAGGTGTGTGCTGCGTTGACGTAGCACATGGGGCGAATCAAACTCAGCAGAAGTTTAGTAGCTGGAGCCACGCTAACGCCTTATTAAAAATCAACGTGAGCAAGACTAAGACTATTCTGTTTCAACCGAAGAATAAAAATGCAGCTATTACAAGAGATATAGTTTTGAATTCGAGAAAAAATAGAAGTTTTGACCAGTTTTAAGATTCTTGGAGTCGTTTTCACGCAACAAATGACTTGGGATGAACATCAAAACCAACCGTTTTTTTTTTGTATGTATGTGTGTGTGTAGCGGGTACAGTGAGCCTCTATGGCATGGGCAACTAGCCTTTTTACTGTCACCCGGGTTTTAGAAACCAAATAAAGCATTATTATCTTGATAAAGCTGTCACGTATGATTGGCATAATGTATCGTCACGGCTCTATTTCGCCAAGAAATGCTAAATTGTTAATCTTGAGCTCGTTATTTCTTTCACAGTATACGTTACTGGTACCTCGTCTGGGGAAATACTACAACGGCAAATTTGAACAAACTTATGCTATACAAAAAAAAAAAAAAATACTGCGAATAATATGTAATATTCCATATGATTACCCTAGTAGACCTCTGTTCACAAACTTAAATTTGATGCATATTCACAATATCTATAAATATCGATTATGTCTAAGTTATAGGTTTGAAAAAAAATTATACCAATCTTAGTGAACTAGCGTGCTTATCGCCGAAATTGACAGCATATCACACTCGTAGCCTATACGACTGGGAAGTCCCCAGTTGCAGAACAACCTATGGTGAGCAAATGCTATCCAACGTGCTTCCGACCCTACTTAAATCATATTTAAGCCGTCTACCTTTTTTGCGGTTTCCACGTCTCTTGGGGTTCGGGCAAGCCAGCGGGCACGGAGAGAGTAACTAAATATCAGTGGGTCATATTTTAACCGGACGACGCGGAAACCTCCTCCACCTACGGGGGCGACCCACGTCGCCGAAAGCGCGCGAAATGTGGGGTATTTGGTCCTGGGCTTACTACTGGTCAGAGCCGCTAAAAGTTTCTTTTTAGTTGAAATACAAAATATAAGTGGCGCGAACCGTTTCAATAATTTATGAAAGTAGTTTTTGTTCAGCATTTTAGATCAGAAAAGAAACAAATGCAGTTTATCACTGATCTCAATTGACTCCGTAAGTGTGACGTCATGGGTCCAAACAAACCGTTGCTAGGGTCGTTGTTATGGACAAATACATGTGGCTAGGTTTCACTACGAAAACCCGACCGCTCAAAAATCAGGAGTAGGATTTAAACTTCTAAAAATTACAAATATAGAAAGCTTGTATGTCATATACGTTTCGACAGAAGTGTAACGGTAATCGCTTGTTTCTGAAATATTTACGACTGCAACTTCCGGTTCTCAAGATGCCTGCAGCAGACGACGAATGCAAGAAGTATGACGAATATAATCCCTGGAGAAGGGGAACAAGGGGGACAAAGGACAAACACAAATCTCCAAACACAGCTCGCTTGCACCTTTGCATTTAATTGCATTATAAAGCAAGAAGTATGCCGTCTGCCACACGCCGGCCGGCCAAGCCGGTACCGTCGTTTGAATCGTGGGAATAAAGACGATATTCTGATATTGCATTTGTTTCCAATTCACACGGTCAACATAAAGGTACCTTTAACATAGGTCCCTTTCCTATCGGCGAATCAGCCCGTGCTCTTGGGTCGCGAGCACACGCCACGCGCGGAAGATCGTTACTTGATTGGCCGCAGAGAATTAATAAGGTTCCTTAGCTAAAGGTACCTTTACAGTCATGTGAATGGGGTATAATGGTGCGGTGCAAAATATGTTTTATCTAAAGTTCGGGCGTCGATCCAGATGATCGTCTGCTAAAAGATCGCATTGCACCTGTGAGAAAAGCACTTCAGGCAATCAGTTGAGATCCCGGATTTTGTTTGCGGACTCGCGCTATCGGAGGGTGCTTCGTACCTGGTTGTAACCATCACGTGGAAAAAGATTCTTGTAGTTTCTTCAGATTTCCGCAAGACCCGGAAGCGCGAAAGAACTTGATAAAAAACATAAGGTGAGTTTATTACAAATTGTACTCGCATAGCGGGTTCGATGGAGATCCTCACCAAAAGAGCACATCCCCGGAATTTGATGTATACCAAGAAAAAAAAAAGTAAAATACTGCGAAATCGTGATAGGCATGCAATTCTTCAATAACCTGACAGCCTCAATAATAATAATAATAATAATATTAATAATAATAACAATAAATGACCTATCTGGACGGCGTAGGATTTGTTTCTCATGCTGGCCTGCACTATGCCGGTTACGCACTTCAGGTCGTCGTCATAACTGAGCTGCACGACGTCTTTTGATTTTACGGCATTTTCACCCCTCTAAAGTAAGCTGGGTATTTCACATAAAAAAAAAAAAAAAAAAACATTGCCGAGGCCTTTACGGCCATGGCGATGCACTTGTTTTTGTCGCTCGTTTACCGACGATATTCAATGAAGACGCCCGCTGCAACAGAGGCCAGCAAATCTATCGTGTCGTCTGCTACCAAAGCAAAGCGGAGTGTAATACTTCAGAAATGGCTTTCCTCGTCGCAATACGACACTGAGACGACAAGAACATCTTCATAATTAGATATCAAGAAGTTAGGTTGTTTACAAAAAATTATTTACTTACTTGTAAGCAAAAATCTAGCCTCATGTGGAATTTCCATGCATTAGTCCATAGCAACGTCCCTAGCAACGGTTTGTTTGGACCCAGACGCCATGTTGTGACGTAGTCACTTACGGGATCGCGTTTGCCTGCTCCGCGAATCCGGTCACTGGCGGCAATCTTTAGGTAGAGTTATATCACCTCTAGCCAAGATACAGCTGCTGCCAACGTTATTGGCTGCTGCAGCCACTTGGCAGCCACCTTCATCCATCCATGGCAGATGGCGTTTTGGCAGTTGTGGTGGCAAGCTGCCATCAAAATAGCGTGGGTGATATTTCATGCTTGATTGAAATTGTTTGACGAAACAAATTTTTGAAACCCGGCGTGAACGGTAGCCCGATTTTTGAGGACCCGGTGAATGTTTCACGAAAATGCAGCACCAGGGAAAACGCAGCACAGCACGCATCGGAAGTCGCATCGAAAGAAGCATCGAAAGCAGACGCCGGTACCAACGTTGGCCGGTACCAACGTTACTAAAACACTCAGTTGGGAAACTCGCCGTCGAAACCTGGGCCGCTGGCGTCCACCGAGACCGAGCTAAATGCGACAACAGCGCCACTCTTTGTCATTTATCTGTACTGTGGTCACCTTGAGCTTTTAGAAAGCCTTTTTCTGCGAAAAAAACAAACGGAAAATACTCTTTTTGTATGAAATTTATTGGAGTTTAGTACAAAATGGAGGGCGCGTGATGTTTCTAAAATCTTTAGTTTGCAAGGTATTGCGTCACAATTAATATTGTTTTTATACAACCATGCCTCAGCGATGCTTTCAGGTGGCGCGTCCCGATCTAGGTGCATTTTAACTTCGGTAGCAAGACGCGGCGCGTCCGCCGGGAAGACAGGGGTGACGCTCTTGCAATCTCTTCCACAGAATCTGTTCTGGCCTCAAAATGGCCGATTAAAGCCAAAATAGAAGTGACGTGCGGTTCCTCGAATGGCCGCTGCGGGAAAAATGGTGGCGTTGTGTTCGTCATTAGCTCGGTGCTGGAGGACAGATCGGAGACACTTTTTGAAGGCAGTCTCTATGGCAGTTTCCCAACCGAGTGTTTTAGTAACGTTGGCCGGTACGGAGTCTGCTTTCGATGCGAGCTGCGCTGCTTTCCCCCGGTGCTGCGCTTTCGTAGAACTTTCGCCGTGTCGTCAAAGATGAGGCTACCGTTCACGCCGGGTTTCAAGAATTTGCTTCGTCGAACAACCTCAATCAAGCACGAAATATCACCCACGGTACGGTGTACTAGATCTACGGCTATTTTATGGCAGCCTGCCGCCATTGCGCTGTCCGCCATATTACTATGATGGCTAGAGATGATATAACTCTACCTAAAGATGGCCGACCGTGGCCGCATTCAGGTCCATAGGCAGAGCTGGTCAAACGTGATCCAGCAATTGACATTGAGATCAGTGCAGTTTATAAAGTCCGGAAAACAGAAATGACCCGTCGACATACCCGCCACCAAGCGGTAAAAAAGGCGGGGTCCCGGATGTACGCGGCGGCGCTGCGGTCGTTTACGGACTCGAGGATCCGACCGGTTCCGAGCGTTCCAAAGGCCTTCGGCGCAGGTTTTGCTTGCTGTCTGGCCGTTTCGCGGTATGGCAGCTCGAAGTGGCTCCCGTTCTGAACTGATCTTTACCCCGTGTTTGTTGATGTTGGTGGCCAATGACGTTGCATGCCGAATTAGTGTTTAATCGCGCAGCAAATGCAATGCGAGCCGCCCTGGCTGCCCGCTTCATACAGCCTATCCAGAACATGCTTTAGTGGCGCCCTCTCGAGCCGTCGACACGGAGTGCGGCAGCCGTGAGCGCTCGCTGAGCTCACTACCCCTCCTCTAGTTCACGGCCACTCAAGCAACCAAGGACGTCATGAAGGAGGTTATTTTTTGCTTGTTTTTGTAATTTTAATTTGCCGATAACTTTTAAAATAAAACGAAATTCGAGGGGAAAAAAGTTTCATTAAAGGCCGACGTACACTTCGCGCTTTCCACTTTTGCCCGCCTCCCCCTTTCCCATATCCTCTCCACTTTTTACCTTGCCCCATTTGGCTCCCCTCGCAGCTTAGGGGAGGGGAGCGCTAAGAAGGTTATCTTCCCTGCAGAAAACCGAGGTTGTACGTCGGCCTTTAGGTTACTACGTTTAGTGCGCTCAGGTTCGGTGCAAATTAAAAGCCAGTAAAAAAGTCATTGCAGGGCCCCTTTAAACTCATAATATTCATCCTTCAACACCAACAGTAAAATATATAAGATTTTTTTTTGTTGAGTGAATTTGCATAGGTAAATATTCAACTCAATGTCCTCATTTATAAGGTGCAGTTATATGCGTTGAGAATTAATTTAGTGAATGAGTATAGTATTACAAAGTCGTGTTATATATCTAAGCCCTTGAATGTGCACTTGTTGCTTTATAGTAATCCGTATGTTTAGTAGAGCTAATTTATCTGCAACATTGGAATGTTCTATATTGAATTATTGACCTGTGTATTTTTTATTTCATTTGTACAGCTTTTTCCATCAGTCCCCTTCCACCATACTTGATGGAGAAATAGGGCTGAACCCCCCCACTCCAACTTCGAAGAAACGCAAAGCTGTTTATTCATCTATTGCAATTCGTCCAGTCAGCGAGGCGGCGGAAGAGGCCGGATCAACACCAAATAACCTTCTTCCGCTTTGCCCAACAATGCAGACTGTCAATGAAGTCAATGAAAAGGTTCGCTGAAAACTATGAGTTCAGGAGACACTGAACGAGCTGCTACAAGCAGAATACTCGATTGTAGACAACAGCAGGGCCATTGTGAAGGGTTATGAGAGGCTTCTGAAAATGTCTGGAACGCTGCTAGGAATAAACATTTCTATAGCTTTGTTCGGTCCATGCGAAGAACTTGCAAGGGTACTGCAACGTTCAACGTTTCGCGCCGCAGGTATCAAAGAGGCTGCAAAGACACTCTGCGAGGCAATGTCCCGTCTGCGGTCTGAAGTCGCGTTTGAAGAGTTGTGGGGCAGCGCGAGCTCAACTGCAATGCGGCTAGGTTTGAAGGACCCTCGCAGCGCAAGGCCGACAAAACCGCCAAAAGGCTTGAAATGAGCAACAAACCTTCTCCGCCAGTTGTACTTGATTGCAAGGCAGCGTTACGGAAGGAGTATACTTTGCGGCTGTAGACTGCACTCCGAGTGAAACTCAACGGCGGTTTGAATAGCCTGGTATGAAGCAGCTAGTAAAACTAGAGAGCATTTTGATTAACGCTGCCGGGGAAGACAGTTCACAACAGATGACCCTGAAAAATGCCATAGGAGCTGCATGCATGTGATCCTGATCTGGCCCGACTCTCTGCGTAGTTTTTACCTTTCCCAGCTCTTTTATGCAGCGTTGATTCCCTCACAATTGACGCTATATTGAGGACACTACAGGAAAAATCTGACGAAATTCGTGACCTCCTGGACCAAGTCGTAAAATATACCAAACTTCTTCATTCTGTGCCTGCATCTGTCGCTTCGGGGGAGCGCTCGTTTAGTGCCACGCCTAATTAAAACGTATCTACGCAGCCGCATGAGTCAGGAGAGGCTAACACACCTCCTTATTTTGCACATTCAAAAAGGAAGAACGTCGAGCTGGACCTGGACGACATCATCAAGGAATTTGTCTGACTGCTGAGCGAACGGCGACCTTTGGTCTTCCTCGAGACGATCAACACACGTGGCTTTGGGGCCTATATATAGATCTGTTTCCTTCATCACGCTTTTTTGCACATTTTCAAAATATGTATTAAGATGTCATTGCATATATGTAATTATCTTGGCTTACTCATTCATTTCATAGCGTGGATGTCTTTTTGGATGAATATTTCAAGAATAATAAACGTGATTCTCCGCAAACTCAATTTTGCCATGCTGTGTATCCTTGTAGGAGTTTTGAAATTGTCTGAAGCACTATGCGTAAGCGTTTTCGCGACATTAGAGAGTTTTAGTGGATCGTACGTAAAAGCTTTGAGGGTCGGAAAGTGCATGCGCAAAACGCAATATTGCGTTCTACGCGTGTGCATTTCGGACCCGCAATTGTATTGCGTACGAGCCACTAAAACTCCCTACTGTTGTTATAAAGCAGGAAAAGAAAAGTGATTGCATATGCTAAGTAAGGAATCTTTATGCAAATAATATTAGATTTTTTAATAAACAGTAAGTAAAAATAAAACGACAAAAATTCGGCTCCAGCCCTTGTCTCCTATAATAAAATATACAAAACCAAAATGCTTAACTTCAGCCCCCCCACTCAAAATCTACTTCCGGAGTCCCTGCATGCAACAGCATGAGAGCATGACACTTCGGCTTCGTTGCCACTTCGGGACCACTTTTGATGTATGGGCAGCATAGAACGCAAAACACACCTATCGAAGACGCGCTCCAGGCACCATACCCATACCCATAGACCCATTGCTCTCGGGCGGGGGGCGCGAGCGCGTCCGCAAGACGCGACCATGTTATGCTGGCAGCACCATCGAGGAGGCGCTGTAACATCCGATTTTGCACGTGCCACGTTCGAATGCAAGCATCTGTCAGCATCTGTAGACGCGCAATAACAAAATGTCTAAAAAAATAAAGAAAAAAAAAATTAAAGCCGTTTACAAATCCCTGTAACGCCGAATTGGAACGCAGCTCTTGAGGAGGAGGGAAGGGTAATCAGGGGAGGGTATACCCCTCCTCCTCCTCTTCCCCTCATTCTTCAATCTCCTCCAGGGGGGGGGGGGGGTCACGTGACCTCGGGGGGAGGGAGTCACGTGATCTGGGTGGGTCACGTGACCCCCTCCTCCTCCTCCCCCAGGTCACGTGACGCGGTGCATTATGGGACATTTCCCATAATGCACCGCGCGGTTACGCCGACGGCGACGCCGCTCAAGCCGGAAACGGGCGCCTAACGGCACGGCCACATTAGAGTCGCGGAGGCCTCCGGCGTGACGGTCGTCGCTGCCGGTTGCCGACCGAAACCAGTTTTCGGCTTCAGCACCGCGACGGACGGCGCCGCACAGTCAACCGCTGCTTGCGCGGTTCAGAGATCGGCGCCGCTCGCCGCAGAAGAGAGGAGCCAATATGAGGTGGCGTAGATAATGACGTTGCGATGCCATGGCAACGCTCAAGCCGGTCCCCCGCGCGTCTTTCACGTTCCGAAGGACGTGTTTCGTGTCGTCTGCTATCCATACTTCGCCCCGACGCCTTCCCCAACGGAGCGGTTCCTTGAAACTGTGCGACTGGTTCCCTTTTTATATGACAAGACGCAGCCAGACTACCAAGATAATAGAGAGTTTTAGTAGACCGTTTTCGCCTTCTCGCTCCGCTCTCGTGAAGCGGAGTCGCCATCGCGCATGCGCGACCCGCTCTGGGATTTGAGCGTGAAGCGTCAGCTCCGCTAGCTCCGCTTTCCTTGCCATTTTAGGAAGAGCGTTCCACTCTTAGTAAAGCTTCAGTATATGGTGTTTTTTTCTGGAAAGGAATTCGAAATGGGTGCTCGCCACTTGAAAGCATGCTTGGGAGTGCGCCTGACCGTTATGAACCTCGCTGTACTAAGATGGCTGCGCAGACTTTGTTTAAAACGGCGTCCTTAAGAAAACGTTTCACGGTGGTCAAAAACCTCTGGCTGCTTCGGAAAATTGCTGGCTGCAATCCTTTTACGGCCCCTGAACGGTGGGGACAGGTGCTGCCTTGTCTAAGCCAGCGGGCTCGACTTTTTTATGCGAGATGACGACGACGACGTTGAGAGGATGACACACCGGGCGACGGCGGTGCCTTAATCTGAGTTCCTGGGCCTCGGTTCCTCGGAGGCGGCAGCTTCTACTTTGGCTGGGCTACCTCCTCGAAGCCTGATGCTTTGACCCCAGTGGACCCCAGTGAGCAACGGCGCCATCATGTTCCTGGGGCTCCTTCATGCACCGATCGAACGGCGTGCCAGACACAAATGGCTCGCTGTTCACCCGCCCAAACCGCCTCCACGAAATCTGAACTTCTGCGAATCGGACTGCCATCCTCCCCAATTGCAACAACCCATGTCGTCGTCATCTTGCATGTACATACTCATCACATGATCATGTTTCGTAGACGCGGCACCGCGGGCCTTCATGGTAAGGGCTGCTGCCTTTCCGCGGTGCCGCGTCTCTCCAGAGCCAAAAAATAAAGACTAAAGACTAAAGCAGTCGGCAAGCGGACAAATATTTTGTTAGGTTGCTTTAGGCAGCAAGACAGTGCAAATTAGCTAAAGTAAGTGCTCCATTTATATCTCTACCTTTTTGGTTTTCCCAATGGAATGAGTTTTTTCTTCTTCGTATGCTTCGGTTTGTGATAGGGTACCTTGGTGTTTCTGTACACTGCGCGACATTGTTACCGGGAACAATCAATATCCTATTTTTATTTTTCACCTTAAATACGAGGGACTGACATCAACGTATTGGTCTGGAATAAAGCGCTCGTTTGGGTTACTAATCTGGGCGACAAACTTTCAGCTCTCTCAACAGCTGTCAAAGAAATAAACTGCAAATAAAAGCGATTTTATCGTGTTCGTATTAACAGTGGAGCGCAGTGTAAGTATCTGCCTTGGGAGATGAGATGAAAGCATTTTGCTTGGCTACACTTTTCATTTCTCTTTTGTGTTTTTTGAAATTGCGTTTTTCGGCTTAAGCTCCTGCCTAGTTTCAGCCTCACCTGTGCTTCGGTGTTTTCTTGCAATAGAAGGCCACGCAACACAGGCTACTTTTACAATGCTGAAGTCAACAGAAACACTGTAATTTGATGAGATGCAATATTCACACGCACATCTGAGAAGTAAAATGGGAGTCGTTAGTAAATGTTTTTTATTAAAATATTTCTAGACGCCTTTCAGCCTAGTTGGACAAGTATTTCGCTCAGTACAACAGCTTGGATATGATTCATTGTGATCAGTTTACGCACTCTAATATTAAAAAAAAAAAGAAGCATGCCCATGGTCTTCGTAGGGTTCGTCCAGCTGACAAATTGTGCCGTCTGCGCACATCACTTCCTGGTGCTTCACGACGAGCACCCTCTTGTGACCAGAAAAGTATGGCTTCTGATTCTTTGATGGATGACATGGACGTGCTGTGCGGTCAACAAAACCCCAACAGTTGTCCAGGGGTGCTCCATTGTCTTTGACGGCCCAATAAAAAGACGAAAAAGGCACTCTTACAACACGGCTGTATTTAAACACTACCAAAACATGTGATATGGGACTTGTTACTCATAAAAGATAAAGAGTATTTCCATGGTAGGGTTGCAAAAAAATGTGTATCGTAAATTAAAAAAAAAAAAATAGTTGTTTCTTAATTTCGCTAAGCTCTGAGGCCGTCAAACTGGGCATTCAAAACGAAACTTCTGAAACGCGTTCTAGTCTACCGCTATTTCTTAGAAGTACAGTGTTGTATTTGATAAATTTTGAATTGTTTATGCCCGTCTGGTTTTCACCAGACAAAAACTTCACATGGAATATTCTTTCGACCGTTTTTCGTAACTCTTTTCAAAACACCGCCGGGTAACATAATCGGCCGTTATATTTTGGGCATCGCTTTTAGTGCGAGACTTGTGACTAGAACCGAGTTCATATTCAGCATTGACGCAGCATTCGTGTCTAATACATTTAGACTCGCATCCGCGACAAGCAATGACGCCGCTCTCTTGCTCCCTAGACGCTTGGCCAAAATAAGGCGGCCTTGAAGAATAGGGGCAGCATGGCATGCACTTTTAAAAAGGCTGCATTCAAGTCTCTATTATTTTCTAAATCTACCAAGGAAATCCAAGGCGAACAGTTCCGGAGGAAAGATAAACAATTCAAAAATTGCGAGCGAATATGAATAAATAAAGTTGAGAGGAATGGTTTTTTTGGTGCGGCTAGCGAGCGCTATGCTCGTGGTCAACTTTCAGTGTCATTTTCGACAGGAGGACGCGTGTACAGGTATAATTGGCGTTCAAGCACGCGCTCCCGTACATCTGATTGCATAGTCATAGAAGGCCCACAAAAACGCGACGACTTTACCGACACCGTGTTGGTTGCAAAGTGATACTCGTTCACTTCGTTTGATTATGCTCTTTTGTGTTACATAAAACTCAAATGGAATGGTTTAATTTTCACGCGTGCGACGTACGCTTTACTTCTTGATTCGGCCTCTTTCGAGCTGAGGTCAAGGTGAAAAACATCGACGCGTATTGAGCAAGTGCAGCCATCTTGAGATCTAAGCGATCCCGCCAAGAACGCTGAGGGAAGTCCGCTCTGCAACCTGTAAAGCGGAGCGCACGCTCACTCCGCTAACTATACGCTCCAACTCAGAGCGGGCTACGCATGCGCGTTAGGGGCGATGCTTCTTCCAGAGCGTAAAGTAGAGCATAGAAGGCTCATAAAAGTGGCCTACTAAAACTCACAGATTAAAAGCGCGCTCGTCGTGACTTGTCCTGACACTGCCCATGTACACCTTGTTTTTTTGTGCCGAAACAAAAGTAAATACGTAAATTATTGGCGTATCAAAAAGAGTAACTTTTTACTAGACAGAGTAGCTGTGCTAAAAACATTGGAAACACGACATTTACACAAACCGTGCAGGGTCTCACCTGTGAGCACAGCTCCAGTTTCGCCAGGGTCAACCCCCTATGTTTGTTCATGTCAGCGAGCAGGTGGCCGACCCTCTCGTTGATGTGAACCACGATGAGGTTCTCAATACTGAAGAACACCGACAAGTTCCGTCCAAGCGCTCATCCAAGTTCGAACAGACGGTTGCGATAGGCCAGTCGACAAAGATCCATGCAAAGCGTCTGGCCAGATTGGAAACACCCTGCGCCGATCTGTCGGGTGCTGGAATTTGGAGGCCCACTTGCAGAGCAACCAGGTCCTTCTTTAAGCGGGATTGCCTCCTAAAGGGTTTCTCTTTTACGTTGGCAATATCCAGCAAACAGCGTTCAGAAAGGAAGCTTCGGCGCTTCATGGCATGAGGGATACAAATCATTGATTCGATGTCTCGTCAGCTTAATCTCGTTAGTAGAAGTCTCCTTCATTGAGAACCGCGGGGATTCATCGTGCAGGTGTCTTGCTAGCCTTGAGCAACACTGTACTCGTACTTCGCAAAAGGGTGTACTCGGAATGTGCAAACTTCGTCCTTTTCTTTCATTTTTCTGCTTCGAATACGTTAATCTGTTTCAGTTTTAATTCAAGTGGAGCAGAAGCTACAAGAGCGAGTGCCGGCCTTTCAGCGTCCTTCACCAGCACGCGCGCTCGTGCAGTGCAAGTGCCGTTTAGAGCAACATGCTCATTGTTATACCTAGGGGTGTCGCGAACTTTTGTCGAACCAGATTTTTAGGTCGAACTTTCGGGGTTCGACCGGGTCGAACCGGTTCGACAAACCTTCGAACTTTTCACCAGATTCGACCGGTTCGACTTTGTGGACAGTGTGGCCAGACCTTGATACAAGCACGTCTAGGTTTGGAGAATTTTTTTTTATGAAAAGGGTTATTTTATTTTATAAACAGTTGCAATTAAAAGAAGCTAATTCTAATCACTGAAGAAGTTAATAATTTAAGTTTTTTGTACTGTATTAACTGGAATAACCAATCAGCGCTGCCCTTAATTCATCCCTTAGCCATCACCATCCAATCCGAAGCCAACTGGCCAGCCTGTCGCGCATGCGCACACGAGACGAACCTCAATACAAGGTTCGTCGAATTTTCTACTAAAAGTTCGAAAAAGTCGAACCTGGTCGAACTCGAACCTCGGCCGGTTCGCGACACCCCTAGTTATACCTTGGGCTTCAATCGCACACAGGGTGGAACGATTATATTTATATTTTATAGCGTAATATGCTTCGGGTGTGTGCCTACTCTTTTGTGTTCATTATTTTCGCCTTCGTTTTTACCACCTTTACAAACACGCTCCCTTTCACTTTCTTGGTGTTAACGTTTAGTTTTTCTGTCTTACTAGTACTATAAACCTCCACTTGTGGGGCTACGCAAGCGAATTTTTCGAACGCTCTTAAAACGCTCTTACGCTGAAGAAAGACGGTCTACTAAAACACGTTTTTGGACCTCCGCTTTCCATTCCGCTGAAGCAGGCCGCGCATGCGCAGTTTGGCACCCTCAGAGCGGAGCGGAAAATGGAAACGGTCTACTAAAACTCTCTAATGACGCTAAGAACAACCGCTGGGAAATTATAGGAGAGGAGTTCGGAATTACAAGTCAGTTTCTCCGTGGCACTTGTTGCATGCCGTCTGTGTTGTGACGGATGTCATGTTGATTTGGTGACACTTTCGAAAGTAGCCTTCATCTTTGGCGCGCCGCCGGTGCAGCAAAGCACGGACCTTTGCTTCGGTGTTTCGGTAGAACCAATTCGGCCGGACAGAAAACCTGTGCCTCCTTCCCTTCAGTGCGCGGCGACGTCGCAAGATCAACGAGCAGGCTAGGATAATCACACTCACGCTGATCACCAGGTCATCATGGACACCTATCATGTAGGCAGGGAGCGCGGTTTCGATGCTGATATATGCGAAAGATGAGAGCCGAAACGGAAGAATCTACCGAAGAGCAGACGACGAAAGAGCGGGAAATCCGGCGGGAGGCGCGATCGCGAGAGCCAGTGCTGTCACGTGACGCCCGCAAAACGGAGGCCAATGTGGACTCCTCGCGTTGGGACGCCGGACGGCGATGCCGCCCAGCGGCGCCAACCAGCATGCAGCTCGCAGCCTCGAGCACGTCCCATTAAACATTCCTTTCAGCTTTATTATTTTATTGCTTTCTTTCATAGCTTCCGTGAGCCCGTATGTTTCACTTTACGTGATAGCGAAGCTGAAGCTATTTGCAAAAGCATGTTCCCCAGAACGATGCCCGTACTGCACGAGCGCGCGTGCTTGGCAGGGACACTGAAAGCTCGGAGCTCGCTCTGGCCGCTCTGGCTCGCTCTTGTAGCCTCTGTGTTCCAAAATTTACTCGATCCGACTCCGGAGTAAAGGTTTCGTACCTTGGCGTTTCAAAACTTACTCGCGCTTACTCGATGACGTCAGAACTCGCGTTCCAGAAGCGGGTTGTTAACTCCGGAGTAATTACTCGCGCTACCCTCCTCGATCGGGGGGTAACGCCGGATCAAATCGAGTAAATGCGTCACGTAGGCTATGTTCCAAATCTTACCCGAGTAACCTGTCTCCTACGTCAGCGGGTAATACCACGTGACATCGCGAGTAAACGATCCGCGACTTGATTTTGGAACGGCCGGGATAATCACCTGGATAGGACGTGGATTGGCTTCGTCTTGAGCTACGGCAAAAAGAAAACAGCAGCGGTGGCGGAAAATAGCAGACGATCTCTTTCGATCAGTTAATCGCTTCAAAGTTTTTCTTTGACAGTGACGACGCGGTTTTTTCTGAGATGGCTCCATCGGTTCCTTTTGCTCACCTTCCTTTTGGGCTGAATATTGAGATAAAAGTTACTCATTCCTTTCAGTTAGACGTCAACATTTTTGTTGTGACTAATCTGCGCAATCGCTGTAAGTCTAGTCTAGGTGCCATAAACAGCCTCAACTCATCGTAATTAACACCGATTACGTTTTGCGGATATTGCTTCCACGCGGTGTAGCGGTAGAGCGCATGGAGCGTTCTCAACAGTGGTATGTAACTTACGTTCGCTTTGACGCGAATATGATTATAAAATCACAGAGAGCACTTCGAAACCGCTATAGACAATTGGGAGGGAGATGTGGTGGGGTTGTTGACTGGTCATAAAAATAAAATCTTCGATGCCTTCACTGCTTTACAAGCGTTATCCTCTCATTACACACACTCTGGGGAGAAAAAAAAAAAAAAAAAAAAAAAAAAACCTCCAAAAAATTTCCACATTATCTACTGCCTTCGAACATTTTCATCTTTTAACGTAAGAATACGGAGTTCCCTCCAACGCCGAGGACGAGGATGCGGAGAAGCTCCTGTTTACGCTCGCACTCTGATAATAACAAGTTTACCTTTCTGAGGGAAGGTACACGGTCTGGATGTGGTGCAATCAATTCCTGCGTTGAAAACAGCAAATTGCAATAACCAACCATAAATGGCTGCACCTCATTCTTTGTTATTTCGAACGTCTGCCACCAAAGCCAACGGAGCCAACGAGCTTTGACGGCTGTCGGCGCAGGAAGCAGACGACGAAAAGATCACGTGACGCATTTACTCGATTTGATCCGGCGTTACCCCCCGATCGAGGAGGGTATCGCGAGTAATTACTCCGGAGTAAACAACCCGCTTCTGGAACGCGAGTTCTGACGTCATCGAGTAAGCCCGAGTAAGTTTTGAAACTCCAAGATACGAAACCTTTACTCCGGAGTCGGATCGAGTAAATTTTGGAACACACCCGTAATCTTTTCGTCGTCTGCTTCCTGCGCCGACAGCCGTCAAAGCTCGTTGGCTCCGTTGGCTTTGGTGGCAGACTTTCGAAATAACAAAGAATGAGGTGAAGCCATTTATGTGTGGTTATTGCAATTTGCTGTTTTCAATGCAGGAATTGATTGCACCGTATCCAGACCGTGTACCTTCCCTCAGGAAGGTATACTTGTTGTTAAGTGCGAGCGTAAACAGGAGCTTCTCCGCAACCTCGTCCTCGGCGTTGGAGGGAACTCCGTATTCTTACGTTAAAAGATAAAAAGGTTCGAACGCAGTAGATAATGTGGAAGTTTTGGTTGTTTTTTTTTTTTCTCCCCAGAGTGTGTGTAATGAGAGGATAACGCTTGTAAAGCAGTGAAGGCATCGAAGATTTTATGTATACTATCAGTCAACAACCCCACCACATCTGCTCTCTGTGATTTTATAATCCTATTCGCGGCAAAGCGAACGTAAGTTACATATAACTGTTGAGAGAGCCCCATGCGCTCTACCGCTACACCGTGTGGAAGCAATATCCGCAAAACGTAATCGGTGCTAATTACGATGAGTTGAGGCTGTTCATGGCACCTGGACTAGACTTAGAGCGGTCGCGCAGATTAATCAATACAAAAATGTTGATGTCTAACTGAAAGGAATAAGTAATTTTTATCTCAATATACAGCCCAAAAGGAAGGTGAGCAAAAGGAGCTGGTGGAGCCATCTCAGAAAACACCGCGTCGTCACTGTCAAAAAAAAAAAAAAAAAAAAAAAAAAACTTCGAAGCGGTTAACATTATCGTCTCTATGTGGTTTCTCGGGTTTCTCCATGATCAAAAGAGATCGTCTGCTATTTTCCGCCATCGCTGCTGTTTTCTTTTTGCCGTAGCCCAAGACGAAGCCAATCCGCGTAGTATCCAGGTGATTATCTCGGCCGTTCCAAAATCGAGTCGCGGATCGTTTACTCGCTATGTCACGTGGTATTACCCGCTGACGTAGGAGACAGGTTACTTACTCGGGTAAGATTTGGAACATAGCCTATGACGCACGCTCGAAACGCGAGCCAAATATTCTATTTTGCTCGCCTAGAGCGCTGCTCGAAACTTGAGAGCTACGGCCCTTTCTTCAAGGGCGCCGCCATCTTGAATTGTCGTCACTTCCAGTATGGGCGAAAACATTGTTTTGCCGTCGCCACGCCAGAAGAAAACACTTCGGATATAAGCGTAACCGTCACACATTATCGTTTTGCCTCCCCCTTATTTTTTTACTAGTTACAGGTTAGAACGTTTTAGTACAGTGGCTTAAAGGGGGTAGTGTAACGAACGAAACCGGAGAAGCGGCACAGCGTTGGAAGACGGCCGCGGGTGGCGCTGGCGCTTGCAGCACAGTCGTTCCGGCTATGGCTCCGGCCTGGCCGTTTGGTCAGCTTGGCTCCGGCCAGCTCCGGCCGATTCGCAGCACTGTCGTCTGCTAGTTCCACATTTTTATTCACCTACGAACACAAATCATGCCGTGGGAAGTTCACTGGAAACAGATAATTGTTTCTGAGGTATTTATATTAGTTATGAAGCGTGTTAGGGTGCCTGTATCTGCCGGCCGGTGTGGCACCCGAACGGAGCTGCGGATCGAAGCGCCACCTACACCGTCTTCCAAGGAGCGGCCGTTCCCGATGCATGGTGGAGGCTACGCGGTAACTACACTACCCCCTTTAAGCCACTGTAGTTTTAGTATGGTGCCTGGAACGCGTCTCCGACTGGTGTGTTTACCGCGGCCAAAAAAGTGGTCCATCGATTTCCGCCTGATGACGTCATAGAAGTGTCATGCTGTCGCCGGTCGCGATCCTGGCGGTGTTTCAACAGCTGTGGTGTATGTGGCAGACGCCTGTTCTGCTGCGGGTCGCTCTCCACTGTGACAGTCCACGGAGGCTGCAGCAGCTGGAAGTTGGGACGCCTGGGACGCCGTGACGACAGCGACACTCGCGTTCGCTCGTGCTTTTCGCCAGCATTTCTGCGGCCGACCGCCAGGATCGCGACAGTCAACAGCATGACACTACGGCAACGTTACTAGATTACCTCAGTTGTGGAACTCCCGCGGAGAGGGGTACCCCCCCTCACTCACCTCAATCCGCCGGATGGATGGATGGATGAATACGGCTGAGCCCTTTGGATCGGGCGGTAGCTTACGCCACCTAGCCATTTTGTCTTACCCTTTAAGCTTAGAATATTTAAATGTGAAAATTATATTTACTCTGTACTGAAAAGAAAGTGAGGCTATAAATCCCCCTTGCCATCAGTTAATAAAAAAAATGCCTAGTTTTCTCTCGCTTTCTGCCACCATTCACTTAATCTTTGCTTGGTAATCTCTACTGTCTTGAAATCCACTTTTCCTTCGCTGTCTCTAAAACCCAATGACCTTATTAAATCTATGTTGTCTTCAGTATGCATAGGGTGAAGCCCTTTACAGTAGAGTATCAAGTGCTCAGCCGTCTCGTCCTCCTCTCCACAAGCAGCGCACACTGTGTCCATTTCCTGGTACTTCGCTCTGTATGTTCTGGTTCGCAAAACACCTGTCCTTGCCTCAAACAACAATGAGCTTCCCCTAGAATTGTCATAAATGCTTTCTTTGGCGCTTCGAACGCCTAGAGTCGTTCGAAGCGCCATCTATATTTTCGTTTCATAACTGTGCATTCTAAAGAGCACGGCTGAAGCGCCAAATGGCGATCACAACGCCGCCATTTCTCCCGCAGCGGTCACTCGAGGAACTGCACGTGACATCTTTTTTTGGCTTCAATCGGGTTACAGGGGTTCCACCCCGTCTCCCTTGCGGACGCGCCGCGAAATACCCCCACAGTTAAAATGCGCCTAGGTCGGGACGCGCTACCTGAAATCCCCGCTGAGGCATGGTTGTGTAAAAACAATATTAATTGTGCTGCAAAACCTTGAAAACTAAAAATTTTAGAAAACATCACCCGCCCCCATTTTGTACTAATCTCCAATAAAAGTTACTACAAAAAAGAGTTTTTTTCGTTGGTTTTTACGTTTCTAGTGACGTTGAAACGAACGTATCCCGATTCAGTTACCAAAGCAGCCGTCCGGCGGCGCGTCGAGCGAATCTGGGCGAGTCGTGGTGAGTGAGGGGGGGTACTGTTCGTGCATGCAGCGTCTATGAACAGTTCCGTAACTGAGTTAATCTAATAACGTTGACTACGGCTCCTGTGACGTCATCTGTTGCCACTTCGGGACCACTTTTGATGTATGGGAGGGATAGGACGCTAAACACACCAGTCGAAGACGCGATCCAGGCACCATAGTTTTAGTATTTTTTCGTCGCCCATACCGGATACGCCTATTAGGTGGCTAAGGACATAGAGTTATTATAATGTACGCTAGAGGTTCAACTAGGGTTGTCGCGAACTTTTGTCGAACCGGATTTTTAGGTCGAACTTTCGGGGTTCGACTGGGTCGAACCGGTTCGACGAACCTTCGCACTTTTCACCAGATTCGACTGGTTCGACTTTGTGGACAGTGTGGCCAGACCTTGATACAAGCATGGCTAGGTTTGGAGAATTTTTTTTTTTATGCAAAGGGTTATTTTATTTTATGAACAGCTGCAATTAAGAGAAACCAATTCTAATCACTGAAGAAGTTAATAACTTAATGTTTTGTACTGTATTAACAAAATAACCAATCAGCGCTGCCCTTGATTCATCCATTAGCCGTTACCATCCAATCCGAAGCCAACTGGCCAGCTTGCCGCACATGCGCACACGAGTCGAAACTCAATACAAGGTTCGTCGAACTTTCCACTAAAAGTTCGAAAACGTCGAACCTGGTCGAACTCGAACCTCGGCCGGTTCGCGACACCCCTAGGTTCAACTGTCGCTATGCTGTTGCAAATTGAAGCAGACAGCAAGCAGTAGGAAATTGACTTCCGGTAATGCATTTCTATGGAAAAAAGCGAGTGCATTTCCTCTCTGCGCTCGATTATAAGAGCAAATATCACGAATAATTCGTACGTACTACGCACTTTGGAACATTTCCCAGTCACGCAGACGAAATAATTGGTCAGTTACGGCGTTTTTATTTTAAAATCTTGACATGAAAAACGGTGCTAAAACCGCTTCGTACATGCATTTATGTGCACTGTCGGACATTGTTAGCGCGAACACGGCGTCGAAGCTTTCCAGCATGGGTGATATACGTGCCAAACGAACGAAGGACATGTGGAAAATCAAGAGAGACGACAGGAACTACGAAGTAACACTCCTTGTGCTTGCAGACGATCAAAATAAATTGAAAGTCACGTAATATAGTCCTGATTTGCAATAAATAAGTACTGCTTTATTCTTTCTGCTCATGAATATGTGCGAAGTCATCACCCGCACGCTCCAAATCTCTGCAAATAGGGAGAGGCCAGGGAACAGGTGCCCGATAAAAACTGCCCGACAAAGGAAATAATAAGAAAACACACCTTTAGTAGTTCACGTACTTTATCCTTTACGTTTCGAACGTTTTTTTAACCACTCGTAAAGATGCACGACGGGGTCATTTTCATATACTGACAGAACGGGCATATTAGCAAGATATAAGCACACTCTACATTCCTTTCGATCGTTATTTTGCTTAGAATCGTCGCTCGTTTCTTTATACCTGCCATGGAACAGAGGTTTGGGCCTGAAATATAGCGAAGTTTAACATCGTTCAGTGGTAAAGAAAAAATGCTGTAATTCAAGCAATTATACTTCCACAATATTAATAAAGGTACATACTATCCGGTACAACCGAAATAACAAAAGCTATTCATGTTATTTTCCGGCGAAGAGACAAAATTCACGCGTTTTTCCCATAGGAATACACAGGAAAACTGGAAAAGTAGACTGCATGCTGTCTGCTTCAATTTGCAACCGGAAGTCCCGTAGACACTAGCGCAGGGTGTAAGATAGACAGTTGGGGAAACGGCCCATAGAAGCCTACCGCAGCGCCGTGACCGGATTGTGTACTCGTCTGCTTGCGGGTACCCCCGATTTGCGACAGATGGCGCTGCGGCAAGAAGAAAAAAAAATCGGAATCGGATTTGCATGGAACTCTATGGGAGAGTGCGCAAAATAAACCGAGAGCGCGAAAGTCCTGCACTGAAAATCCACGAGAAACCATCTCCGTCAGTTTAGCCGGTCACCACCGGTCGCCCACCCGGGGTGAGAGTTCGTGGTGCTCCACATAGACGGCGTCACAGAAAAAGAGAAAACCGAGTAATAACTCTATGGCTAAGGACGAGAGTCCCTCACGAGTCGCGCGATGTATGATCTCTGGCGGCGCCGGCCGTGTTCCACAGAGCGCGTCTGGTGCGCCCGCTCCCTAAAAAAATAAGCGCTTTTTTTTTTTGCTGTAGTGGCGCCATCTCTCGACAAACATTATCAACTAATTACATTTTAGAAGTTGAAGTGGTTGTAGAGAATCAAAGTAAACGAAGTTTCACAAAAATTAATATCAAGCAACATAAAACTTACTAGCAGAAACACTCAAAATAAGGCTGGAAAGAGCTTTTTTTTTTTTTTTTTTATTCTGGTAGCTGCTTTTCTTCACCGCACGCGAAGCATTCGAAAAAGGCTGGCAACAACAAAGACGCCGCGCCTTTTTTTTTTTTTTCCGCGCTGCTTGTGCCGTCATTGCCGTCATTTGCAAAAATAGCTGGCAACCGTGGAGCCGATCAAATGGATCGTTGACATCGCATATTGGATTTTTTCTTTGTTCCGCCGGTACAAGTGTGTAAATAGTTTTGTCTTTGCGTGAGTTCAGCGCGAAAGTTTCTTCGAAGAGGAAGAGTCGAGGAGAAGTCTGCCCAAGTCTGCGGGGACGCTGCACTCGGAGAAGTGAGCCCTAAAAAAAGAAGCGGCGCGGGTAGACTGTGCGGGCGAGCCATCTTGTTTTTTAACGGACCATCACCTTTTTTTTTTTTTTTTTTTTTTTAAAAATACAAAAAAAGTAATTATTGGCATTTAACGCGTGTGCGAGTCGCGCAAGCTCGCGAGATACGAGTTTTGTGGCGGTACGGACCGGCCTGCAAAAAGTGGTGAAAATTTTTGGCGATGTTTTTTTCTTTTTGTATGTGTTTGCTTTCGGCCACCAGAAGGCCATTTTTTCCAGGCTCCATTCGGCTTTCCTTTCTTGACAGCTGACAGCATTAGGGCAAATTTTTAGGGGTAACGGGGCTGCCCAAAGTTATTTGTGGGCATCCCTGGCCAAACTCGGACTCCGGTGAATCCATGAGAGCGGCGGATCGGCAGGCGGCCCAGCGAAATGAGCAGGTTCTTTTTATTGTTTCCATTTGAAATTTGTTTGTTTGATCGCGTCGGGGCACGGGCGCCCTTTTTTCAAACGGCGTCTGATGGACGGTGTCTGGTGAGGCCTGGTCCTCGTCGGGGTTGATGGAAGGTCGCGCAGAGCCCGGGCGGCCCTTCTCGTGGACTTTCGTAGCCGCAGAGCCTCGTCGCGGGCGCTCTCCCTTTGTCTCGGCCGGGCCGGGGCCGTCGCTCGAGTAGCCGTTCGCGGCAAGATGTAAACAATGGACCCTACCTTCGGTTTCTCATCGGGGCTGCCAACTCAGATTCCGCTCTTCACGTCTGCGCACCGGCTGTTCAACTTCTACAATTTGGAGAAGGAGTCTATGCTCTACGGCGAGGGCCCAAGGGAAAACAACGCAACCAATGCCTCCGCTCCCGGTCCCCCTCCGAACGCGCTGTGCGTGGCCAACGCCGGCGGCGCACATCACAGCGGGCACGCGGCCGCAGCGGCAGCAGCCGCGGCCGCGGCCGCCGCCGCGGCGGCCAACAGCGGCAGCGTGCACAGCGTGAGCACGCAGAGCAGCCCCGTGCCGCAACAGCAGCATCCTCAGCAGCAGCAGCAGCAACAGCAGCCTCAGCAGCAGCAGCAGCAACAGCAGCCTCAGCAGCAGGGAGGCGTCCCGCCGTCGGTGGTAGGTCCGCAGCAGCTCGCTCAGCCACAGCCCAAGGCTCCCGCCAAGCGGGGCGAGTTTCCGTGCGAAATATGTGGAAGAGTCTTCACGCAGAAAGGGAATCTGAAGAGTCATATGTACTGTCATTCTGGTGAGAAACCGTACAACTGCGACGTGTGCGGCAAGGGATTCACTCAGAGGTCGAGCTTGGACTACCACCACACGCTGCACCTGGGGGAGAAGCCCTTTGGGTGCGAGGTGTGCGGCAAGCGGTTCACGCAGAAGGGCAACCTCAAGACACACATGAACTCGCACACGGGGGCCCGGCCGTTCCGCTGCGAGATCTGCGGGCGCGGATTCACCCAGAAGGGCAATATGAAGACTCATTTGGCGACCCACTACGGGGAAAAGCCGTACGCGTGCGAGGTGTGCGGCAAGCGGTTCACCCTCAAGGGCAACCTGAAGACCCACGTGATGGCCCACGAGGGCGTCAAGCCCTTTGCCTGCGAGGTGTGCCACAAGAGCTTCTCGCAGAAGCTCAGCCTCGAGTACCACATGAACAGCCACATGGGCCGCAAGCCGTACGCCTGCGAGGTGTGCGGCAAGGGGTTCACCCAGAAGGGCAATATGAAGACTCACATGCGTTCCCACTCGGGCGAGAAGCTTCACACCTGTCAGATCTGCGGCAAGGGGTTCACCCAGAAGGGCAATATGAAGACCCACATGAAGATTCACCTGCGGCCGCCCTCCCTCGACAAGCCCTACTTCTGCGGCATGTGCGGCAAGTCCTTCGTCATGAAGTCCAGTCTCGAGTGCCACATGGCCACCCACGTGCCCAAGAACGGGGCCGCTACAGGCCCCGCGGGGAACCACCCCAGCCACCTGACGCTGGGGCCCAGCCACCTGGCCCTGGGCAGCGCGGCCCAGCAGCAGCAGCAACAGCAGCAGCAACAGCAGCAGCAACAGCAGCAGCAGCAGGGCTCTCCGGGCAGCCCACCGCCCACCATGGTGCCTCCCCGCAGCCTGACCAACATCCAGGCCAGCATCCAGAGCATGGGGGGCCTCAAGGGCATGATGCAGCAGCAGCCAGGGGCCGGTGGAGGGGGCGGCGCAGCGGGGGCAGGCGGGCCCCCGCAGCCGCAGCAGCAGGGGGTCCCCGCAGCGGGCCCCGGCAACGGCGCGGGCGCCTCGGCCATGTGCGCCATGGGGGGCGCACCCTCGGCCGGCGACAAGCCAACCGTCGTGGTGCCCGGGGGAGCCGTGCTGTCTGCCCTCTGAGCGGTGAGTCCTTTCCTCTGGTCTTGTTGAGCCTTCCTGCAGAGGCTGACGTGGCCTGATGCGTCACATTAGCTGCTTGCCAGACATTCGTGTAACCTGCACGTCGTGGTTACAGAAAGGCAAGGAAAATAGGTGCTGGTTGGCCTTGAAGAACAACCTCTATGGTAAGGCCTGGGAAACCTAAGGACTGGTAGGACTTCGTCTCTTGGATATAGTCTCTGGCTGCTGGGTCTGTCTGTTTCGTGTTCTGTCTGCAGGCTCTAACGACTACAGACCTCTAGGGCTTGCCATTGGATAAGGGTACCTAGAACCATCAGCTCTCCTGAGGAGCTGCGGGACTCGTAGGGGCCATGTCTTTGGCCATCTGGTCAGCGAGGTATGGCTTCTGGTGGCAGTATTACAAGAAGAGCTGGTCGCTGCTCGACCTATTTCGTTCTGGGGGACGTGAGAGTCTACACTGTCAATAGGTAGAGCTTCCATGCAGTTACTGGGAATGACCAGACTCCAGCGGTGCTTTAGGCTCTTGCCACAGCCCCACGTCATGTAGGGGCATCTCCTGGACTGGCAGCCATGCTTGCACCTGACTGATAGGGTTGGTTCCAGGTTTGGGTCAGTTTTAGCTTCCCTTCAACCTTCAAACCTTCAAAAGCTTGAGGCAAGTGAGGGGATGGCTTAGGTAAAGTGGACACACTGATCTAATAATCTAATCTAAGCCCTGGAATTTCTAGGGGTGCTTTAAAACCCTTGAATTTCCCAATGATAGTCAGTTTTTGTTTGCAATAATAATTCTTTTTTCAATAATTAAATATAATTATTAGCTTTACCTGCATGTTAGCATACATTTCAATACTTCAACGAGAAAGTATCTTACATGGTTAAACACATTTCGTGGATGCCTGTTAAAGGGACACTGACAGGGTATTTATGCTCGCCGAGGTTTTTAGTTGTACGTGACATATGAGAGCCCGACTACCCAGAACAGAATTTGCGGCTCGAAATTCGGTTTCTTTTCGCCTGAAAACCGCCGATCAAGAACTGGCCGGTTCGAGTCTCGCTCACTCTCTTTTCCGAGGTCACGGGCCGTTTCTGTAAGGTATCGATGCGACCACCAAATTTAATCAAAGTCGTGGGTTATTAAAGGCACACAGTCAATATTAAAAATAGAAAAAAAATATGAAACCCATTTTTTGTGGCTTCAAAAAAGCTGCAAATACGTTGATTGAAAAAAAAAAGGTAGCACAGACAACCGGAAGCTTTCTGTGCGTTCACTGCATAATTCTCGACATGGCGTCGTTTCGCGTATCGTGGGACTAGCGGATGGCAGCGGACGACGGTCGTTGGACCTCTACTTCAGAACTGTCGTTCACGGTACTGGCGAATTCTGTCTTTCTTCGAAAGAGAAATTTTGGACCGATCAAAAGAACTGAAATTCATCCCGTACGACACGCCCGACCAGCAAGCCGATTGCACGAAGACGTCGCCGAGCCGTCGTCCCTTCTCGTGGCTGAAGACATCGCTCGCTCAAACGTCAAGCACGAAGTGCGTACTTCGAGTTGAATATGCACGCGTACGGTTACTTTACGAGGTGCGAATGTGCCCTATGCTTGGTGCTGCTCGACTTGAAGCCGGGAGTGCATGTATTGAAGGGAAATCGGGAAATCGGCAGCAAACTTCCGACATACAGTCTACCCGCTGCATAACTACGCATGAGAGAGTTCCTTCAGTAGCTCAGTGGAAAGACGTCCGCTTCACACGCAGAGGGCACGGGTTCGATACCTGGTGTGGGTGTACCTTTTTTTTTTTTTTTTTTTTTTGTCAAGCATTCTGCGCTGTTTACATTTCTTTTTTTACAATTATCACAGAAAAAAAAATATTTTGTGGACGATACGTCGCTGCACTAAATGGTATGGATTCCATTTTTGACACCTGCGAACTCAATGTGTATCACTTTCCACAAAATGCAAGGAGCATATGAATCGGGTAGCGTCCGCTTTCCGAGCTTCGCGTAATGGTTCTACAGGAATTGCAGCCAGCCATTGATCTCGACCCGTTTATCTTTCGGAAACTTGTGCACTCTGGCATAACTCTGGCCACTTTCAGATGCAGGACATATGAGGCAACTCTTCACGCAACATCTTGGGAGTATTCTTTTCTGAGCTGATCACGGGAATTCACCACGGCACTCGGGCACTCACTACTAATTGCCAATTAAATGTACAAAACAACTCATCTTGAAATACAGAACAGCGAGCGGAACAAACATAACTGCAAAGGAATACCACGGCGAGCGAACGCATTTCGTCTGCTGCGTTGCTACGTGCGGAAAGAGGAGGAGGAAAAAAAAAAAACGCACGGTCGGGTGTAGCCACGTGACTTCCGCCACTCACGCTATCCTCTCCACTTCTCCGTTTCGGTTTCGGTTTCGCTGCAGTTGCGTTTTTTGGCTTTGTTGAAAAAATACGTGACTCTGTAGCAAAATATTAATTGGGTAGTATTCCGACACCATAATGAATCGCCTGACAAAAAAGGAAAAAAAAAATTTTGGGGGGTGTCAGTGTCCCTTTAAGCGCCTGGCCGCTATGGTAGCAGTCCCGATGGTTCAGGGTCCGGTTTCGCCCGTCTGCCATCTTGCAATCTTGTCCCTCGTTCGTCTTGTCCTCTCGCATACTGTTAGCTAGGTCTGGTTTGTTTGTTCCGCATCTGTTTTACGCTACACATGGGGCACATAGTTTAATTTGTACGCGATGCCGGATGTGCAACTACGGACACCGAGAAAGTAGAGGCAGGTGACGTCATCTACAATTGTCACGTCGAACAGCCTAAGGAAAATGGCGAAAATGAAGATGCAATAACTTCTAAAAATCCACCAGGAAATAAAGGAAAAGCTGCAGTAGCACTTCTGAACTCTTTACTGGCACTTCTTCGGCATATGCGCCTTTTCCTAGGTATCGTGCCATAAAGAATTTTCGTGGTGCATTTAAAAAAGTTGTTATATTATAAATTTACTAGATAAATATTGGAAGGGGTGCTTGAAAATATCTTTACAGGCCCTTAAAAGTCCTTGAAAACCCTCGAGTTATTTTTCTTTGAAGCCCGTATGAACCCTGGGTTAATAGAAAACACTAGAAATATTCGAAAGTATGCAGATGAATGAACCATACTTGATTGAATTGAACAAAGGTAACGAAGCCACCGAAAGACGATCTCTGGCAGTGCTGGGACTCAAACTTCGCTCGCGCAATATCCGGTCAGGTATGTTAACCGCTACACCCCCCTGCCTACCCGACCGGATATTTTGGGAGGCCCGGAGCTGGAATCCCTGCTCAGCCAAAGATTTTGTCTTTCGGCGGTTTCGTAACCTTTGTTACATTCAATCAAGTAGGGTTCATTCATCTGCACATTTTCGAATATTTCCTCTCTGGACGCCAGTAAGATGAAGAAAAGTTCCCCGTGATGTATGAAAACACTAAAACATGTACTCTAAATTAACCCCACTGCAGTGAAACGGTTTATTCAACCAGTAAAAAGAGTTGGATTTTTCCTCCGGTGCTTTCGGGTTATTTCGTGTTTTCCAGCGAAGTTGGCCGGTGCAGTGGCTGTTCTGTATAATCTTTAAAGGGGTACTCCGGCGATTTCTTCATGGTCCCCGATTTGCTTGAAATTTTGCTAAACTCGCCAAACAACATCGCTAAAATAGTATCCCAAACATTAGGTTAAAATAATTTTTTTTTCACAAAGTTATTGAATTTACAATTTTGGTCCTCTCCGTGTTTTTCAAACTGAAAGTCTCTACTGGCAACAACGAAAAAGTGACGTCAATGGAAGTGCAGGGGTTCACTCTTTGGACTGTAGAATTGGTTCCCAACTGATTCGAAGCAGTTTCATGGTGTCAAATGAATGCTTTGGAAGCTCGCTCCAGGATCCGCGCTCCAGCACGGAACAAATGATTGGCATATTCTATTTTTTAGACTGCTAGCTTGACTGGCAAGCCCGCCCGCCACTGACGTCACGGCACTGAAAAGTGCGGGTATATTTGAATGTTGGTTTTTGCATCATTTTCATTTGCCGATTTCGCAATAACTTTTTATGAATTTCACGATACTAAATAGCATACCGGAACAGGTAAAGGCCGGGGAGTCAGAAAATCTAGTTCGTTGAGGTAGCTCAAAAATCTCCGGAGTACCCCTTTAATGGAAGAGTATAGGCAAGGGAAAACTAAATTCCCGATGTGGGAAGCAGCTCGAGGTATCTCGTTGCCCCCCGAGACGCAACTTGCCAAGGCTGGCCAATGGCTGGGTCACGAACAATTATCAGAATTTACTGTGGAGAGCTATGGCCGAAAACTGGTCCAGAGTCCCCCACAATGAGGACACTTTTGCCGGCAATTTGTTTGCGGTTGTGTTTGTGGGATGCAAGTGCGTCTTTTGTCGCAGGCCCTCAAACTCTCGAAGTTCTGAAATGGTCCACATTCTTAGACAAGGCCACGGACTGTCAGTCGTGGCAAATCTAGAGCAAATAAACGCAAGACAGGGACAACAAATGCGACGGAATGAAGCCGGAACCGTTCTATTATTCCCATTCATAGTGTTTTATAGCAGTGATACAAGCTTCAAAGATCAGAAAAGTCCAATGTTTGTCAGAGGTATCCTTTCCCCTCTTGGAAACACAATGAAAAAGAATTTGACATCTCCCTGTATAAGAAAAAACAATACACCTGTTTAAATTTGTCAGCTCTCTCGGGAAGCACATTTTGTTTGGCCCCTTTTAGTTTCTTACCTCAGGCTTACTAGCGTGTTTTCTGGTCATAACCGGCACGTCTGCATTGCTGCGTTTATTTTTACTATCTATAGGTCTTTGTTTCCCGATTAAACCTAATTTTACCTGAAATTTATTCCCGAACAAGTTTTGTCATGACCCAGTTTCTTTATCCTAAGAAAGAAAAAAGAGTGCCCTTTTTGTAAGTTGTGTGGGGACATTAAAAGTAAAGGGTACTAACATGTAGACAATTTCGAAAGGCACCACCACATTTCAGCTGTGTGCAGTTGTAAAAATCATTTCTGCAACCAATTTGGCAGGTTTTTTTTTTCATATTTATTTTGTTTTTAGCAAAGTAGATAACCAGAAAACTTCTGTGTCGTGAGTTTGAAGGGAAAAGAAAGAAATAACGAATTATGTTTTGAATTTCTGTCTAAAAAATAAAAGCAGTAAATTTCGAACTCCTAACAGTATGCATCTTGTCCATCCGGCTGCCGGGGTTTTGTTTTTTCTTATGTTGTTTGGATGCAGTCACCTCCCCATAGGGTGCTTTGTCATTGGCTGGTAAATGAGGAGAGTTTCATCGATTGAAAAAGGCGATGTGACTGCCCAATTGTGTTTGGAAGGGTGATAGTCTTGACTGCCTAATTTAAATGGCAGCTTTTATGTGTACCTAGATTTCTACGGAAACAAGGCACGCAAGAGCCCAACCAAATCAAGAAAAGTAAAAAGAAAAGTTTGTTGCTCAAACATTTTTTTACATGAGAGTTGGCTGTTTCAGAATTCCCCTCGCATACTTTTCGTGAGTCACGTGCAATGGCAATGCAGAACCTTTTTCTTTTTGTTTTTTTTTTAGAGGAAATTAGCTGTGGGTTGCGTGAGTTCATTAATAAAAGAATTCATAAATTACAATTTTTATGACCATCAAACCGCAGAAGACATTGATTTAAAGGGACGCTCAAGTGCTTTTTGTAATAGCTTGTTTTTGATGGCATACTGTTTGTTAAGCTTCTATCAATAAAAATGACCAGTTACAGATGGCGAGACATTGTAGTAAACTCGCAGCAATAAATTTACATGGGCGCTATTTTTTCTTCGGCCCCCACCACTTTCATAAAATTTGACCAATGAAAATTCATTGAGTGGAGATTCCTAACATTACTATTATTGCTCTTTTTAGGCATGTGCATTTATGAACAAAAACATCAAATCTTTGGATTCATGGAACGTGATACAGTGATCATTGTCTAAAACTGCCGTCCGACGGCGCCCCCTGGTGTGTGCACCAAGGCGCAGAAACGGGAGCATGTCGCAATCTTTGATTATTTCGGGTTTGTTAGGATGCTTAGAGCCGGTGGATTGAGTTATCGCCATAAATTGACAATCTCAGAATCCATATTTTAAGGAAACGTTGGATGTACGGTCACAAGCGGTGTGACCGTCAGTCTTACCTGGAGATCATTGTTCGGGTAGTTCCACACAGGTGTCCTGGTTTAGGCCTGGATTTATGTGTTCTCGACAAATACATTGCTCAGATAGAAAATCTAATTAGGTGGTGCTTTCGCACCATCTTGCGATAAATTTAATTTTTTAATTAGTCTTTTTTTTTTTTTGAGTGGAGGCTGTTGATTTTTTTGTTCACCAAGTTTGTGTTTCGTGCGTTGCAAAACCCAAATTTTTGCGACGTGCAGCGCTTTGGATGCGTGGGTGGAATGGGACGCACCGGTCGGAGACACCGTCCAGGCAGCAGGGCGTCTCTACCCCGCTGCACCAGTGGCTTTCTGGTGTTTAAACTTTAGCCATTTGGCCGTTTCGTTAGGCTCTGCACGGTTGAAATAGGGGCATCCGTCTGCTGCCGCGTGGGCGAGCGTGTGACCCTGCGAGCCTGCCGAAACCTCAATCACGCCGACGGTGCGTGTGCTGGTACGGCTTCGGCGGATTCGCCATTAACCAAAGTGAGACTAATATGTGAAGGCGAATGAAACGAAGATGCCATCGCGTCGTACCGCCCGATAACGTAACGTCGGTCTTACGCGGATTAGCTGCGCAGATGGCAAAGCGAAAGTTGGAGGAATGGGCAGCAGGAGTGCGAATACTGGGAGAGCTTCAAAATGGGTTCCGAAAAGATGTAAGGTATGAAAAAAAACTATTCGTCATTACTCGCTGTATAGAGATCGCAGTGAAGAGTCAAAGACCCTTATGGTTAGTATGTTTGGACATTGAGGGAGCGTACGACGATGTAAACCACGAAAAATCTGGGACCAGCCGAATTAGTATAAATTAGATGCAAGTATGATTAGGTTTCTTCAGCGGCTGCACTCGGGCAATAAGTTAGTTAGAATGTGGGAAGCAGAAACTATGCAAGCAGCAGCAAGAAAAAGGGCTCGGACAAGTCAGTGCACTGTCACTCCTGCCCTTGGGGATATACCTAAGTGAAATGGAAACGAATTAGAGCGGAGCAATTCAGGTTTTGATGCGAGTTATGTGGAAGGAGGGAGAAATGTATTACATGTAATCCCAGGACTAATGTATGCAGACGATATAGGACTCGTAGGAGATAATTGCGATACATTACAGGATGTAGCTGGAATATGTGGAGAGGAAGGGGACAGCTTGGGCCTGAGCTTTAGTAGTGAGAAGTCTGGAACAATGATCTTCAACAACGAAAAGAGGGAACCCCCGATAATACGAGGCAATGAAATAGACTATGTAGAAAAATAGAAATATCTGGGAGTATGGCTCAATGGGAGAAAGAAATACCTAGAGAAACACAAATAAAATATATTTAGAAAAGGGGAAAAAATTTGGGTATTATGAAACTCTAGGCATTATGGAATTATAATGGATATGAAGTTGCCAGGGGTATGTGGAAAGGAGTAATGGTGCCAGGTTCAATCAGGATTGGAAATTTGACAAAGGAGCGATGGCAGGTTGGCACTGGGAGCTCAAGGGAATACACCAAATGAGGGAGTGCAGGGGGATAGGGGCTGTCATTCTTTGAGAGCAGAGAGGCAAGTAGCAAATTGAAATTTCAAGAAAGGTTAACTGTAGCCGGTGGTCATAGAAAGTATTCAAGTGTCGATACATGAATAGTTAAAAACACAAAATGGACAAACCGAACCTCAAGGTAACAAATAAATACCTGCACACTAGCGATAAAGCTGAGCAGACTGTTTTATTGAACGAGACAGAAAAGAAAATGTGGAATGGAAGAATGTGAGAAAAATCAGCTTTGAAGGGACCATGAATTGATTCTGAAATAGAATTTCATCCATCGATCGTCGTAAAAGGTGTGAAAAGAAACACAAAAATGCGGAGCAAGAAAAAATTCTTCGCTGTAGAACTTTTAAAAGAAAACTGGACTCTTTTGCGCCTTCTTTCCTTCGAAAGCTCTCTGCCTTTTCACTGCGATTCGTCCACGGAACTGCAACGTGTCAGCCGAATCCACGTCGCCTATTGGGTAAGAGCCTACCTCACCAGCACCGCGATCATAAGCAATAAATAGCCGGCGAATGTTTCTTAAAAGTTTTGTTAAATAATATTCAGATCCACATTTTGTAGCATAATTAGAGATGTGACGAAAATTGCCAAATTTGATAATGCTGAGAGCCAAGCGCCATCTATCGTGTAGTAAACAAAGCAACTACTGCGCTTGCGCAGTAGGGCCGACAGTGTCGCCCAGTTACTTGGTGGCGGCGAGCAACGAACGTTTATTTTTTTACGTGTTCTTCTCGCGCGTCCTGACTTGAAGCAGCTAGAAAAAAGTACTTGAAACAGACCACCACGATCAAGAACGCTGGACCCACAAACACCCGAGAAAAGCTACAACGGCCACGAATCCACCGACCCCGACCAAGCGAGCTCGGCAGAATATAGGCCTAGCAGGCACTCCGACTCGGCGCAGCGTTGCTTCAACGGTACTTGGCCAAGACCGTGTCTGCCCACGACTGGCTGGCGTGCTGAATGGAATATGCCCGCGCGACCCTTGTGGACCCTTCCCGTATTATAGTTTTGATCGCTGACCTCAATTTTAGATTAAGAGGTGAGGTCAATCTCTTCCCCTTGTCATCTCCTTGTTTTTTGAGGCAGTGTTGATGAACACTGTCGTCAAAAAGGGGCTCTCGTCGATTCTATCTTCTTGTTTTGTGTGATATACATACCTGCCAACTCTTCCGAATTTTTCGTAAAATGTACGAATTGGGACTGACTTTTACGATTTTACGAATCTTGCTTCAAATTTTACGAAAAAGACTCTATATAAAAAAAATTAATTTTTTTTTTTACATTTTTTTGTAAAACCGTTGCTGGCGGTACTTTGCACCGCCACAAGAGGGCGATAGCTACCGTCCACGGCAGCGTCGTGTTTCTTACTATCAGTCTATCCGGTGGCCACGGATCCAAAACGTCCAAAACCAATCCAAAGCCCAGAGCCTTTGTTCGTGTGTTCGGCGGCGCACGTTTGTTCGCCGTGTTCAGTTGTGGTTGGGCCTCTCTGTTTCGGCCAGTATTGAGGCGAGAAGTGGGGCGTCTGTGTTTGTTGCACGTGAAATCGTAGCATTCCCCTGGTCGCGGTAGCTTCGCGGCGATATGGCGAACTTGAAACCTCAAAAGAGGTACTTTCTGGTGTTCCTGAAGTCCTACACGTTGGAATTCCCGTGCTTCGTGCCGTCCAAAAGTGGGAGAGAAGTTGCGATTCTGTAGCACGTGCACATGTGATGTAAGCGTTTCGCACGGTGGCAAGGCGGACATTAAGCTGCACATCGCTTCGCGTGACCTCCCCCCCCCCCCCGCGGCCGCGGGAGTTTTACGAATTTGAAAGTCCACAGGTTGGCAGGTATGGATATAGAGCTCAAATAAACACCGTATGTGTTACCTTCGTAACACGGTATGTACACTTTGTTACTAGTATGCCATTTTTATTCTGACACGACTGCACGTCATGTCGAGCTATAACAGTTTGTGGGAGCTACGTGCAATGCCGGTCCAACCTTTCTTTGCCGAGTGTCACGTCAGTATCGAGTTGCAGTCGTAAAAGATCGGTCCCGAAGCGCTTACCAACAGCGCGAATACAGCACTTCTATCAAACGTGCGCGTCCGCTCTGAGTGTGAACAGGTATTTACATGGCTCTTGCTGACACTGTCGTAGTTCAAACGTATCTTTTTTAACGTCGGCTCGCTCCTGCATCTCCGAGGCCGCGAAAAACGCCGCGGCAATTTGTTTCCATCTACCTCGCTTTGCAAACGACTGACACGGGGGCCGCCTTTTACCAGCAATGACAGTTGGGTTGACTTCTGGAGTCTCGCCGCACTTCCCATCAGGCATACCGGCGTATGAGACTAGTCCCATGCTGTCGCTGTAGCGCAACACATTTAATTGAATTTCGCTCAGCTGCGATGTGTCCATGGCTATCGCGGCGATGAGAGGCGCCGATTCAGAAGATACGTCGGTGACATCAGCGCCATCAGCACAGTAAAACCTACCGGCGCACCCCCAACTCGCCGCTGCTAACGCTCCCATTCTCCTACTGCCGAGAGAACTTCCGGTTCCTGTGCCAGAGTACGTCACGACCGTCAAAATTACGCCGCAACTTGTTTTGCGGTCAGTTGGAGAGAGAAAAAGTCAATATTTCATTAATTTTTTGTGTAGAAGTTAAATAAACCGAGACGAATACGGATGCCTGTTCGGCATTCAGTGAACGTTGAAGGTTTAATGTAAAAGTTATCTGGCAAAAGTAAAAAGGTAATTTCAAGGTCCCTTTAACAATCCCTGCATCACAAAAAGAGTACATAAGAAAGTATAATTCGTGTGAAAAGACTTTGCTGTTCGAGGCGAGAGTGGGAGTGTTAACGACAAAGATGTATAGAGCTAAATTTCAACAGATAGCCACATTATGTGCTATGTTTCATAGTAAGAGTCAGACTATAACTTTAGGTTCAGAACTGCATGGGGCTTCGCCCTGCCCTCTCTGAAGGGGTACCGGTTCTGGCAAGGGTGCTGAGTTTTGCTAGTGAGGATAGAAGAATGCAGGAGAAAAAGGCTAGTCACCAAAAGGAGGTTAGGTAGGTTGTTGGAAATTATCCCAGAAAAATTGAACGAGGTAAAACTGACTAGTACAGCTGGGGACAAGTGGGACAGAGGAAAATTGGGACCCCTGCTGCATGGGTCCAGGTGTTAGGGTAGCGCCGACAAGGTTTGGTCAGAGGCGAATTGGCGGCTCTTTTGCCAGAGGGAGAAGGCGGCTCTTTTGCCCGATCCCTCGAAGGTCTTCCTGGAGGTATCCCACACTGCCTGGTGATAGTTACAAAAAAGTAGAGGTGAAGTAAATTGGCTTAGGAGGGCGAGAGGAGGAATAATACTTTTGGTTTCTAGGCAAGGTCTACCGCCCGTTATAAAGGGTACAGCCATTAGCATCCATCCTTCCTTCCTTCCTTCCTTCCTTCCTTCAAGGAAAACAGACCGATTGAAATAAACGTCACTCATTTTATTCGTTTGCTAAAATGCGGTCCGACATGCTGCGTCGCATTGAGATTCGCTAAAGTAGTCTTATTTGGTGCCGAAAAACTCTGGAACGACGATGGGACGAGACCTCGACGGAGATGCTACGGCAAGACGAGGTCCAGAAACGACGAACGAAGGCTCATACGAGGCTTGGACGACGCACTTGGAGCGGCTTCAAACCAAGGGGTGAGTGGCGCGATCCGAAGTCAATAGACTCGGTGAAGAAATGTGGGTCATTCAAACCGTAAACCTGAAGTCCGAAAAAAAAAAAAAAAAAGGAAAATTGAGATTACTGACCAATCGGAGATATCCTGGCCAGAGAACTCGCGGAGCTGGTTGTGCTAATTGTGCCTCGCGTGACGAATGCGGATCTCTCCGAAGAATACCAAGGCTTTCGGAGAGCCGAGGTCTCATCACCCAGATGTGAAATCGAATTGGACGTTTCCAGCATAGAACGTCGTCGGAACGGCATGGCCCAGAGTGATGTTCAATTGAACAGCCAGCCCGAACATCACGCTAGGCAACTTAAGCATTTACAGCTTGAGCTTCAGCGGAAACAAGTTTCAGTGGCTGCCCTTCTGGGAACAAATCAGGCAACTGATATAAGAGAACGATGCGCTGTCGGGCGCGGAAAAATGTTTGTATCTATGGTCGACACCGATGCCAAAGGCGTCGTCGTCAATAAGCGGCATCCAGGCCACTGAGCAAAACTACACCTACGTTGTGGAGTTGCTGAAGGAAAGATTTGACAAGGCGAGACGTGCCGGTTCAAGAACATTCGACTCTGCTCTTGAATCTACCGCCCATGAAAATGCCAAGCGATGTCTGCTTCCTCCGTCGCCTACATGACCACATACACAGGGACGTTGCTGGATTGAAAACCCTCGGCATCGACAGTGACAGCTACAGGGCAATGCTTTGTGCTGATTTGTTTGGTGTGTTGCCCGAGGACTGGGCGGTGGGAGTTTCACAAGACACAGTTGAGCAGAAGAGTGCACCAGATGACTTGACTCTCGAAGCTACCTCGCAGTCGCTTCGTTTGGAGTGTGAGAGCCGAGAGAAGGTGTATGACAGCAGTGCACAAGGCCAACCTCAACAACTGAGAAGTCATGGTGCCAAAGAGTGACCGAGTGGCAGCAACGGAGGTAAAGGAACGACTGTTTGCCTCGCTGCTGGCGCCAAGCCTTCAAGTGAAGGGTGCCCTCTTTCCTGTCACACGACGCATTGCAGTGCAATATAGTGATTCCAATGGAAGGAAAAAGGTATCTGTAGTTCAAGGGGAGGTGCTACCGATGCGCGAAATGTCGAGAGAACGTAGGCATCTGTCCATTCACTGTGCCAAACGTGGTAGACGTCGCATCACCCCGCTTTGTGACCCATGGCATTTAAATGACAGCAGCAAGAATGCCGCGCTGTTAGAATCTGCCCAGGTATGGTGGACGGACAAGGTTGGAAACGACTTGCTCACTTGTTCAATGGGGGCAGCCAGCACTCGTTTGTCAATGAGCACCTCGCGCGAGAGCTGAAGTTGAAGGTGATCTCTAAGGAGGAGGGGACGATCCATCCGTTGGGCGGAGCAGCTGACTTCGCAAAGAGGCAACGTCTCGTGCGATTGTAGCTGAGAAGTCAATACAGCCACAAAGGACACTGTTTAGAGGTTTTTAGAGATTGAGGACATCTGTTCCGACTGACTAACCCTACCAGACAGCGTGATCAACACCAATGGCTTCTCGTCTGGAACTAGCAGGTGTCGCCCTTCCACCTGCCTGCAAAACTACACAAGTCATTGAAATCTTGGTGGGAGCTGACCACTATTGGAATACTGTGAGCGATGAAGTCTGAAAGGAGCAGGGATCATTGGTCACAGTGAAGGCGGACTTTGGCTGGACGCTGCAAGGTCTAATTCAGCAAGTTGCCTCCGTAGTGTCCTGCATCACTGTGGCCGTCTGGCACACCGGCGTCGTAGAACAGTTGTCAAGCCTTTCGAACAAACTTCGATCCTTTGGCTGGGAGCCAGAGAGCCTCAGAATCTTGGGGAACAACTGTGTGCACAGAAAAGAGAAATAAAAATTAAAAGATTTCCTGTCAGTCGAAGGACATTGTTAGGTGAACCTTCCTTGGAAGATTCTGGATTGCCCCTGAAGAACGGCGAGGCTCTTGCACAACGCCTGGGAAGCAACAACAGAAGGCTAACTCAGTACGGCACGGTGATCTGCAACTACCTAAAAGAAGGCCTTGCTGGATGGGTCCCAGAAGCTCAAGTCGGCGACACTGCGAACCGGGTCTACTACGACGGATTGTCGACAGGTCCAAGCCTCAATCCAGACCTCCTCCAGATGATTCTTGGATTCCGTCAGCCTGCCATTGCCTTTGCTGCTGACATAGAGAAAGCCTTTTTGCAGATTGTGGTCAAGTAGAAGAATTGGGATGCCCTCCATTTCGTCTGGTATGCAGGTTCGCCAACGAAGGACTCTGCAGGTATAGAGGTGTGGCCCGTGACACGCGTTCCCTCTGGCGCTACGAGCAGCCCCTTTATGCTGGCAGTGATTGTCAAGCACCAGCTTGCGACGTCTCTGAAGACTTGTCATCCACTGCAAGTAATCTGGAGAACTGCCTTTACATTGATGACTCGATTGCCGGTGCCGACATGGTGGAAAGAGTGATGAGCTTCTACGAAGAAGCCCAACTAATTTTGAACTTAGCAGGCATGAAGTTGAAGAAGGGGAGCTGAAACAGTGACGTGTTGCAACAGCGATTTGGCGAAGGCTTGGAAGTCCTTACTGGGAGGCCGCTGCATCAGGTACAGGTGTGACACGGGTTTTGGAACTCGAGTGGGACAGAGAGAAGGAAGGAGCTCAAGTATGCCTTAGGAACCACACTGGAGCTTTCACAGTCAACCGCAACAACGAAGCGCATCGTCCTGCAGGCTTCAGCGAGGATTTTTGACCCCCCCCAGCCTTCTCGGCCCAGTGACGATAACGGCCTGTGGACACTTGGACTGGACTGGGATGCACCGCTGCCTTCAAGCGTGAGCCTGAGGTGGAATAACTGGGTCGATGCTCTTCCCCGTCTCAAGAATATCTCGATTCCTCGTCATTATGCTTCTAACAAAAGGAAAACCGAGCTGCATGTCTTTGCGGGAGCTAGTCCCCAGGCCTAGGGGGCAGTTGCATACCTACAAAGTGTCAGTGATGATCCGACGACAGTGACGCTCGTTATAGCTAATTGGCGCATTGCGCCCATCAAGTCTCTGTCTCTTCCTCGACTGGAACTGATGGGAACATTGCTAGGTGCTTGAATGTGCAACTTTTTGAGGGAAGCCCTGGAAACAAATCTTTCTGCAGTACCAATTTGGAGAGATTCCATGATTGCTCTTCACTGGGTGAAAGAATTAGCTGCTCAGTGGAAGGCTTTCGTGGCAAACCGTGTTCTTGAGATACAGCAGAAGACTGAACCCAGTAACTGGAGACACTGTCCAGGAGTTGACAGCCCAGCAGACCTGCTAACCCCTGGTGTCCCTCTGCACTCGCTGGAGACTTGTGACCGGTGGTGGAGGAGACAGATGCTGCTGGCACAGTTCCCAACAGACTGGCCTTCTGTGCCCATTGATGCACCGAGTCTAATAGTGGAGGTTGAAGAAAAGGCTTCAGCTGTGATAGTGGTGTAGCCGTCGGAACGGTTTGGCAAGCTGAACCACCTGCAGCGAGTAACTGCCTGGGTGCTTCACTTTCAAGATGCAGAGGGCCCACTCAAGACCGAAGAAGTACAGGAAGCACCTGAAAAATGAGCTACACGTGTGGCTGGGAGGGGCATGATGAAACTTGTAGAGTTTGGCTTGGACGGATTGACCAGTTGGCAACCCTGGTTTTCTTGCACCTCCTTTAAGGAGAGCAGACAGATTGAAATAAACATCACTCGTTTTGTTTGTTCGCTAAAAACATGGCTCGATATGCTTCGTCGTGTTTGGTTTCGCTGAAGTCGTATTATACACATGGGCAAGGCCCACGGTTGTTTATAGCTCACCTCAAAATGCCCTGCAGTATTGCAGGAGAGAGAAGTGTGTGTACCTAAGGAAAATAACAACAAAGCTTTTATTTATTTATTTATTTATTTCATAATACCTTGAAGGCCCCATTACAGGGCATTACACAAGGGATGGGAAACTAAAAGTTTCAATATAGAAACAGTAATACAAGCTCGTGAGCAGCGACGCAAGGGTTAGGAAACTGAACATTTCAATATAGAACATAGGAATATAAACCCGCGAGCAGCAATAAAAATACAATAAACACACAAAAAATAAAAAAATAAACGAAGGGCATGTTATCAACCTGTTAAGACAGCATTGTTTGCACAGGGATCTAAATGTTCACCTAGTAGCTTTTTAAATACGTCTACATTGTTAGTTGTAACTATGTTATCAGGTAAAGCATTCCATTCTAATATTGTCAAAGGTAGAAAAGAATTGGCGTAGGAGGTGGTGGAGGCAAATATAGGCTCTATTTTACAGCTGTTGTCTAGTCTTGGGAAAAACGAAATGGGACGTGGGAGTAAAAGTTTTCTAAGCGTAGGGTTGTGGTGGTAGATCTTGTAAAACTGCGTCAATCGAGATATCTTCCGTCTTAAAGCGAGCTCAGGAAGATTCGCTCGCTTTCGCAAACCAGAAACACTAGTGTAAAAAGAATAATCGGAATAAATAAATCTCAAACCTCTGTTTTGCACACTTTCTAGTTCTCGTATAAGGTAGTTTTGCCACGGGGACCATACGGATGCAGCGTACTCTAGCTTTGGGCGGACTAAATTTAGGTATGCGATCTGTTTCACTTTAGGGGGGGCGAGTCTCAAGTTCCTTCGTAGAAAACCCAGTGTGCTGTTTGCCTTAGCGATTATGTGATTAATATGAGTGGCCCATGTTAAATCGCTTGTTATATGAAGACCAAGATATTTGTAGGATGAAGCACTACTGAGAACTGTGTCGTTAATATTGTAGGTGTAAGAAGATAGTGACAAAATACGAGAAAAGGTTAGCACTTTGCATTTATCTAAGTTCAACGA
This sequence comes from Ixodes persulcatus, assembly GCA_013358835.2. NCBI lineage: Eukaryota > Metazoa > Arthropoda > Arachnida > Ixodida > Ixodidae > Ixodes > Ixodes persulcatus. Next base: position 334,795 of record JABSTQ010009215.1, on the reverse strand, counting down.
CATCTGCCAGGTGTCACACCAATGAGCGATGGAGGATAAGCCGGTTTGCAGGGATGAATGATCGTCAGTATTCGTGATTGTGCGATAAATTACACAGTCATCTGCAAAAAGGCGGATGGTGGAAGAGACACAGAGAGGGAGATCATTAATGTAGATTAGAAAAAGAAGTGGTCCGAGTATGCTTCCTTGAGGGACGCCTGATGTTACGTTAGTTCGAGATGACTCTGAGTTATTTGCGACGGTGTATTGAGAGCGACCAGAAAGAAGTTCTGATATCCAGGCGATGATAAGGGGATTAATCTTAAAATGGTGAAGTTTGGTTAAAAGACGATTATGAGGTACCCTATCGAAGGCTTTTGCAAAGTCAAGAAAGATGGCATCGACTTGTTTTTTATGTTCAAGGTTAGAGTGAATGTTATGTACGAATTCTAGGAGTTGCGTTTCACATGATAGTCCTTTCCTAAATCCATGTTGATTAACGTTGAGAAGATTATTGGACTCGATATATTTTATGACGTTTGAAAATATGATGTGTTCAATAATTTTGGATGGGATACTAATGAGCGATATGGGGCGATAATTAAGAGGTGAATTTCGGTCTCCGGACTTATGGATAGGGATGACGCGGGAGATTTTCCAATCAAGGGGAATGTAACCAGAAGCAAGGAATTCACGGAAAATGTCAGACAGAAAGAGAGATGATATGTGTTTGGTGTTGAATAGAATCTTAGAATTTATGAGGTCATCCCCTGTACTTGAGGTAAGTTTCTGATTTTCGATGGCTTTTAAGACACCGAACGGGTTGATAGTAATCGCTTCCATTTGGGGATGATTAGGAATATGAAGCTCCGGAACAGTGTTAAGGTTTTCGTTAGTAAATACAGAACAAAAATATTTATTTAGGCAATCAGCACACTGCTTGTCAGTTAAAGCCAGTCCTTTGATGTCAGTGAAAGCGAGAGGGGTGAGAGGTTTAGGATTGATCATATTCCAGAACTGTTTTGGATTATCAGACAATACTTTTAACAGGTCTTTTTCATAAAATTTCGATTTAGCTTTTGCAATTTCTTGCCTGTATAATTTTTCACATTCTTCATACTTATTCTGTGCCTCCTTATTGGCGGGTGATAGCTTAACTCTCTTAAATAACCTCTTCTTTTTGTTGCCTATTCTCTTAATTGCTTTAGTAAACCATGGATTGTTTCCGTCGGTTTTAATATTAACTAGGGGTACGTGTTTCCGGGCTAAAAAGGATAACTTATTTTTAAATTGGATCCAGTTTTGTTCAACTGTGCGCAAGCGAAATGTTTCACAAAATTGTTCGTAAAATATTTCTAATTCTGTATTAATTGAAGCGTAGTCAGCTTTATTATAATCTCTAATTAGTTTTTGGTTAGGGCATTTGCGTTTAATGGGAAAGGAAAAATTAAAATGTGCTATGAGGTGATCACTGAGCCCAGGAAGTAATGAAAGGTTATTAATAATACTAGGATCTGTAGAAAGACAAAGGTCCAGTATGTTGCTGCTTTGAGCAGAGATTCTTGTTGGTTGATTAATAAGCTGTTGGAGGTTGAAATCTAAACACATATCTATAAATTGTTTTGATTCATTATTACTGGTAGATAAGGTGTCCCAATTAATGGCGGGATAGTTAAAATCACCGAGAAGTACAGGAGTTGCTTTGGGAAATTTTGAACATAAGTTGCTGAGACACTCGTGTAATAAAGGAACAAAGTCTCTACTCATGTCAGGTGGTCTGTAACAAAGGCCAAGCAGTATCTGTGTTGAAGGTGACGAAATATGGATCCAAACCATCTCCAAGCCAGTCGCTGCAACCACTAACGATGACGACAAGCGGTTGTTTATCGCTATCAGTACTCCCCTGCCCCTTCTGTTAGTTCTATCGCAGTATTTATTGATTGACTGATATTTCAGTGGAGTGCCTCCTTTTCATCTCTTGTTGGTTTGCAACATCCACAAAAGGCGAGAAATATTAAAAAAGAAAAGCTTCATCGTTAACTTTTACTAGTAACTTCATTTGAGCCTGGGTGGTATTGACATCAGATTTGTCTGGGAGTTATTTTAGAACAGAAAAAAAGTAACCATCTGAAATTTTAAGGTCTCGACTTTCGATTATTTTTTTGAACAGTGTACGGTTTAATTTGACTTGAGTATAGGACAGTGACGGTGCTCTGAAGTTTTGCAATAGTCTTATTGTTCGAAATCTGTTTGTGTGGTTTAGTCAGCCACTTAAAGTGTGCTTCTCCTTGGGTACCGGAGCACTGTGGAGGAGCGACAGTCCGGTCTGCACTGCTTGTACCAAGTGTTGCTTCTTACGTGTAAACTTTGGCAACAAAACACCGAACCATAAAAAATGAAACCTGATGAATGTTGACATTCATGCAGTTTTCATTTTTACCTTGCAGTAAACACCGTGGCTATTACAAAAGAGCATGTTAGACTGAACGTCTTGACAAGCTGCGTGAATTTTTGTTTTTGGTTCGTTTGAGTTATAGGGAAGGATACTTGTGTATAGAGAAGATCTCTAAGTCCCCTTGACAAAGTGTAGCTGGGCTGTCCTACAAGTTTAATATTTACATCAGGAAGGATAATTGTGTATAGAGAAGATCTCAAAGTCCCCTCCACAAAGTGTAGCTGGGCTGTCCTACAAGTTTAATATTTACATCAAATCCCTCTTTTACTCGTGCAGACTAGAGTGGCTGAACATTCCCAGAGTACCGAATTCCATTCAGTTCTGAAGTCGTTCCCCCAAAATTCAGTTCTGTTGTGGCCGAAGTTATCAATCAGCCATTCTGTGGATCGGCCCAAAACAACGAGAAAACATACATAAAATGCTTTCGCGTTACCACGGCTATGGCGGGTTTGCATGGGTGGGAGCTCTGGGCATCAATGAGTGAGGACGATGAAAGGTGCCTTGATTTTTTTCTAGCTTTTTTTATACCGAGTAGCCTCTAATCCGGTTGGCCAAAGTAGATTGCCGGCTCGTTTGTTCACTCTTGTTACGCTGGTGCTGCGTTTCAAACTCTACGCTTCAGACGCTAAGCCTAGCGCTCAACCTCTATGTGTTTCGAGGGGAGAGAGAAGGACGAGTAAGTGGGGAGCGAGTCACTCACCGCTTACTTGTCCTTCTCGAAGGAGAGAGCTTCAATAAAAACAAACCAGCATTGCCGCAGGCCAGGAACTTGGATTGAAGGACTCGCACGAGAACAAACACTAAGCTGTACGCGCTTTGCTTCGACCGCACAGGGCAGCGCCGTATTGGGGATCGCGACTGCTGCTCTGCGACTCAGTTCTGAGGGCCCGTTCACACATGTGCAACCGAGTACAATTGAGAGAGATACGACCGGTTTTTAAGCCTCTTACGACGGCGTAGGACCTGCTCCGCAGCAGCGCATCTGGTCGTATGCTTTTACAGAGGCTTAAAAACCGGTTTTGTCTTTCTCGGTCGTAGTCGGTTGCAAGTGTGTGGACAGGCCTTGAACCGAAGCTTGGGAGTTTCGGTACTCTGGGAATATTCAGTGACTCTAGTGTACAGTTTGACTGTTTGAGGGCATTGTCAACAGGTACTATTTTCGTAAAATTGAACGAGTTTTAGTGGCCGACAACTGGAAGCTTGAAGATACCCTTAGAAAATTTGGATGTTTCTTTTTTTATTTCGAAAGCATATTTATCACCCACATTATGGTTTCATATCTTAACTTTGTCTACTTGTAGTGTTGTTGATGCACATAATTAAGTGATGAATGCTTCACTTTTTTTATATGAATTCCACATTTTTAGTGACATGACGTTCAACTTAATACTCAAAATTATTCTAGTATATTTTTACTTAGTTTACTGTTGATTTCATAACTCATATTGCCATCTGCATGAGCTAGTTTTATGTACTTCATCCATTGCTTCTCAAAGGTAGCTTCTGCAATGGGCTGCTTTTAGGCACAACTAAGCTGCTAGTTGAGTGTTTGGAACAATTAAACTGCCTTGCTACGACATGGAAGCTTTGTGAATGGTTGCACATACGTGAGAGAGGCAAGGCATTCTCTTTTAGTTGGACAGGGAACACATAAATCTCATCCTAGTATTTACAGCTGGATGCATGAGAATGAAGGTATGTACCTGTTCTCCGCATTGCTGCCCCAAACGTTGCTCCAAAGGACCAATCGCATCGCTGCAATTGAAACGAAGGGCAGTTATTGATGGGGGAAACATTCCCCATAAGGCGGTATTCGCACATAGAAGGAATCAGCAGAGGGACCCGGGTGACCTTGGCAGCGCGTGCAATTCCCTCCTCAGCCTTGTCTTTCACATTGACGAGGTGCTGAAGGGAAGGATGTCTGTGTTTATAGATTAATTTACCGGTTTCCACTCGTGACACCATAGTAGACGAATTCAGTAATCTCTATTACACTTGACACCAAAGTGTTTAACGAAAAATGTCGTTAAAAGCAAACTGATCTGCCAAGGGAGGAATATGCCCCCGGGCACATTTCTTCGTTGCCTCTGCCATGACAAAGCCGACGTTGCAGCACAAAAGTCTGACGTGTTCGCTCCGGGCAGAAATCCCCGCGATTCCTCCCTCGTGTGGATACCGCTTTGTTATTGAACGGTTGATGCCGCAACCTTTTTGGGGCTGGCGGGCGGAGTGGGCGAGAGTCCCCCCTTTGAGGTGTACCTCCGGTGTTGCAGGTGCGGCTGGGACCCCCGCGTGGCCAGGCCGCCTTCCCGTACCACGAGACCCCAGCACCCCCGGCCCCCACTCCCCTTCCCCGCCCAATGTCGTCGGCCGACGCGTCGTCGTCGCCCTGGGGATTCCGCGTCGGTTCAGCTGTCTTGTAGCCGGGCGCCAGGAGAAAACTGCGTTTGTAACCGCACTGGCTCGCGTTCGAGTGTAAACCCTTTCCAAGAGCAACAAAAACGAGCAGAGAAAAAAAAGAGGCGGGCACCCGCAAGGGGGTGCCCGCGTCGCACCCGCCGGCGGCACTCCCGTGTTTTCGGATTCAACTACCTCGCTGTCTCAGCCTACCTCTCGGTCGCTCTCTCGCAGTCCTTTCGTTTCCTTTCTCTCGACCTCGTTTGAAACGTCGGGAGCGGTCGCTCGGCCTACGTGGCGTCCGTCCGGGGGAACTTGTTCGTACGACGGCTACGACCTAGTCGTACGGGACGTACTGGGCCCCTCTGCGCTTTTCATTGGAGGATCCTCGGTCGGATGTGGCATCGCGTCGCGTGACTTTGGCTGGACCCGCTCCGGGACGAGGGTTTTGCTGCCCTCGCACGAAAGAACACGGAGCTCATGATGCAGAGGCGGTCCACGATCAGCCTGCGCAACGTCGCCTCTCCCGTAGTGCACGGTGGCTCGTTCCTTTTTCGTACCTCCCCCCTCTCTCTCTCTCTCTCTCTCTCTCCTCATGCCTTCCCTTTGCTCTCTCGGGCAAGGTCTTTCCGTTCTTTTTTTCTGTCCGGTGACATTTCCCCTATGTCCGACCTCCTCGGTGCGGGATTTTTCCTTCACCGTCGCGGTTCCCTCCCCGCTTCCTCGCCGCCTTGCCCAAGTGCGCCGGAGGCACCTTTTGTTTTTACGGGCATTGGGAGTTGTTGGTCAGTGCCTTTGGGGAGAGAAGAGGAGGTTTTTTGTAACTACAGCTGGGTTTGAAGGGTGCAGACCGAGTCGCCAGGTTAGCCTCACAAAAACGTTGCGAGGCGGTGACGCCGTCGCCCATTTGTTTAGATTTGGGGCGGGATAATCGTTAGCGGATGTTTCGAGGGGTGAAGTCTAGTTACAGGATCGCGTTAGTTGCCCCACTTGGGAAGTGGGTTTTGGAACGAGGGTAGAACTTAAGTCTTAAGAAAGAGTCTGGGGGACATGCTTCTCTGCCCCCGTCTGCTCCTCCCGTGTGTCGCCTTCCGATTGAGAGAGAGAGGCCACGCTTAGCGTCGCGACGTCGTCGTCGGCTCCTTCGGGCGACACCCTCTCCCCTTTCTTCCCCTTCTCCACCCTCTTTACTCCCGACGTCGAGGCAACTTCTTGCAAGAGAGCAGCACATCCGCAGGAGGGATTGTTGTTGCATGGTACGGCTTGATCCGCGATATCTGCGAAGACGAAGAATACTCTCCCACAAGGACTCGGACCTAGATGAAGACGCAAAAATAAGGGACTGAAGCTGAGTGGCTAAGATGAAGAGCGGAATTGATGAGAAACCCAAGGAGGTTTTTTTGTTTCTGGAAGAGCAGACTCTCGTCGACGTCGCCCGTGAATCTGGGTGTCGTCGCAGCGTTATTGTCAAGTGACACGTGAATGTAGTATTTTTTTTTATGCATTTCCTTTGGAAAGTGTTGTTTATGGTCATTGTGGGGGATGCAGTTTGCAGAGTGCGTGAGAGTGCATGTCGTATCCTTGCTTTCTTTCTTGCCTTGCTTTCCGCCGGCTGTGTTTCTGCCGCTGATCCTCTTTGTCGGCTGTTTCTCACTGCGCTTTTCAGTAAATTTTAAATGTTGGTGTTAAGCATAACTTCAGTGCCCTTCCTGTATTTGTTTTTGCTCGAAAAATATTTGATTGATGTATTGTTTGTCATAATTTCTGTCATCTCAAACTAAATGGTCCCCATTTTCTTTTATTACATACTTAAAAATTTCAGAATGTTGACGAGATCTGCGCACGAGGAATTCTACCAAAGGCCCTTTGTCGCATGCCCCAGTTTCTCGCAGTGGCACTCCGATTTGGCCCCCTTCACGTGCCGCAGTTTGACCCCATACCGTTCACACTCCCAAACGCTCCTCCGCTTCCTTTTTCTCTCTCCCCCGCCCGTTCCCGAGTGCACGCAGACACGCAGACCACAAGACACGTACAGATGGAACCGTGTTTTCCTTTGGGTGTTTGTGAAGTGAGTGAGACACAGACGGACCGGTTGGTGTCCCCACCCCCCCCTGCCCCACCACCCCGCCCCCAGAGCCCCGAGCCACACCCGGCGGCAACCCGGACCTCGCCCCCGGGTTCGCCAACGGATGGCTTCGCACGAGGAAGACGAAGAGGCCGGCCCTACGTCGACGTGGTCGAGCGACTGACGCGCAGGACTGCTAAGAAACCCCTTTTTTTTTGCCCCCCGATCCCCTTTCCCCCGATTCATACGTCTGTAGATGGAAACGCGTGAACGACTGAAGATCACGGAGCGTTGAGGTCGTCCCCAGGGACCCAGCGGGGTGGCCGAGGGTGACGGGGCGCGCCGCCCCACACTGCCGAGCCGGTGCGTTGGACTCTCTGTGGGCACGGCGGCGCGTCCCCCGACGAAGACAGACACACACACAGTTGCAGACGAGACACCAGCACAGACGAGAGCGTGTTTTTTGGAGGGCAGCTGCATCCCCCGTGAGTGTGTGTGTGTAGGTGCACGGCCAGAGCGTTTGGTTCGCCCAGGGCATTCCTGCACTGCCCTCATCCCTGGCGTGTGCTCTGTATTTTCTCGAGCCTCTTGTTTTTTGTTTCTTTTTCTCTCTCTTTGGGGCCTCTTTTTTTTTTTGTAAGACGGCCGTCTAAAACTTGTCCTCGTTACTTTTTTTTCCCCCACGTCGGGATGCACATTTGTACGCTGTAGCTATGTTCGCGTTTGTTTTTTGTCTTGCCTGGTGTGTGCGTGCGTAGGACGTGTTGTTTCTGGTGTACCAGTCGATGCATTGAGAGAACTTTGTACGATCTGACGTCGCATGTCGGTCCTGACCGGTTGCCTTTTTTTTTTTCGATCGCCAAATTGTTTTGCGTGTGGTCTTGGATGCACCACTCGAAGGAGGGAGAGGTCTGTGGCACATTTTTTTTTTCACCGAACCTCGGGGAGCTAGGTATATATATGTGTATACAAAAGAAGAGTACAGAAACCCGTAGACGAAAATTAGCGTACTGGAAAGGCATTAGGACTGTAGCTGTCTGACTGTGAAGATTGTGGCTTGGCCCCCGACTTACTATGCAAGACACTGTCTGCAGGGTGTGTGTGTGTGCTTCCACAGCTTGGAAAGCCGCCCGGTACGGGCTGTCCCCATTCCCACCAACGTGCACTGCTGTTTTGTTTTTTTCCACTGTAGTTGTCATCCATTTTGTTTTGATTGAACGCAGTTGCCACGTAAATTACCTTTTCTGAGACGCAAGGTCGTCCTTTTGTTTGTGTTTGATTGAAGCCCCTAACCCGACCCTGTTTAGCGTAGCCATGTCCAAGGCTCGATAGCACATGGGCTTGCGTCGAAGTGTCGTTGGTCCTGTGTGGCACCTACCAGAGTTCCTCTGCCCTTCCCCGGTGGTCTGGCCCCTGCACAGACCCCTTCTTCGGCCCCCCAGCGCTTCCCACCACCCGTGAGAAGTACAAGATCCGGCAAACCCGGGCCTACGCTCGGCCTTGTGCCGAGCGCACCACCCGCCGAGTCGTCGCGTGGCATCCCGCCACCCGTCTCCCGGCCTGCCACCGAAAAACATAGTCGTCGACAGCTGCAACAGCTACTAAAAAAAACTTCAAACCGAGGACACTTGAAAAAACGTGAACACTGTCGTCGCAGCGGTGGACACGTTTTGTTTCTCGCACGGCGGAGGGGCGGTTTGCTCGCATCGGGACTCGGATCGGAAACGGTGGGGATGCGCAGCCCCACCTCGTGCAGTCGGATTGCGGAAGGGATCACGAAAAGACGGGCGGCAAAAAGAAGCGGGAAACTATTGACTATTGGAAGCGGAACAATGCGGATTGTGCGGTTTTTTTCTTTGCGATTTGTCGGGTTATGGAGCAGGCCCGAGCCGGAGCCCTCCCCCTTCCCAGGCGGCTCGGTCGACGTGCGGCACGCCGGAGTCTGCGAGGGACGTCGTGGACGGTCGACAGTGCTGTGCGGTGCGGGCGCCCTCTCGTGGTGGTGGGGGGGAAACTTCGGTTGTCGGTGCCCCAGGCAAAAAAGCGGGATTTGGTGCGGCGTTCAGCGGGGCACTGCGCGTGCCCCCTCACAAAACGGAAAGAAAGTTGTGCGGCAGCAACGAGCAAACCCCCCTCCCCGGACTCGACTGCATTCGGGTCTCTCTTTACGACTTGCTTCTCTCTCCTTCCCGGTCGGAGAAAACAACCCCCGCGTGGTTGGTGGCGTGTCGTCGCTTGTCACCTCGTGTGTGGTGTACATAACTTTTTAAACTGCTGTCTGTGTTTTTGGTTGTTTTTTTTTTCGTTTGGGCTTTTTATTTATAGGGGAGGGGGGCAGGAGGTGGCCTCTGTGTGCCCCTCCTTCCCCTCGTCCTGTTCATTTGGCCCCTCCCCCGCAAAGTGGGGGGAAGGCGGGCGTCTGCCGAGGGTGTACATACAGTGCCAGCAAAGTGCGTGTTGCTCCGGTTTCTTCTCTCTGCGCTTCGCTCCCCACCTCGCTCTCTCATCTGCGGATCCCTCCGCCGCATCCCGGTTTTTTCTCCCGTCCCCCACTTCCTAGAAGTGCCGCCCCTTCGGCTCCCCTCCTTTTCCCATTTTGCTACGTCCTTGTAAAGAGAGAAAAAAAATCAGTTGTGGTCTCTGCATGTACGCATCTGTCATTCCATCTCTCATCTCATTGCAACGGTTCCTCCGGAGTTCTGCGGCGGTTTCGCAAGGGACGGCCCAGCCGCTTTTGTTTTGGGCTAGGTTTGGAATCTTCTCGAGCGTCTGCCTCCTTCTGGGTTTACTTTTTTTTTTTCTTTTGTCTTCTATTCGAAAACCAGTTTTCTTTGTCCACCCCTCCGTTGGAAGAGGTCTGGTCTGTCTAGGAAAAGCTAGACTTCAGTCGACACCTTTTGTTTTGTTGCTGGCCTCCTTCGAAGTAAATTGTTGACTCTCTGTGTCTGGCAACTAGACTTGACACCGTCTTCACGCCTGACACCAGTTCCTGTATTTTTGCTTCATAGTAGTTTGTTAAATTTTCATTTAATCACTGGTACATTTTTTTTTCTCTTTAGTTTTTGATCATCCGCATGTGTGCATGTGACTCAAGTGATTGCTACAGTGTTGCACGTTGCCACCTCTCCGGCAACGTAGTTCCTGCCGTTGCGTTAGACGAGTTCTTGGCGAGCGATCTCCTCGAGCTCCAGTGTAAAGCTCTCGTTTTAATTGTTTTTACTCGCGTCGAGAAGTTTTTATGGCCAGTTGGAGCAAGCCTCGTGGGATCTTGGGCGTTTAGAGTTATCAGGCTGTAAGCCGCTTTCGACGTGTGCTCGAGGTCTATGGAAATTTGGTTTCCGATCAATTCGGCGAGCAGGTTAGTGGCATATCGCCTTTGAGAGACCTCGTTTGCATCTGGACGCAACTGTTCTTGGGCAAAGCCTCGAATTCTCACGTGGATGAATTTGGACAATTGGGTGTTCCAGATAGCCCCGCTTTCTACGAGCCACTCTGACGTTTGCTACCATCGTTTCTCGACATACCTTTTTCGGAGGGCGGTGTCGAGTGTTCCATCTAGCGGAGGAGGAAAAGAGAAAAGGGGCGTCCATTCTTTTTTTTTTTTACGAGTAGCTGGTAGCGTTGTGCAAGTATGTCCATCATACGCTGCGTTTTACCACTTTCGTCTCCCCATGCATGGTATGTAAGGTTTTCTTTCTCGGGTACCTGCTGACCTTCAATCATGTGTGAATGTGCAAGCGCATCCACATAATGGCCCCCCTCCTTCCCCATCTCCACTACCACCCTCCAGGCATTGCTCCTTCATTTTTTTTTTTCTAGATTTCGAAGAGAAAAAATGTGAGAATGTCCCTTTTCATTCTGTTCTAGTGCGTTCATCAGCTTTTGCCACCCCATCTCTCGTTTGCCCCTCTGCCTTTGACACCATCTCGTCTCTCGAACAGTGCGCGGTAACGTTCCTGTCGTTTTGTCCAAGTGCGTTTTTGACATCCCCTTTTCGAGAAACCCTCCCGGAGGCAGAGAGAATGACGACTACGACGGAATCGAAAACGGCACAAAAAAAAAAAAGCAAAACAGTGCGAAAAGTAAAAAAAAAAAAAAGAAAAGGAGAGGTGGTCCGCAGAGCGCCGCCTGGCAACGCGCAACTCTCTTCTTAAAGACGGTAGGCTGGTTATGTCCCCCCCATATCTCGTAGTTTTTAACGCTGTTGATGTGCGTGTGTCAGGAATTTTTAGGAGAAAAAAAAGTAATCGGTACGTGTATAATCACCTGTTTGTCGATGTGGCTGCCAGGTAGATAGAAGGCCAAGCCGCCGAAAAACAAAAAAAAAATCTTTCTTTTTTTGCAGCGTGTTGTTGTTTTTGCAGGGACCAGGAGGCATTGACTGCACGGGATGCAAATTGTGGAGAAGGAGGGTTGGGATTGAACGAGGGAAACGTTGCGATTGGTCGTAAGCTACGGACGGAGCGTCGTTGGTGCAAGTTTGGCAGGCAGCTACCTTCTGTCTAGCTGGCAGCGAAGGAAAACCATTAGTGTCCGATGCAAAGTGTATTCATGCGAATAGTGTAACCTCATCTGTTTTTTTCTCTGTTTTTCGAATTACCAATAAAATCATACGAGTGGCGTCCGTAGCCCCGAGTGTCGTTTGTTTTCATGGGCCGAGGTGGTGGGTGCATTTGAGGCTTGGCTTGCTCCAACGAGAACCCGAAGAAACTTGGGATGTACTGAAACGTGGCAGGGCCTCTTCCAAACGCTCTAACACGTGCACGTTGCCTATTGTCGTGCTTTGGGTGCACACTCGAGGCTCAAGAAATGCCCCAGCTTCGTCGCAGCTGAAGCTCCTTCCCGCCATCCTCATCTTGTCCATCACCCTGGTAGTTCTATTGAACTCAACATTTGAACACTCCAATTTTTGCAGATGTTCAGAAACTGAAGACGGGAACGAGGGCAAAATAAACCTGGATTTCTCTGCATTTGCAGAATTTACTGGAACATACTGGTGACAAAAATAGGAACGCTAAAGCATTAACTGTCTCATGGAGCGATCCGTCGTCATCAACTTTGAAGCCGTGCCAGACGGCACCTGAACTCCTTTTTCTAAGTGAAGCCGCCTCTCAGCTTTGAAATCGCGCGAAAAGTCTATCCAAACGACACTTAGCTTCCCCGATCCCAAAGGAGTGCAGTGAAGCTTCGGTCCCATTGGCTGGCGCGTGTCATACTTGCAAGGAACAAGGCTCCTATTGGCCACTGTGCATCAGTTTCAACGACCACCACCCCATGGTGCTGCGTGCCCGCACCGGTAACGCCACGAAGCGTCCAAGGTCAGAGTGAGCGCTCTGCCGTCGACGCAAATACGCTGCAGACGAAATTAGGGTGCGGAAGAATGACATAGTTGAGGGTGAGTGCGTTGGTTTTTATAACTTGTTACAGAAAGAATAAACAAAAAAGACGGACATCTTTCCTGCATGCTTTTTCATTCACAACTCGTAAGAAGTGCTTCGGTGTACCTCGAGCCTCTTTTCCCCCGTTACTTAAAATGAAAAAAAAAAAAAAAAAAAAAAAGTTTTGATGTGTGGGGCAAGGAAGTGTAATCTGCTGCATTTAGGCAACATTGTCGCAAAATATTGGATGTGCTCAAGTTCAGTCGACCTGTAGACTTCTGTTCATTTCCAGGACAGTTAATTGATTGATCAGACAAATGAATACATTCTGCTGAAATGCTTCCCCTCTTGTATTGTATTGTATTTTATTGCACTTTTATTGTACAGTGCCGCCCGGTGTGCAGGTATTCAGGGAAAGGCAATGCGCCCATACACGTTTTGTGCCCCTGACACCGACCGGGCGGCGCTATAAATTGAGACTAAAGGGAGAGAAAAAAAAAAAAAGGGGGGGGGGGGAGCAACGAAGATAAGTATCGGTCAGGAACAGACAAAAAGGTCCAGGCACACATAATGTACAGTACCAAAACAACACATACATGCACACACACGCACTATATGGGGGATGCGATTGCTCTGCACAGCTCCCGAATGTCATCACGGTGGTCGGGGAAAGTTTCTGTCATCTTTGGGGGGAGTGACCTCCAGAGAGTTGCAGCACGTATGAGCCACGACTTGCTGTGGCGCAGGGTCCGCGATAGAGGGGGCTGCAGCCTGCCGGTACGTTTGTTGAGGCGCAGTGGAAAGGGGACTTCAGGCGGACCGGTGCCCATAAAGAGGCAGAGCAACCTGATTGTTGCCACATCCCTACGGTGTTGTAGGCTCTGCCACTTGGCGTGCTGTAGGAGTCTTGCGGTGGGGAGGTCCCTCGAGGCCGTGTGGCACGATGATGGGAACACACGTCTGTAGAGCGTGAGGGCTGCTCTCCGCTGGATACCTTCAAGGGAGCTCTTCAGGGCAGTTGAGGGGGGATCCCATATAGCTGAACAAAACTCGAGTTGAGGGAGCACCATAGCCGTGTATAGATATCTAAGTGATGCCGCCGGCATGCCGCGGGTGATGTGAGTAATGAATCCCAATGTGCGCCTCGCGCGGGAGGTGGTCTCGTGCACGTGTCTACTGAAGTTTAGGTGCTGATCGAATGTAACTCCAAGAATTTTGCAGTTGCTGACATTAGGTAGGGGGATGTCACCAAGCGTAAAACTGCAAGTAAGTGATCTGTTATATGAGGACACGCTGATCGTCATGCTTTGGCTTTTTTTGGGGTTTATCGGCAGCTTGTGGACCGTAGACCAGCGGAGACAGGCGTCGAGGTCACTTTGTAGGGAGGTAAATGCGTCGGGTGAGTTCAGGGGCTGTATGAGCGTGAGGTCATCGGCATGTAATATGGCTTTGGATTGCATCCCATCAGTGATGTCATTCACATAGATGGAGAACAGCGTTGGTCCCAATACGCTGCCCTGTGGAACGCCGGCAAACACAGTGCAGGGCGGCGAGAGGTGGCCATGGAAGGCCACTCGTTGGGTCCGGCCACTGACGAAGTTCATCACCCAGTTGGCCAGGGTGCCCTCAATGCCAACCTTCTCCATCTTTTGGGGAAGAAGCGCATGGTCAATCCGGTCGAATGCTTTGGAGAAGTCCAACAGGACTAACTTGCAGGGAGTTCGCTGATCAAGATACGTGCTGAGTGTGTGGACAGCCACGGCCAGGGCTCGCAGCTGTGCCTTCGTCGGAAGCCATGCTGTGCGGGGCTGAACAGTCCATTGTCCTCCATGTGGTCCAAGATTTTCTTATTGATTATTCTTTCGAGCGTGCGGCAGACTATTGAGGTTGATGCGATGGGGCGATAGGAGTCCGTGGTGTCCGTGCCAAATCCACCTCCCTTGTGAACAGGTGTTATAATGGACCTCTTCCAGGCCGAGGGAACAGTGCCGGAATCCAGGAGGCGCTGGAACATTATGGTCAGGATAGGCTTGATTACAGGGACAGAGAGCTTGAAAAATGCAGGATGCACTTGGTCTGGCCCAGGGTTCTGGGCTGTGCGGATGGAGGACACTGAGTCATGTACATCCTGTTCTGTGATTGATAGTGACGAGAGAATGGGCTGAGGGGATGATGCAGGGCTGTCGATGATTGAGGCTGGTGCTGGTGGTGGACTTGAGGGGACCGGGGGCAGGGACGGGGTAGGTGGTTCAGGGGGTGACCAAATTGATGAGAAGTGTTCGCTAAATAGGGTAGCTATTGTGGAGGGGTCGGATACCAATCTATGGTTGTGCTTGAAGGATGGGTGACTGGGAGAGGAGGATTTCCGTTGGGAACGTACATAGGCCCAGAATAACTTGGGCTCTTTGGCTGCTCGGGCTGCGATACTCGTGACATAATCCTGATGCGATATGTGCACGAGCCTCTTCACTTCCCTCTGCAATTTCTTGGCTTCAGTGTAGCTGGACTGGCAGTGTCGTTCCCGTGCTCTGTTGAATAGTTGGCGCTTTCTTTGTGCAATCTTTACGATGTCGTTGGTTATCCATGGCGGTATGCATTACGTATTTCTACAAAATAGTTCACTGATAAGAGTATTGCTCCATGTGCACTCATTAAATGTAAAAACCTTGCATGATTACATGCATGGGCAATCATGTAAGGTTTTTAGGTACGTATGCGTAGTGACTGCCTCTGGAAATGCAACGCGCAAGAAAGGTACATGCATTGTAAATCTAGCAGATGAATCAGTATTGTTTATTAAGGGGCAGCCAGCTTAAGTCTAGTAGATTTGCCGAATTTTGAGCGCTCCACCACCTAGCATGTGTTGCAATTTTGGTCAACTAAATAATTCAATTAAATACAAAATAATAAAAGCGCTCCGCGCCGGACATTTCCCATTAGTCATGTACTCGACCAACAAAATCCACCACGGAAATTGATATTTTTTAGAATTTGTTTAGCCGTGGGTTTTAACTGATAAAATTGGGTAAGTATGGCTAGGGTGACGGCCCCTCTTTCCAAACTGCCAATTGATAGGAGAGTTGAATACGAAACATAGTTAAATTAGGAAGTGCACCGACTGAATGTGTCTAGTTAATTAAACACATTTTCGGGAGAAATAAAAAATATCAATCTTTAGTGTTGTGTGACTGTGTAATCCCATATTTCTCAATTTTCAATCATTTGTCTAGCCAAGGCGTTCAAATTGCCCAATAACAGTATTCGTTTTCGTCAATTAGCTGATCTTCCTAGTTTCGCAAATGCAACGGTAGCGTTGCCTTTCTATGCGCGGGGTTTCACCCTGAAAGCTTGCTTTCCCTCTTCGCGACAGAGTAATGCGGGGAAACGTCCCTGCTGGCAAAGCAGCTTTCGGGAGATTTTATTCCCACGAAGAACTTGACAAAAAAGCACAATACCTTTTGTGTGAGCTTTAAACTTCTCGAGTAACAATGGATCCGCGCGTCCCTAATCAATATTATTTTTAAATAAAAAAAAACGGAATAGTCGCGTTTTGTGCAAATAAATTACAACTACAAACAGGTCCTTGTGACTACGGACCAGCGCACCAGCCCAGGAGAATATAGATGGAATACAGTTCACCTGCACCCCAAGCGTTCCAATGTGTGGGCGGCGGGCGCATCAGACGGAACAAAGAAGGTGCGAAGCACACGGCGGATTGACTTCAACCGTCCGCGAGCTCCCGTCCTCGAAAACGGAACAACAACTGAACGAGAACAACCGGAACTCCTGCCGGAAAACGAAAGCAGACGCTTACGAAAGCAGCGCATCCGGTGTCGCCTCCTGGTGTCGACTGTGAGAAGCGCGTCTCGCTCGCTTGCTCGTGTGCATCCCTACGTCCGTCCGCCGTGGACGAGGAAAAAAAAAAAAATAATAAAAATAAATATCGCGAGTTCTTGGGGGTTTCGGCGAACGTCGTCGGTAACATCGGTGTGGGGCCGTCGCTTGGCGCAGTTGTCCCCCACCCCCTGGTCGCGTTATGAGGGCGTCCCAGCGAGGCACGGGCTCGCCGTCGCCCTGAGCCGCAGCGTCCGCGGCTCCCTGCCGTTGCGCTCCGCAGCGGCCTTGCCCGGTCCGCCGTGCTGCTTGCTGCTGTGGGGAGTACGAACTCGGTGGACTGAAACTGCTTAGGCCTACGCGTCAAAATGGCCGACCTCGAAGCCGTGCTGGCCGATGTCAGCTACCTCATGGCCATGGAAAAAAGCAAGTCCACCCCAGCGGCGCGGGCCAGCAAGAAGATCGTTCTACCGGATCCCAGGTGAGCGGTCCCCTCTTGGTCGCGAGCGCGGGAGTCGCCACCGCCGCCGCCGCGCACTGCGACGGGTGCGTCGCACTCCCGGAGTCGGACGATCGGCGATACGTTTTTTTTTTTTTTTAAACCCCCCTTATTCGATTAGTTTGAATTCGTTCTTCCACCGTCGCACCCTAGGTGTTTTTGTCATTCTAAAGAAGGAGGAATTCATTATGAAGCTTCGCTCGGGCTGTGTTTATTCGGGAATCGGTGGAGCTCAGGATGAGACGAGAGCTCGCGAAGTGTGTCCGCTGCGGTGGGTCCGCCTGCTCGTCTTCCCGTAGTGGACTCCGGCGGAGTTTGCGACGAACTGCGAGTCCGAGTGCACTCGTGCTGAGAGCCGACGCTCATGTTTCCGTCGTTGTTCATCACGGCCGTCGCTACTAAAAACAAAAAAAAAAAAAAAAAACGGGCGCGCATTTTGTTTTGTATTTTTCTTTTTGTTTTACGCTGCCTACGCTGGACCGTGTCCAACGGTCCAGCCCACATCCAAACCTCCCTGCAGGTGCATGCACTCGCAGTTTTTCTCACCCACGAATAACACCCCCCCCCCCCCCCCCCCATCCCCTTCTTTTGCTAAAAAAAAAAAAAAAGAAACCAAACATCCGAGGGAGGAAATAATCCCGTTGAATACTTTACGTTTGTTTGCTTTTCCGGATCACTATATTTTTTTGTTCCTCCTTTCCTTTTCCGGAAAATGGTCGGTTGCTTCGCTAACGTTCACTCTCGCGTATTTTGATTTTTTTTTTTATCGTAAAAATAAATTCGGGAACGGAGGTGTGCTTTGGCGCAGCGTAATCCATTTGTTCAACAGCGCGAATGCCTCTCAATTGGATGGGAAGGGTCGACTGTCAGCTCCGTGGCCCCAGCTTCGCTTGGCGCTGGCTCGCGGCCGCGGTCGACTGGCATCCTTCTTCTGCTCGGCATTTTGTTTTCTTTTTCTTCGCTCCCCTCCACTCGCCGTCTTTTCTGGACCGTCCTTTCTTCGCCCGTCAGCACCGAGAAGCGAAAGCCGAAGGAGGCAAAGAGCCCCAAACCGACCGTTTCTGAACGCGCCGCTGGGCCGCGCCGCCTCGCCGCATTCGGTGTTGTCATTCAAACAATCACCCGGTTCGCATTTGCGATAACCGTGCACCGCATAAGTACGCACGGAACGCCGGTCGAGCGCACCTCAGGCGTAACCTTTGTTCCACGCTCTGTTCCGTACGGCGTATCCATTGTCGAAGATTAAAAATAAGAAAGACGGCGCTTCATTCATTCCACGCATCTGACTTGGAGCGCGGTGCTGATTCAGTCTGCTTACTAACAGCGCGCCACACCTCCGAGCCACACCTCAGCCCTAACCTTTATTTAAAAAAAAAAAACTTGTGCTGCGTAGCGCGTATCTGTTGTTGGCGGTAGAATAAAAAAGAGCGCTCCATTCATTCCAGGCGCCTGGCTCGACGTGCCGATTCAGTTTAAACTCTCGTGTTATTGACGGCCGGGCACGTCGCACCTCAGCTGCGAGTCGGTGCGGAAAACGAAACTGAACATAAGATAACGGTACTGGACGAGACGTGGCATACTTTACGTAGCAATGAAGTAAAGATGAGAACTACGCCATCCACGACAGCATTACTCGTACATTTTGTGAATATGTGTACCTTTTTTTGACGTAGTACAAGTATCGCGTTGCACCTGCACGCCTCAATGAGAACAGCTCCATGCAAGCAGTTTAGAAATATTTCTGTTTTTTTTTTTACTTCTTCACTACGTGTGAACGACCTCTCTGAGGCAAGCATATTGCAGCAGCACCTGTGTTGTGCAGGCTACTTTTTATCTTCTTGATTTGTTTTCAAGCAGCACGTTCCTCACTTCTAGAGAAATGATTGTATTCAAAGCTTTGAAAATTCATTGCAGGCAGTTCAAAGAGAAACGATATCCTGGAGATACATTTAATTGCCCAATTCTCGTTAACGTTATATGAACGGAATCAGTTTCAGCGGTTTGTGCTTCGTTTTATCATCTGTTTATGTTTTGGAAATCCGAAACAATAGCATATCATGTGTCCTAAGCTTCAAATTCAAACCTCTTTGTTGTTTTTTTAACTGAAAGTTAACAGAATAGATAAACGAAGCTTGTGACCGTTTCGTTTCATAACTGACTCTAAAATAAGAATTGTTGTTTCCACAAACAGGCTCCTGTCTGTTTCTTCTTTTTCTTACGAAACACTCCATCTGAGTAATATCTCTTTGTAGAATTTCGTAAACAACTTTTGATTTCGTTAACTTCCAGTGATGTCGCGCCAGGCAACTGCAGTGGTTGTGCCACGATTTTTCAGCCGGTTTTCCGAAGAAGAGAGGGAAATACATTATCTGCTTCCATTTCTGAACCTGCACAGTGCTAGTATGCTTGTGTGTAAACTTTGAACAACTAAAGATACACCCTGTGCACCTCACCCTCCTTCAGCGACTCTTTCTAATAATAATAACCGTAACGTAATGACCACAGTTAGTAAATTCGGTCGAGAAGTACCCAAGGAAATAGGAGCGACGAGCCAGTCGGGCGCACACCGCACACCGAGAAACAAGAGCCAGGAGAGCACTCAAGATGAAATTGTCAGCGTACAATGCATGAGAGGAAAAGGTTGATTGATGGCAGCTGTCAGCAAAAGCTCTGAATTGGGGTGTTGCTGCATAGGCAACAAAGTATGAATTTGTTTGTGCATTTACAGGGAGTTTTAAAGACTGCGAATATGATCAAATTGCAGGCATCGAAGCTGTTATTACCAGTAATATACACTTGTCTGGGATGAATGCACTGCTGGCAGAGAAGTTTGATAAGGGACACCGAGGGCTTGTGGGGCACAATAACCTAGCAGTTAGTTTTCACAGTCCTGGAAAACATTATGAAGCATGGTATTTGGTACCAGCAATATTCGTTATATTCAGTTCTGAAGGGACCTAAAAACAAAATTGATGGTCCACTTCACGAGGCTCCTACAGTCAGTAATGAAATGGAAGATTTATTCATTGGCATTATCATAATTTTTAATGATCCTGTTTGATTACCCTTGAATTGTCTTAGGTTACCGAAATATTTATTTGCTAGAAAAAACCATTTCCCTCGGTAAAGTCGTGGACATGACACTCCTCGGTTCCGACGTCGACACATTTGAAAATGTTTTCGTCATCACTGGTGCAGCAGCTTTTTGCTGCTACATCTTAACATTGTGAGAATAACAAGGGCTTTATCAATTGCTGGCATAGACTAATATAACAATGGCATCTGACAGCATACCTTTCTCGGGCATGAAAAAGTCACGTGTTATCCTGTCATTGTTGACTGTCTCTTATTTCGTAGCCTGTGCTATCTGCCGATTTGATTCAAAGTTTCCGGCTTTGTTGACGCCTTGACTTTACGTATAATCTTTTTCCTAAATAGCAAACTAATGAGCCACCAATGAAAAAAAAAATACTCTTTACATTAAATTTTGCATTTTATTTTGTATTTCCATTGTTTTTGGAGTGCATATGTTTGCTTAGTTTGTTCATAATATTTGCCAGCCTATTTATATGTCAGTTGTAAATGAGTCTGTCATTGCTTTCTCAACTGATAATTTCATGCCAAGAATTATTTCATCCTGATAGCCAGAAAGCAATAATCTAGAAAGGTATTAATTTGCTACGAAACAAATATGATTGAATATTCCCTTTCAGTCTCAGTAATGCGAAGCAAACAAGTCGACGCCATTTCATCCGGTTTCCACCTCTGCCTCCCTTTATTGCCGTTTTCCGTTGTCCGCCATTTAAATCGGTCGTTTTCCGCCGCCAAAATAAATCAAGAAAATTTTCGGGTTAATTTTTTAGTTTGATTTTTAAATAAAGATGTTTGAAACGCATCAGTACTGCCAGGAGCCATGGTAGCATAGCACCATTAAATGTCTGCGGTGAAGGGGTAGAGGTTTGTACCTCAGCACCACAGATGCAGTTGAGCCTGGTAGGCAGAACTCAAAGAGCAACCTCCTGTGGAAGCCTCAGATTGGCACCTAACGTTCTGCCGAGCGAGCTGCTCGATCCCGACCCCTGCACGTGAGAGGACGCCGCGGGGAGAAGTCGGCCAAAGCAGCTGTTTCATCTTCCCATCTTGCGGTTACTCCCGCCCGTGCAGACACCGAAGCCGCACTTTCAAACGCTCGCTCTCAAAGTTAACACGCGTGGCGACCGCAGTGTTACCTCAATCAAACCGGGTGTTCGCCTCTGCAGTCTCGGGGCGATGGTAAGCGCTGGCCGGGGTCGCAGACCCTCCCTCCCTTTTTACGACCCCGGGCTGTGACACAATAAAGGGGTAGGCCACCCAGCCATAAAGCGGGAATGGCCCTGGAGACACCTCCTTCTGCTTCCGTTGACCCTCCCCGAAGTAAATAATTGATAAGCGCTTGGAGTGTTTTACTGTTCCCCGCTCTTTAAGGCTCCCGGCCTGTCCTCTACATTCGATGCGTCCTACTCTCTTTCCCTCTCTATCGACGCTTCCAATTTGGCCGCGCGAAATCGCAAGATGTTGGCAACGAGTGGGATAGTTATTGCGGCTGTGAAAGTCGCTCCGATTGAGTTGCAGTCACGGTTACTTGAGCTGAAATATTGTTAAGTTACGAATAGAGTTATGCATTTAGCGTGTCAAGTAGCTAGACACAATACCCACTAAATAAAGACTACCGTAAAATACTGAGTAAGCGCCCACTTAGAATTTGAAGATCATCACGAAAAAATGGGGATGGGCACATGTTAGGTCATCAGTTTCACATATATATGTACTGTGCATATTTTTCCAGGTGTTTCAAATCTTGGGGGTGGGCGCTTAGTGTGGAATGGGCGGATGCATGGTATTCTACGGTATGTTGCAATTCCTGGCCAATAGTTTGGTCGATTTTGTAAAGATGTTGGCTCTGTCCCGTTTTGCTTTGGCACGCTGCTCGCTGGAGAGCGTGTTAGGTTGTGGCAACACATTGTGCCAATGCTGCATGTAATTCGACGTGAGTTTGTTGTATTTGTCAACCAATCTTTTAAAAAGCAACTGTAGCTTAACCAAATTCAAGTTATGTCTGGAATTATCAGAAAGTTACAGCTAGTTACTGAAAGTTCATCGTAACTTTGGAGGTACAGTTGAACCTCGATTTAAAGGGATGGTGAACCGAAATTTGGATTTCAGAAAAAAAAATGTAGGAGATGTAGGCGGGACGCTACAATCCCTACAAGACTACTCGTAAGGCGATATCTCGAATGGACGGCCGTATTTTTGGAAAAAGAGGTCGAGATTGAACCAGGCCGACGAGGCGCGTGACGTGAAGATACCTAGTTTCCTCCTCTCTTCACTTCGCTTCCTCAAGGCGGCGAGCCGAAAAGGATGCGAGGCCGTTCCCTTTCCTTCACGGAAAAACATGACGTGAACATTTCTGTCAAATGTGCCTCCTTTTTTTGAAAAATACGGTCATCTGTTCGTGATGTCGCTGTATGAGTGATGTTTTGGTGTTTGTAGCATCCCGTTGCACGCTTTTGCCGCGTATTTTGTGTAATCCAGATTTCGGTTCAGCATCCCTTTAACGAAGTCACCGGGACCCGCTAATTATTTCGTTAAATCAGGAAATTCGTAAAATTGGGCTTCGTTAAATCACGGTTCAACTGTATACCCAATTACATATATTATAGCTATGCCTAGCAAGAGTGAAGTGTTTCTCAATTGTTAAGAAGAAAACTATAGCCTTTTTTTTTAGTTTTATTGGTTTCTTGCCACACACCTGTGACAGTCACAGTTTTACTTGCGCCCTTTGCCTAGGTAGTTTTGTCGTCATTTAAGTTTCCGCCAGCTGTCATATTCTCTCATGCAAACAAACAATTTCCAAAGAGTTGTGTATTTCTTTTTTTTTTTTCTTTTTTTTCTGTAGGCAGCTTACGTGCTGTAGTAAACCAGGGTGTCTAGCGACCGGGAAAACCGGGAGAACCGGGAATTGTCAGGGAAATTTTAATTACCGGGAAAAATCGGGGAATTGTCAGGGATATTGTCAAGAAGCGAGCCTAGTCAGGGAAACGAGCCGGAAACGCTATTGAATGCCCTAGCAAAGACTGGAGGACTTGGGTGCAGAAAAATTGGCAATAAATTCTACTTAGAGCGGAGCGCAGGCTCTGTTCACCCGATGTAGAGTGTGCTACCCGATCCAAAGGGAACAGCCGACAAACCCAGTCCAAGCCTTGGATTGGAGTTGATTGAGGGTGCAACACTAGGCTAAATCCATACCTGCCAAGTTTTACGATTTTATCGTAAAGTGTCCGCTTTCCAGCGCTTTCTTACAGTTACCGTATTAACAACAATATTTGTACAATTTAAAAAAAATTTTTGTTTAAGCTGCATCTCGCCTATTTACAAGTCGGTGTTGGCAACACTGGTACATCGACTTGAATGCCAGGGGGCGCAAGCTACCACTCCTCGTTATAAGGGGTATAGCCGCTAACATCCATCCATCCATCCGTCTAAATCCAAAACTTTGTTTAGGAAATCTCCTTTGTTGTGGCGACGTTGGTTGTGGCGAACGTTGTGCGTTGGATGATCCCTTGAAACCACCTTTGCTACAAGATGTCGGGGAAAAAATACTTTCAAGTGTTTATTCCCAGCTTTTCAACCGACTTCCCATTTATGAAGACGTCGCGCAAGGGCGAAAGGTACGCATTTTGTAGTCTGTGTCGCTGCGATGTCAACATTTCGCACGCTGGTCGCCGGGACATTCTGTGTCACCTGAATACAAAAAAGCACAAGGACTCTGCTGCACAATTAGCTGAAACCAACGAGAAGCTTGGAGGGTACTTTAGCCAATCGACGGATCACGACACTACCCGAGCAGAATGCCTTTTTACGGCATTTTTGATCGAACACGGTGCTGTTCACGGCGGCTGATCACGCCGGAGACCTCTTTCGGAAAATGTTCCCTGGCTCAAAAGAAGCTACTAACTACGCTTGTGCTCGAACGAAGACAGCTGCGATAGTGAAAGAAATGGCTGCAAAAGAGATCGGCGATGTTGTTAGCAGTTTAAGGTGCGTGCCGTTCTCAGTCGCGACTGACGGGAGCAATGACGTTGGCAACGACGCAAAGCTTTATCCCATCGTAGTCACGTTTTGTGACAGGACGATTCGCACCGCCCTTCTCGCGATGCCTGCTCTCGAAGGTGACTCCACGGGACGAACCATCTTTGCACTTGTTGTGGAGACGTTAAAGAGCAAGAACATTCCTATTCGGAACTGTATCGGCATGGCGTGCGATAACGTTCCAGTCATGATTGGATCCAAGAACGGTGTTGCTGCTGTCCTCAAGGAGAATCACGAGAACATTGCCGTCATTGGTTGTTGCTGCCATTTAATCAATCTGGCGGCACAGAAAGGCTCAGCATGCCTCCCAGTAAGCGTGGATGAGGCACTAGTTGATGTTTACTACTACCTCGAAAAGAGTTCTAAAAGGAAGGACAAGCTGAAATCTTTCCAGTCTCTCCATGATGTTGAGGCCAAGAAAATTTTGAAGCATGTCAGTACTAGGTGGCTGTCTCTCGGCAAAAGCCTCAAACGGCTTGTGGAGCAGTGGCAGCCCCTGCTTAGCTTCTTCCATAGTGAGGTGAGACCATCTAGCCATGTCTTGAAGCTGCCAAGCAAACTAAGAGAACTCGAGGCAGGCTCTAAGAAAGCTACAAAGAAAGGAGAGAGTGCTCATCAAAGCAAGAGACCAAGAATGGACACTTGTGTTCCTGCGACGAATGCAGCTCCTCCGCGAATCCAAAAGTGTCAAGATGGCAAGGTCTTGTACAGAGAAGAAAGACTGTTCATGTTCCTTTCATCGGATGTCAACAGGGTGTATTGCGACTTCTTGCTGTCGGTCATTCCAGAGTTTGAAAAGACGAATGTGCTTCTGCAGTCTGGGGCCCCCCAAATACATCTGCTCCGGGAGATCCTTCACAACCTGCTTCGAGACCTGATGTTGCGCTTTGTCAAGCCGTCAGTGATCAAAGGGACTGATGTGCTGACAGACATTGACTACAAGTCTTTTGACAACCAAAGAGATGATGAAGACATGGTACTGGGCAGCCAGACAGCACGGAGCTTGCAAAACTTGAAGAAGGAAGCCAGGCAAGAGGTTTTTGCACGAATCAGAAGATTCTTTGTAACGGCAAGCGATTACATCATCCTGAAATTTCCTCTGAAGTCCGAAATTTTGAAAAGTGCAGAGGTGGCCAGACTTTCCACCATTGAACAAGCCAGGTTTGCTGATGTCAAGTACTTCATCGACCGCTTCCCAGTTCTCTTGACAGTTGCAGAAGAGCAAAGTATGGAGTCTGCCCTGGATGAGGTTCAGGCTCAGTTCAGCCGCCTACAGGTGGAAGATCTTCCTGCTCAAATAACTATGCAGAAGCGGATTGATGAACAATGGGGTGCAGTCTCTGATCTTCGAGACATGGATGGCACTTTTAAGTATGCTAAGCTTTCGAAAGTGATGTTGGGAATCCTGACAGTCCCGCATAGCAACGCAGAGTGCGAAAGAGTTTTCAGCAAAGTGAAGAAGGCACACACGCAGTTCCGCTCCTCCATGTCAAAAAAGACTCTTGAACAGTTGTTAGTTGTGAGATGCAGCCAGTTCGGGAAGTGCCATGAACAAGTGTTCGACAAGGACTTCCTAAGAAAAGCAAAAGCTGCAACTTCCTCAGTGTTGGCCCAACCTTCTACTTCTAAAGAATAAGCCATTTCGTGCAATGTATGATGTGTTTGTGCCCTAGTTGAGGCATTTTTCTTACCTAAACCAGTTTTTTGAAGAATAAAACAGTTTTCATATTTCTTCACACAATTGTAGTGTTTTTTGGCATCCCCTGTAGTATTTTCAGCATTGTAGCAGGTCAGGTCTGAGCAAGTAGAGCTACTAGATTTATACTGTTTCACCTTCAGCCCGGGCGCAGCGGACGCTAGGAGCCGTCCCAGCCAATCCTAGCGTTAAAGGGGCACTGACAACCCAAAGGTCGTATTTTTTTTTTTATTGTCTAAAACGATGCAAGTTGTAGTCATAGACACGCAAAAAAAACGCATCGCGAAAAAAATTTTCCTGCGCGCGCGCGCGCCTTTTTAGTTTTGCCGTTTATATTTCCCGCCGCTCACCTCCTCGCTTCTTTTGATCGGTGACGTCAAAAATCAGGTAATTTAGAAGCTTTGTAGGTGACATTTCTATAACATTTAATAACGGCAATCGTAAAACATGTTTTTTGACGCAATTCCGAACGCACTACGGCCCCTCTTTTTGAAATACCGAAAATCAGAGTTCGGTGTGATGTTGCTTCCTAGATTTGTACCCTCCCTCGGAAAACTTGGCGGCGCTCGTCGGCGAGTCGGGAAAGAAACCGGTTTTTTCCCGCGCCGGCGCCCTTTTTGCCTCCTCCTCGCTTCGGGTCGCCGTGGCAACGGTGCTTTGCCTCACAGCGTGGAGTGGAGGTTTGAAAGAAAGTCGAGTCGCAGGAGACCGCAAAATGTGACTCACTGCACTGGCGCGGATCGCGCGGGAACTTCAAATTCGGCATTTGGAAATTGTTTTTTTAATTCACAAATACTGACTTTTAAAGTTTCGAATTTTGAGGGTAATGTCCCGGCATTGTTTTCAATTGTTTCGGATAATAAAAAAAAATATGATTTTGATGTGTCAGTGCCCCTTTAAGGAAGTGTCATGTGTCCTTGAGCTCCCTGTGTTGCTTTGACCAACCGGCAGGTCACGCGATTTTCTCCAAGCGCTGGATCGGCTAGGATGGCCTGTGTCGTCCACTGCGCACGGACTGAAGGTGGAATGAAGTATAGTAACAAATGGGAAAGCCGTAGACCCCAATTCAATCCAAGCCGAAAGTATCCGAAAGTTTCCATTTTGCGGCCATGCTGCCATTGGGTTATTAGCAAGGCGTGTGTGGTTGAGCGTCGTGTTTTCATCAAGTTTCTGTAAGTGCAGGGGTGTGACATCTGCGCCAATTGCGCCATTTTGATACGAACCCACATTTCTGCACCTAGTTGCGCCAAAAACGCGGAATCGGTCAAAATTGCGCCACACTGCACCAAAGTAACTCAAAAGCAAGCAACCGCCGGTTTCAAAGATTTCAGCTGTAGTACCCTTCTCTACCTATGATACGTGGTCTTTTCCCGATTTTTCTACTATTTTCCGCTGTCATTTGTGACTGCATGCTACCGGTGTGCTGTCACGCTGGTCACGCTGTCTGGCCACGCGAGGTGTGACGTACAGGCTATCAAGATAAGCAAGTATTTCTTTTGTTTTGAGAGTCAACCTTTTTTTAAAAGTGCTATTGAGCGCCTCCATTGTGAAATTGTTCATTCGTGTCCATAATAATCTCGTCAAAATGGACGGCGCCGTCGCGGTGAGTACTTTCGATTATCCCACACGTGCTTCCAGTGCGTGAACAATCTAATGAATCGGTCGCACACCCGTACTTAGCGCGCATGTGCTGCTCATAGTTTTTCTACAAATTCACTATTTACCTTGGGACTCACTTTTGTGTCGAGCTTTTATATCTGCACATGCTTTTTACAAGCGTCCGATGGATGTCTGGTTGTAGGAAACCGTGCTTCCCTGTTCATGCTCTCGAATCACCGCTTTAAGAAGTTTTGCACTACAATTGCGCTTTGGCGCAAGTTCGTATAAGCTTGAGATACCTGGTGCCCACCCAACTTTGCGGCAAGCCTGTGTTTCTTGTTCTCATCTTTGCGGATTGGACTCGGGTTTGCCTTTTCCGTTATTTTTTTTGTCCTTTTATATTTTATCTCGGTGCGTATCGGCGCTGATGACTTATTGGAACCAGGGTGGAAAAAATAATGTATTGAAGAAAAATCAGATTTAAGTGATTTAAATCAGATTTTTTATGATTTCAGTTGCTGATAAGCTGCTTTAACATTTTCTGCTCCTACCCTGCTCCAAACTGTAGACTTTTCTGCTCCGAAGTTGCTCCAAGATGCGTAAACTGCTGCTCCAAAACGAGAATGTCGTGCTCCTGAGCCTTTCCAAAATCCAGATTTTTCTGCTCCAAAAATTTCTCCAAAACTTGTTCCACCTGTCTCACCCCTGTAAGTGGCCTTTTCACTGACGATGTCGGCATCAAGAAAGGGCTCATTTAATCCTGACTGGACGAACCCGAATATTTTGGAATATGAAAGTTGGATTGCAAAATGATCCTCACAGTGCTCAATGCTCAATGCCTTGTGTTGTAATGGTCTTATATACTTAACTGCCTCTACAGTGGTCAGAGAATTTCACCTGAATTTGTCAGGGAAAACCTGGAAAAGTCAGGGAATTTCAAAATAATAATTTGCTAGACACCCTGATAAACACTTGACCTGACTGAAAGCGCTGCTCTATTTTCCGGACTATAGCCTGCACTCAGTGTATAGTCCGCAAGAGTGATTTCAACTAAAAACAAGACAAAGATTTTCCTTAGCTAATTTTCACCTGGTGTATAGTCAGTCCGCAGGTGCAAATTCCGGTTGAGGGCAAGGGAAGCACTGTGCCAATATGACCTCGTTTCATTGTTCCATTGAAACAGAAAACGAAAGCCTGGAACCAGCGACCTTATGTATAGTCTGCACGGCATAAAATATCAACATTTAGGAAAGACAGGTTGTGTATAATCCGCACAGCATCAAATATCAACCTTTAGAAAAAAAAAAAAAAGTGTATAGTCTGCATGCACAGCACAAAATATTGACTTTTAAAGATGTGTAGTTTGCATACTATATAGATGGAAACTTTTTCGGTCAGAAATATAGCATAAATACCAGTGTCAGATCTTTTTATCCACTAATTTCTCGTAGGTGAAAGCCAGCTCATTGTGTTTGTTGGCTGATTATTAACTGAATATTGTACGTCCGTGTTTACAACATTTGAGATAATAGTGTATGTATGTATGTTTCGTTTCTAAGTTTACGTGTTTTGCATAATACCTACTTTTGTAATAACTGTGGCTTATAAAAAGCTTTATATATCTTTTTGTTCATGTTTTTATCCAACTGTATTGCCCCCCCCCCCCCCCCCCCCTTTCTTCCATGTAATGCCGAAAGGCCTTTGAAATATTTTCAATAAATAAAAATAAACAAAAAACGAAGTTTAGAAGAGCTAGTTTGAATGCTACCACTTTTTATTTGCTAGCTTTATTACTTGAGCTCTGACTACTACTACTGTGAAAGCGATTATACGTGGATTGATTTATTTGTACTAATCGCTCGCACCTTTAAAAGTCTGATCATCCAGTGCTGCGATACATTATAAATAGAGTTCTTTGTTTTCGGATAAAACCCGATTGATTGAATTCTTTGATTATAAAGGATGCAATTGAAATGGGACTATAAATAAAGGAATGGAATCTCTGTCGGGCTACGCAGAGAGGCGCAGAGGCACGGATGCCGAAAAAGCAGCTGAAAAACAGGATTGACGTTAGACATACCATCACGCTCCACTCCCCCGTATCTTATTTCGCCTGCTCCTAGATTAATTACTCGCCTTCTCGTTTTTGTTTTCAAAGTGTAGGTGCACCGTCTGTCTGCCTAGTAAGTAAGTGTATGAATGATGGGTAACCGACATCTTTTTTTTTTCATCAATTAAACTCGTCATAGAAGTGTCTTTTCTGCTTTTTCAGCAACTAGGAGGGCATGTGGGAAGGTGGGGCTCTCATGCCTCTGTTTAGGTGTTCCTCCGGATTTTTTAGGTTTCTTTGACTATACTGTATTTCAGCTTAAGTGCGAGCAAAGGAGAAGCTACAAGAATGAGCGCAGTGCCTTGAGTGGGCCTGGCTATGAACGCTCGCACGCTTGTGGATTTGAAGCATTACTCAAAACACCGTGCTTCATAGTTCTTGCTTTCACTGTTATTAGTAGTTTTATGTCGAGAATAACCAAAAAGTGTTTGCTCGGTTATTTTGGCCAATCCGACTTCTTGCACTGTAACTTTAGTAGCTGCAGGGAGCTACGGAAGGTGCAGGTTCCTAGCTTCGTCGTGTTCTAAGTAAAGCGCACGTGATTGAAAATCTGTCTTGACGTGCCGTCGGCAATCGGCCTTGTCTCTATCATTCCCACCGACATTCGGATTGCCTTGATCGGAAAAGCCCGTCTGAAAGTCTGCCGGTCTGTTCGCTCTGCGTCTCTTGCGGCCTTGCTTCTTTGTTGTTCAGGCTTTACCCAAATTGTCGGCGTGCGTTCAGATGCCGGAACTGCCGGCGAGAAGGGGTCTGTGGGCCTCGCGCGGGGGCAGTCATTAGGACGTGGCGTAACTTCCTTACCGCGAGTAATGCCGACCTCTGACCGATGAACGAGCGCCTGCTGCGGTCGGACACGCAGAGCCGAATTGGCGACCCACGAAGGAGGAAACATTTTGTTCCCTCATTCCTGGAGTGTGTCCCAATGATTCGAAGCTTGGCAAAGACCTTTGGCACGCTTGTGGCAGGGTCGACTATCAGCCTTTCATTTTCAAACCGCCATGTTGTTGTTTTTTCTTTTCTGTTTTTTTAACATATCTCGGAGAGACTTTATGACGCCCCGTGTGAAAGGGGGGAGGTGCATTTAAGGAGACCAGTGATTCATCATTTTCACTAATTTGCCTTTGTAGAGTATTTGGTGGAACGCGTACGCTGCAGGACGTCGGACAACGAAGCTAGGTTCCGGTGGCTACAGCGACCTTAACCTACCTCCCGAGTGGCCGCTTTTGTGCCCATCGTGGATCGTCTTCGGTGTCCACTAGGGATGCAAAACTATTGGCCTCGAAATCAATCCAGAGGTGGCGTTACTATGGCCCTATCATCATCATCAAAGCGGGTATAGAAGCATGGCCGCCCCATAGACTCTCCATGTTCGCGCGTGAGGCGGTGTAGATTCTTGCGTTTATTTTGTCGCACAGTATCACTGGGAAAACGATTTTAGTGGAAAATGGTGCGTTACCGTTCGCTGCCCGAGTGAAGATCGGTTTGTATTACCAGCATACAACCTAAATTTAGCTAATCGCTCGCGTGGATACGTCGTCTGCTCTAGGCGGACGTTGGCAAGCATGGATCACCACGACGGATGCCTGTCTCCGGGCAAACTGCACTATTTATGCTAAATATTTGTTTCTTTGAAAGTAGATGTACCGATTCATCTGCGTGGGAACTCAATAAAACAATTAATCCAACCCGGATAACATAATACGGCTACCGTGGGCTGTGAAATCGCAGGTTCTATGCATTTTTGTTTTTGCAACTTTTAGCTTTTGCAGTAATAGAAATATTTAGCATGAAGAGAAGTTAGTGCTCTATTGGAAATTACGGTGCTATTGAGTTCCACTGCAGCCAATGTTTCCCTCCACTGTGCCATGGTGTGGGTAAGTTTTTCAGAGTAGGAACAATTCTACTACGTTGCGATGAGGGGAGAGGGCCTCTTCTAGTTACAACCAGAAATTGTTCGTTGGCAGGACAACTGAAACAAGTGAAACAAACTATTCTAATATATTTCCCGCGAGTCGAAGAAGCGGGTGTAACCGAGCAACGCAGTAGCGTGCGTGTTATTAGATTCTTTTCTCGGTTGTATGGGTTAACCCGCTTCAGTTTTCTTGGTGAGGGCCGCGGATGTGAAAATGCTAACATTGTAAATTTATGACTAAATAATCTTCTATTCAAACGTAGTAGACTCTGCAGCTCCAAGAAACAACCCGCACCACGACACCGACGGCATCGGCCGCAGCGACACTCTTTTACTGATGAGGGCTAGCGACTCTGACGAGACTTTCTGATCACCCTCTGCCCTCACCTAACGCATATTGGGACTGGGCAGTTCATAGAATAACCTTCAGATTATTCAAATAATGCTTTAATTGCGTTTTTTTTTTTGTCATTTAATTGTAAAATTGTGCTGACAAAGTCCGAAAAAAGTAAAAAAAAAATATATCTGCTTTAATATTTCTGATTTTTTAAATTTTTTTTAGGACACAAGCTTGCACGGTAAATAGCATGCTTGTGATTGTCATCGAGGGTAATTATACTGCTGAAATAACTTAAAAATGAAAAGGCTTCCCATGTTCATATTTCTGTAGGTGTCACAATGTGAAGTTTAAAATGGGAATACAATATGCCATTTATGACACAGTAAAGATAGTTAAAAAAAGTGTAGTTTTAATGTCTTTCATGCAATATGGTTGGTGAAGAATCAAGTAACGGATGTATCAATTGATTAGTCTAATAAAGGGTAGCAATCGGTCGGATAAATTTTTTAATCCAACCACAGCTCCAATCAACATTCAATGTTTTATGAAAGCTATGGTTTGTGTGAGATTACAAAAATACGTGGGACCAGCGGTTGTATACAAACCAGACCACTAAGATTATGGAACAATTCGACTTGATAGTACTAATTGCTTTGCTGAATTGCCACGCATGCGAAACGATACAGCACAACCTTTAGTAGGAAGAAACAACAACAAAAACAACAAGCGTTTAAGGAGGAGGGCTCAGCCCAGCCGGAAACAGGCTTGCGTCGTCGAGATCTATGCTTCTCAGCGTGCGCCCGCCGCCCGTAGCAGACGACGCGCAGCGGTATCCCCGCTTTCGCATGTTTCCAATTTCGGCTGCACGGTGGCAACAGGGTTTGATCTCGAGGCGAATGGAGGAACAGACCTTATTCATATTTGTGGTGCCATCTATCAGAAATGTTAGAAGCATGGTTCAATCTGCCTGAAAGATGGCGGCGCGGCACGCCATCCTTGTTTTGAGACGCAATAGGAGGTCGCTCGGAATGTGATGCATCTAGATCGCCGTGACGCATCAAGTTACTCAAAGTGTTTCTTGTCAATCTGAACGCTTCTGATACAGCATTCGCATTGGAATTCTAAAATTTGCTGATCTGCACAAATCTCTTAATGTAATTCCCTCCTTTGGGCTTTTTTTGTGATGAGAAATGTTTCCCCATGTCGCCAGGCTTATGTCAGTTCTGACCTCTGCACCCCTGCCGAACACTAGCGCCTTGTACGGTGAAATTGTGAAGCTGCGCCTTTGTACAATGAATTAAGAAATTTGCGGAATGCATCTTTTAAGTTCCTTTGTTTAAAAATACTTTTCGCTAGTTGGGAAGTAAGAGATTCAACAAACGCTTCATTATTGTATACTGTGATCGATAACAGACCTTGTGAAATGTCAGCATGTGAGAAATAGCTCTTTCTTAAACCAACGGTCACCGCGATTTTGAAACTCCTCGTGCAGAATGGGGTCGAAATGCAGATGAAGAGGCTGCCATCTTTGAGGCTTGCAGCAGGCATTTTTGACAACTTGCCGATAGGCGGTGCCAAAAATGCTTAAGGTTTTGATTTTTCATATTTATCGATAATGTTGAAAAGCTATTGATGGACAACTATTGGTAGTACTATTGACATTTGGCCCTCAGTTGACTATCAATACTATTGATAGGCAATAGAAAGCTATCAAATATTTAAAAAAATGAAAGCAAAAAAAAAGACGATGTAGGACATGTACAAGTTTATTAATTGCGTGTTAACTACCGTAAAATACACAAAGGATATATCTTGACATATTGTTGACCTAAGGGAGTGCCCATCCCCGAGCTTTAAATGATTATCTCCAAACTTTGAGTGGGCGCTTCCTCGGAATTTCACAATATTTTTTTAGAAAATATGACACTTAGTTGCAAAACTATTAAATGTTGACTATAGATACCTATGGATATGGAGTTTTGTCAAGTCGTAATTTATCTATTGGGGTACTTAGAAATTTGTACCTTGTCCGCTTTTTTTTCTTCTGCTATTGACTTTTTTCTCCACTTTCGGGTTAGCCTAAACTACCTTAGATATATAGCATTTGAATTAGGATGACCACCCGTCCCTCGACTCGTGGGACTGTCCCGCATTGAAGGCTCGAGTCCCACGTCCCGCAAGAAATTCCCAAACCTTCAAAATGTCCCGCATTTCTTACTGTCGTATAATATACGCTTAACTCATGGAGCTGCCGAACAACGGGGCACGGGGAAGCACGGAGGTCGCTGGTAATTGTGTGAATCCCAATGGTACGCCATCTCCTATCCAAGCATTGCGGGAAGCGACTGTCGTTCTGCCTCTCCTCATGGTGGCAAAATATTGTAAGAAAGATTGCTCGCCAAAAGTTTACATATAAAATATTGTAATCATTTTCAAATCGCTGTGTCAATGCGAAAGGGTTGCTGTGGATTTTTGTGTAGCGAAGACAGCCACACAAGGCAAAAAGCATGCAACTCACAACGGTTGAAAGAGAACATAATGTTACAAAATTTTGTGTAGGACCATGTTGATAAAAGTAAGCGTTGACAGGAAACAATAACCTGAAAAAGATTTACCATTCCTTGATTTCATTTTAGGCATTGAGTTCTGCTGCTGTTGATTTTTATGCTTTCAACTTCGACTTATTGAATAACATATTTGGCATGAAAATATCACTGGGAGCGAAAATTATTTTAGCCTAATTACTGCAATACAGTTTGCTGGGGTATAAACTGCACAGGATATTAAATATGTTAACAGAGCCTCGGTTCGTGGTGTACGAGTTCATAAATTTTCTCTCCCCCCCCCTCGTGTCCCGCATTTCGCTAGCAGGAAGGTGGTCACCCTAATTTGAATAGTTCTGCTTCAAATGTATAAGAAGTTAAAATAAATTTATGGGTTAATATTTCTATTAACATTTTTATTTTTACTCAATCGGTTCCACCCATTGTAATTAACTGTCAGACTGAACAAATTGATGGTGAAGTGTGATTTCTGTTGACCTCATTGTTGGTACTTGAGTTTTCAGAACCCCTAGAGATTTACGACAGTCCTTGGAATTTTGCTGAAACACAGAGGCTTCTAATTATAAACTATGAATTTTACTATTAAAAGTTTTATGACGGTCGTCTACCAATAATATACTATTGGTAGGGGTATCGATAACTTTATGATAGTCGACTATCTAGAGCACTATCTATAGTTTTTTTTTTCTTCACTATTCATAGTTAGGCTTAGCTTCCACTATCGATAGTACCATAGATAGTTTCTCGTTACTAGTGCCCAGGCTCATACAACGAAACCTTCCCCTCTCTCTCTCTCTCTCTTCTCTGGATGAGTGCAAAGAGGGGAAGGAAAAGATGACCAGACACTCTAAAACTACTTTTTTCACAGAAAAGGGTGAAAAGTTGGGAACAAACATACACGGATTTAGGGCAACTACGCGCATCAATCAAGCGCAACGAAGGAAGCCACACCAAACTATGCACATTTCAGTAAACATTGAAAAAGCACCTGCAGTCTGCACGCACCTGACAGCCAGGAAAGTGCAATACACCTGAGGTTTAGGCGACTGTTGCGATCGGTACTTGGGGACAAGCTTCTGTGGCATTTCTGGAGAGGAAAGGTGTGCTCAACTTTCATCAGCTTTCAAGCATGCACTACTGTGAGTCATACCTCGGCAAACCTCACTCATGAGGGCCCTCACTCACCCTCACTCACCCTCATCTTTACAGGTGAGGTGAGGGTGAGTGAGTTTCTGAACCAGGAAAATTCATGAGTGTGAGGGTGAGTGAGGGCCGTGAAGACCGTGAGGGCGGTGAGTGCGTGAGGGCGGTGAGTGCGTGAGGGCGGTGAGTGGCGTGAGGGGTATGAGGACCGTGAGGGCGGTGAGTGCGAGTGGGGTGTGAGGGCCATGAGTGTGTGAGGGGCGTGAGGGCGGTGAGTGTGAGTGGTATGAGGGCGGTGAGTGCGTGAGGGGTGTGAGGGCCATGAGTGTGTGAGGGGAGTGAGTGGCGTGAGGGGTATGAGGGCCATGAGGGCGGTGAGTATGTGAGGGGTGTGAGGGCCATGAGTGTGTGAGGGGCGTGAGGGCGGTGAGGGTATGAGGGCCATGAGGGCGGTGAGTGCGTGAGGGGTGTGAGGGCCATGAGTGTGTGAGGGGCGTGAGGGCGGTGAGTGGCGTGAGGGGTATGAGGGCCATGAGTGCGTGAGGGGTGTGAGGGCCATGAGTGTGTGAGGGCGGTGAGTGGCGTGAGGGGTATGAGGGCCATGAGTGCGTGAGGGGTGTGAGGGCCATGAGTGTGTGAGGGGTGTGAGTGTGTAAGTGGTATGAGTGCGTGAGGGGCATGAGGGCCATGAGTGCGGGAGGGGTGTGAGGGCCATGAGTGCGTGAGGGGCGTGTTGCGTATTCTAGAGAACGCCATTTCCACCCCCGCTCGCATCCTCTGAAGCAGGTGCCGGGTGAAACCAGCCGACATCCCCAGCAGCCCGAGCGCGACGATGGGGACTGTGGTGAGGGCGAGAGGGGAGGAGGAAAGCACCGGACGGGCCAAGAGTCGAGACTGGAGAACGAGGGAGAAGAATTCGGAGAACCGGGGGAGAAAAGGACGTGAAAGAAACGCGGAGAACGGGACCACGGCAGACGCCGACAGAACTGTTAAATCGAACGGACCATTCTTGTAACCATCCTCGATACAGTTGTTTTGTTTTAGCCAAACGTCGTATTTCCATTGCCTCACATGCTCAACATCTGCAACTGGGCGTGAGGGGGGTGAGTGCGTGACGCCCCCTTCAGACCAAGCAACTTCCTCAGCAATTTTCGTGTTGCTAGCGGGTTGTTCCCCAGCTTTCCCTAGATCGACACGAATTGCTGAGATTGTGTCCGGCTCGAAACAAGCGAGCAACTCGGAGCAATTGGAAGACGTTTGAACCGGCTGCATCCAGTCAGAGACGCAATATTTTCACGTGAAATCTCGTGCCGGAGATGGTGACAACAAAAGACTTGGCTCTGGTTTGAAATTGATTGTTTTTTGGAAATAAACTGTTTCAGAAAGATTCATTAGTATTCTCAATGAGATTTAAATGCATAAAAGCATGTTTATAGTGCATAATTGTGTGTCTAAATAGTGCAAGAAAAATAAAATTTTATGATGATGATGGTAAATTGCAGCAATTGGTTGCTGCATGTGAACGCAGGCGCCCCGTGTTGCTGGTGTTGCGACGTCAAGTTTCTGGGCGAAATTTCCCCATCTGAAGCGGGCCTGAGTAGCTTGAGGGCCATGAGTGCGTGAGGGGTATTAGTGCGTGAGGGCGGTGAGTGCGCGAGGGGCGTAAGGGCAACGAGTGCGTGAGGGCAACGAGTGCGTGAGGGCCGTGAGGGTGGTGAGGGCGGTGAGTGACGTGAGGGCCATGAGTGAGTGAGGGGTGGTGAGTGGCGTGAGGGCCATGAGTGCCTGAGGGGTATGAGGGCCGTGAGGGGTGTGAGGGTGGTGAGGGGCGTGAGGGCCATGAGTGCGTGAGGTTCAGTGAGGGTGAGTGAAGGGCTGAAGGTGAGTGTGACTGTGAGGGTGAGTGAGGGGCTGAAGGTGAGCGTAGCTGTGAGGGTGAGTGAGGGGCTTAAGTGAGTGTAGCTGTGAGGGTGTGTGAGGGGCTTAGGTGAGTGTGGCTGTGAGGGTGAGGGTGAGTGAGGGCGACCTAAAATGCCGACCTCTGCTGTGAGTGCATGGCCCCAGAAAGTTGTCCGTGAATATGGTGAACGCGCAGAGTGACAGCAGATGTTTTGAGTAGGGCACCAAAACCGCCGTCGGCCACTGGCCACATTTCCGGGTCGTCGTGGGGCAAGACTCTGACGTCGTTCGGCGGCAGCAGAGTGTTGTTTCCCTCGCCTGGCCCGAGTTTACGAGTTCTGCTCTCGGAGTTTGATGGCGAATATTGAAGAGCGGCACCGGTGCCTTGCCGGATGTTTTATGACGGTTGCCGCAAAAATAATGCAACATCTTTTTTGGGGGTCTGTGGGAGGAGGGAGGTTTTTTTATTTGAGGGCTGTTTATGGTATCGGGGTCGGGGGCATCCTTTTAATATCTTTGGGTAGTGGTAGCAGGATGGAATGGATGTTGCATGGCCCTTGGAAAGTTTGAGAGTTGATTGAGGCTTGTTTGGTCGTCTCTCGCTACGCTCAATGTGCTCTGCGCAGTTGCAAGTTTGGGAAATGTTTACTTCTGCGTGGGACATCTACCGAGCTTAGGTGGCTGCTAACTGTGTGCCTAGGTTTGTTTTTTTACTAGAACATGGCCAGTAAGGGTTTGGCTATTAAGAGAAAGGTACTCGCAGTTCGAAAAAGGGTGATTTTCTCCGAGAGGACGACGGGTCGAAAACCCAATGAGGCACAGTACTTGTTGGGTGGGCATGGAAAATTAAGATGTCGCACAAAAGTCACAATTTCGACGGTGATACGTAGGTGCATCCGGTTTGATACTCGGAAAAGTAATATGAATTTTGGCGTGTCAATGGTCCTTTAAAGTGCAACTCCGGTCAATTTAATTGAATTTGGGATTACGGCTGTTTTTATCCAGTGTCCCTAAATTACCAAGCATAATATTTTTTTTCTTCCAATATTGTGTATTATAAATAAAACGAATCTGGTTTCGGGCACCTACGGCAAAACCAAAACTGATGGCAACACTGATCCCTTATGGCCGCGACATGACGTCACTGTGGTATGTGGTACAACCAATCAACCGCAGCTCCATTGCGACGTGACGTCACAAGGGTCGCCACCCAGTGTTTCCTTGGTAATAGCTAACCCGCTTGCCACCCGCTAAAGAGCAGCTGGTCGCACCCTTAAAATCGGTTTTAGTGGAGTATGCGGCTTCATGTTGACGCAATATTTCGGCTGTGATCACATTTCGTGCCACTAAAGCGATACCAGCCATTTATTTTGGTTTCATTTCCGACCGGTGTTTCCCTTTAAGGAGAGACACTACACAGAAGAAAATATTTGCATATTTACATTCACCTACATCTAGAGAGTATTCCCAGAAAGTTTAATTTGTTTACGCTGCCTATTTATTTTCTTATAAAACATTTTTCGGTCAGCCGATGCTAAAGAAAAGGTAGAGGTTTGAGCACTTTGAACACATTTGTCTCCGTTCCCCTCTTAGGCATAAATTTCCCTTTAGGATAACTATTGTTTGGTGATGAGACAAAAGGAAAGGCTCACTCATTGTTTTTTCTAACTGGAATTTTATTGTGCAATGCAACTGTGGCAGTGTTTTTTTTTTACTTTGCTTTATAAAAGAGGTTAAGATTTTGTTGATGACATAAAGGCAAAAAATTTATTTTGATTTTTCGGTGCAATGTTAGCATAACATAAATTACTTTATGGAAATTTCGCTTTCACAGTTGCACTCTCCAAGCATTCTGCTGCAGTTCTAGTGAAGCAAAATGTTAGGTATTACATTAGTTCTCCAACAATAGTTTTTCTAAACTATTTCAGTGTGTTCCTGATAACGCCTATATATTTATTTACAGTATAGGCTGTAAATTTAATTCATAATAAAGGGATACTCTGGCGTTTTCTTCATATTCCCCAATTTGCCTGAA
Source organism: Ixodes persulcatus (assembly GCA_013358835.2). Classification (NCBI taxonomy): domain Eukaryota; kingdom Metazoa; phylum Arthropoda; class Arachnida; order Ixodida; family Ixodidae; genus Ixodes; species Ixodes persulcatus. Next base: position 295,762 of record JABSTQ010009215.1, on the reverse strand, counting down.
AATTTGCTAAATGCACCAACAAACATTGCTGGTAACCAAAATATTGGGTTAAAATAATTTTTTTTACGCAAAGTTGTTGAATTTACATATTTGGTCCTTGCCGTATTTTTCAAAGTGAAAGTTTCTACTGGTAACAATAAAAAAATGAAAGCCGTTTACAACTCCCTGTAACGCCGAATTAGACCGCAGCTCTTGAGGAGGAGGGGAAGGCACCGGGGGGGGGGGGGGGGGGGGGGGGTCACATGACCTGGGGTGCCACGTGACCTCGGGGGGGGGGTCATGCGACCTGGGGGTGTCACGTGACCTGGGGGGTCACATGACCTCGGGGTCACGTGACCTTACGGTCCTCCCGAAGAAACCCGAGGTCCTCGCGAGGTCCTCCCGAAGGAACCAGAGGTCCTTCGGGAGGACCTCGGGTCCCTTCGGGAAAATTTACCCATAATGCACCGTGCGGTTACGCCGACGGCGACGCCGCTCAAGCCGGAAACGGGCGCCTGAGAGCTGCGCTCTAAAAGTGATGTCAGGGGAAGGCAGGTGCTCATTCTTTGGTCTTGTAGGGATTGTTCCCAAGTGATTACAAGCAGTTTCATGGTGTCAAATGAATGCTTTGGAAGCTCACTCCAGCACCCATGCAGCTGCACAATATTTTTAGACAGCCCGCTCAACCTGCAAGCCTGCCTGCCTCCCCCCCCACGTACGCCACTGAAAAGAGCGGGTATATTTGAATGTTGGTTTTGGCATCATTTTCACTCGCAGATTTCACGATGACTATTCTAAATTTTGTGATACTAAATAGCATAGCAGAAAAGGTGACGACCGGCGATTCCGAAAATACAGTCAGTTGGGGTAGCGAAAAAAATCGCCGGAGTACCCCTTTAAGCCAAAGGACCAAAAGTTGACCCTTTTGGGTATTGTCCTCCCTTTTATGTACTGGAGTACACAATTCATTGCCTAAAGATACAAGATTTTTGAGAGTGTACAAAACAAGGCTCGTATTCTGTGAAATAGCAGTACCGTCTCGTTCAACCAAAGCCAACAATCTTGTAATGCGTTGGGGGTCGGTACCGAACAAGCAGTGTTAAGGAACAGTGCGGGCTTCGGCTCTTCAAACTCCCGTTCATCTCGTGACTCGGAGGGGGGGGGGGGGGAGGGGAGGGGAGGGGAGGGGAGGGGAGGGGGACAGTGCTGCTCCATAGTTTGCATAAGTACTTGTCTTTCCACCACTAGAACCGCAGCCACTCGAAAGTTGAACACCTGCAGATTGAGAATGATACTCGCGTTGCAACGTCTGCCTGCTAGCGTGTGAAACGAGGAATTTATATTGGAGATGTTGCAAAGGTGATTAAGCTTTTGCTTACAAGGAAGCAAAAGCCGCTGGTGTATGTGGGTGGAAACTTAAGGATAGAAGGAGATGAGAGTGCGCGGGAACATCGGAACACCAAGCTCTGGCTGGAATGAGCAAAGCAAGCTGCCTTTGCCCATACTCACTCTTCAAAGGCATTCAGAGAGAGAGACAGCTAGCTCAGAGTCTACCAACTAGACGTTACATCCAAAGCTCGGTGTTGACGTCCTCGCACGCTCTTGTCTTTCCCTCTCCTTCAGTTTCTACTCGCATAGTATAGTAGACACCCGTTTCAACGCTCCCACAACTTTAAAGGACCCATGAAACGAATTTTGGACTGCAATGAATCAATTTTAATTGGTATTTTACTAATAGCACATCGTTCAGTGAGCCAAAAGAAGAAAGGTAGAAAGTCAAAAGCCTGACTTTCGGTACGGAAATTGGAAAACCACAGCGAACTATTTCGTACCTCCTTCCCTTCGTAAGCTGGCTGCCTTTTCTCCGAGATACATCTGCGGACCCCGCAGCGCGTCACCGGGCCCAAACGAACGTCACACGACACCGGAGCTCACTTAATCCGTTCACCCCTAAGCTGACATTGTGGTGGAAGCTACGCGCTTGCCGGACCAATCAGCCGCTCCCCTTTCATCACATCACCTCATTCTCTGCGCGTGGGTATGCGCGAGAGAGCGTGATCACGTGACAAAAATGTGGCTGGCCCAAGGAGCACGTAGCTTCCACAGCACTGTCAGCTTCGGAGTGAACGGGGTGGGGAAAGCAACTTTTGTCTGAATTTTGAGCGACGGCTAATCTTCTAGGGGGAGAATGGATGTGTCCGGATTAGACAAACGAGTGTCCGAGCAAGAGGTGACTCCCCCTTTCCGTCTTCTTGAACTGTTTGGTAGAATGCGCGATTTGTGAGTTGAGGAGGAAAGCTAAACAGGAAAAAGTTGGAAAAGCGTTTCATGACTCCTTTAACCACTCAGGCGTTTGTGGTCGCAGGTGGCCGACGCGAATCACGCACGGCTCTGGATTTTCATCAGAGTTTTGTGCGCAGCGAGATATACGCAAGATGAACGAAGTTACTCGCAAAAAAACTGCCTATACTTTTTTGTTAATTTCCCGTTTTTCAACGAGGCACTCGGAACGAAATTATGCTCATCTGTAGCCGGCATTTGCATGTAAGTTTTGTTGCAAAATTCATTCATTCTGTCATTAATTCGGTGCACCCCGAAGGCGTTGTCTGTGCGTCGCAACAGCGTTGCTGTCTGAGTGCAAAAGTTAATGCTTAAAACCGAAATTTGGATTTCGCAAAAGAAGGCCGCAGGAGCGTTTAACGGGACGCTACGAACTCGAAAACGTCACCCGTACATCAATTATCTCAAATGGATGGCCGTATTTTTGGAAAAGGATGCGATCAAGCGAGGAATGTGACGTCCCGATTCTTTTCAAACAGTTGAGAAGGAGGGGAAGCGGCCTTGCTTCTCTCCTCCTTGGTTTTGTTCACCTGCTCGGTGGAACGAAGCAAAGAGGAGGAGAAATGAGAATCGCGACGTCACACATCTCGTCGGCCATGTTCAATCGCGCACTTCTTTTCCAAAATTACGGCCATCTGTTGGGGATATCGCTGTATGAGTGACGTTTTGGGGTTTTCGCAGCGTCCCGCCTATCGCTCCAGCCTTATCTTGTAAGCTCTAAATTTCGGTTGAGCATCCCTTTAAGACTAAAACACAAAGTGAAACACATTACTCGTACAAACACACTACGGAAAGGTAACTACAATGCCATCGAGACTGCCGAGAAGTTGTTAAAATCGTAGCTGTTCCAGCGAACGTCTGCTGTTATCGTGTACTAGAGAAAACAAATGAGCAAAACATTGGGAATGCGTCGGAGGCTAAAGGCCCAAACATGGCCTGTCTGCTTTTCTTGAGCTGCACGTGCACCCCCGTGGCCTTCCCGTCCTTCCGCAGCTGTGTCGCATGCCGGCTCCGCCAAATCGGTGCGTCATCCATTGTGTTCCTGGTTTGACCTTTTGCACGCCCCGCGTCGAGCCGCGCTGCTTCTCTTTTGCACTGCGTACGGTTGGTAGCGACTTGATCGGAGTACAATTTCAGAATTGTATGCGTCTGAGTCTGTTCGATTCATTGGTGAAAAGAATACGGCTTCCTTTCGGCCCAGTCAATGGGAAACTGTGCGTTGTCGGCAACGGGAAACTTTGAGGAACGAAAGAGATGGCCTAATGCTTGGTGCTGGCCACAGAAAACATTCGTGAGTTTTCATTCTGTATTTTAAAAAGCCACATGCTTTTAGTGGAAAAAAATTTTTCTCGCTCTTTTTTTACTTTTTGTGCTTTCTAAAAGAAATGTTTTTTAACGATAGAAGCCTTGTATTTGTTTTGGATTATTCAGTTTGTTTGCAAGCTTGGCTTTTCTTTGTTGGTGGCACAATGGTACTACAGTACACTATAACACCATTTGTTCTGGTTGGCATTGTTAAATAAGTAAATAAATAATAAATAAACAAACCTGTGTTTACGAGCGAGCTTGGACTTTTGCTTTGTCATGTATTTACGAGTTAGTGTTAGCTTGTGTTGAACTGTTTTATCGGGGATTAAGGATATTAAATGAACGCTCCCACTTTATTATTATGTACCATGTGGGCACTAATAGTTAGGAGACTGAGCTGCAGTACTTCCTTGGTGTGTGCTCGAATCTGCTGGCAATATTGTTATATTTCATGACTGACACAATTTTCCCTATAAGGAGACTCCACACTGTTTCATAGATAAGGAAAGTAGTACCTGTTCAAGTAGTACCAGATAAGGCTGTGATAGAGCACCCCCCTTTTTTTTTGTGTCTGCAGGCACATTGTGTGCCTCTTTTGAGGAAGATGCGTATCGAATCGGCATTTCAGTTTTAATATTTCACTCTTATCTTTTTATTTTTTTACTACATCTGCAGACCACAGGGGTTCAGGCAGGATGGCAAAAAAAGAAATTGCACGTACATCAAGCGGGACAATCAGTGCCGCAATCACAAGGCAAACATCATTATTTGATGCTGAAAGTATTCTGACTTCACACTCATGCACACACAAAACATGAAACTTCACTATCTAATCAGCTTACATGATATTCAATGCATCGTAAAATGTATGACACTTATAAATCTTAATCTTATACAGAAATATTTATATACATACACAAAAAGCACAACAAGCAAATGGTAAAAAAGAAAAAAAAAAAATTCCGATATACCTAAAAATTGGACAACGCTTTCCAGTGATGCTGCAAAATCTGCAGAAGAAAATAAATTATGAGGCAATAAATTCCAATCACTTACAGTTTGAGGGAAATATGAAAACTTGGCTATATTAGTATGGGCAAAGTAGGAAGTTAGAGTATTCGTGATTATGTCTTGTTGACCTCGTAGAAAGCTGGCTTAAATACAAACAGGGATGTAGGGGGACTTGATTATTAACGAGCTTATGAAGAAAAATTAGTGGAGCTCTCTTACGTCGGCGCTGAAGGGTCGGTATTTTTTGTGTTTGCATTAACAAGGGACGGGGAATCTGTGCATTTATATTTTTCATAGCTGAAACGAACGGCGCATCTTTAAACTTTCTCTAAAATCTCGGTATGTTTTTTTGGTAAATGGATCCCAGACTATGGAACAATATTCTAACTTTGGTCAACTGAGTGAGGGTTAGGCAAGTAATTTGACGTTTGGAAGGGGCGTCATTAAGTTTATGTTGAACCAGACTGAGCTTGGGGAAGGCCGCTGTAGAAGCGTCGTTGACATGATTTGACCAACTCAAAGTTTTGTTGATGGTGACTCCAAGGTATTTGGAGTGATCCACTTCAGAAATGGGAATATCATTAATGCGGCAAGAAAACATGAAAGGCTCCTTTTTATTAGTAATAACAAGCAAGGCTATTCTATCAAAGTTAAATTTCATGTTCCATTTTTCACACCAGTTTTGAATTGTATTGAGAGTTGAATCTAGCAAATTTTGATCAGAAATTAAAGTTATATTTTTAAATAAGACAATCATCCGCAAATAACCTAATGCTCACAGATGGGTTTATGACATCCACAATGTCATTTACATAAATTAAAAAGACTAGTGGTCCCAAGATGCTTCCTTGGGGCTCCTCTGATGTCACATTTAACGTCTCCGAACAACAACCCCCTACCTCTACAAACTGCTTGCGGTGTAGTAAATAAAAACACCCACTTTATGATTTCTGGGGGAAGTCCAATACCATGTAGTTTTGAAGTTAGTTTTCTCTGGGGAACTCAGTCAAGTAAGTGCCTTACTGAGGTCCAAAAAAATAACATAGACCTGGCCATTTTTGTCTAGTACTCTTACAAATTCATGAACGGTAGATACTAATTAGGTGGTAATTGAAAAGCCTTTTCTGAATCTGTGTTGAAACCCTGTCAGGATGTTGTTTGCGCATAAATATTCTCTAATGGCGTTGCCAATAATCAGGGTCTCTAGTGACCGGGAAAACCGGGAATTATCAGGGAAATTTAAATTACCGGGAAAAATCAGGGAATTGTCAGGGATATTGTCAATAAGTGAGCCCAGTCAGGGAAAAGGAGCCGGAAACGTGAGGGCTTGGGGGCAGAAAAATAGGCAATGAATTCTGCTTGGAGTGGAGCGCGGGCTCTGCTTACCCGATGTAGAGTCTGCTACACGATGCAGAAGGAATAGCCGACAAATCCAGTCCAAGCCTTCGATTGGATTGGTGTGGATTGAGGGCTGGACACTAGGCTAGATTCAGTTATAGCTACTAGATTTAGTAACAAATTGGAAAGCCACAGATCCCAATCCAATCCAAGCCCTAAGCCGAAAGTATCCGAAAGTGTGCATCTAGAGGCCATACGGTCATGCTGCCATTCGGTTATTGACGGGTGTGTTTGAGCCTCGTGTTTTCATCGTGTTTCCTTTCCGGAAGTGGCCTCTTCGCCGACGATGTCGGCGGCAAGGAAGTGCTTGTTTAATCCGCACTGGACGAGCCCGAATATTTTGTAATATGCAAGTTGGATTAAGCCCGTACAAAATGATTGTCACAGTGCCCAATGCTCAATGCCTTGTTTTTTAATGGTCTCATATATTTAACCGCCTCTACAGTGGTCAACGAATGTCACCTAAAATTGTCAGGGAAAACCTGGAAAAGTCAGGGAAATTCGAGATAATAATTTGCTAGACACCGTGATAATATGCTCATGCAGCTTGCAACACGTACATGTTAACGAGATGGGTCAAATGAATAACTAGTAACATGTGCTAGTCATTGGGTAATACACCAGAAGAAAAAGAAACGGAAGATCACAGTCAAGAGTTTTGCCAAAATTTCTGCTTAACTGCGCAAGTAGGCATTCGGTATGCTGTCTGAACCGCACAAAGCTTTCACTTATATAGGTTTAGCAAGATTGAATAAACGCCTTGATAACATGTAAAGTCAGCGTTCGAAAAAGAAGAGTCATCATTGTACTCGGGATGATCAGGGTAAGAAAAAGCAGACTGAAAGTATGCATTGAAATGCTGAGCAATTTCACCATGATCGGAAGTCAAAACGTTGTTTACTTTAATCTGATCGACTGACTTTCTTGTATTACCAAGGTACCTCCAAAATTTTCTCAGGGTCATTCTTTATAAAATTAGGAAGCATAGTAGAAAAATAGTAACCCCACGCTTGCTGAATGTGTGTCCTCAATTCACTCTGTAATTCTGGAAGACTAGAATCGTTTTCTTCAAATGTTCAATTCTACGCTTCACGTCAATGATCAATCTATTAATCGTGAATTTTTTTCAATGCGCTTACATACATTGGGAACGAACACATTAAGCATTAACTGCACGCTGTATTGAATTTATGCCTAAGGACATTAGCGTCGGAGTCCCTAAACATGTCAAGTTCATTTTCTAAATAATTTGTGGTGCACTGATCGTTAGATTGAGAAAAGTCTGACAATTTTTACTTTATCTGTCATGTTTTTTGATTGATTCATTAAATAACAACAAAAATGAATGAACTTGTGGTCAAAAAGTTTGTGCTCAACTGAAACTGAAAATTCGGTAAGAATTTGACTAATAAAAGCAAAGTCTAAAATAGAACCGCTTGACCCGTGCTCACGCGTGACCTCACTGACGACCTATAGAAGGTCATACATAATCATAGTATGGAAAATAATTTCAGTTTTCACATGAGCCAGATGACCACTTAGTCCAGTTGATATCAAGAAGTTTGAAATCACCAACAAGTCAAATTTTATTGTTACGATGTTTAGACATGATCATATAATATATGTAAAAATTCAACAGAGGAGTAGGAGTTTGTGGTTAGAATCATAGAGATATAATTAAAGAGAACATTGCCTGCCATGGTTTTTTGCAGAAGCGTAGCTCGAGAGGCTCCGTACGCACATGTCTGTTCCTCAAGGTGCTGGATTTTTTTAAAAAAATTTTCGTGCATTGCAACAGTGAATTTTGCAACAGTGAACATAAAACATTTTTATAGAAATTGATAGGCAAAAATTGGTGGGGTGTTGAGCAAGGGGGTGGATTTGGTGCCCGGCATAAAATATATGAAGTTAACTGAGCAGGACGAGCCAACGAAGCTTATTATTGCGGTGAATGCGTGCCAAAAGGCCCTCGGGTGGTCTACATAAATCCTCGGTTCTTCACTCGGGAAATTTCGGATGCCCTTCGTTGGTTTGGGGCATAAACTCCCAAAATTTACACTAGAGAAACAAAACAAACACGCTGAAAGATGTCATTTTGACACAAAGTTGAAGAATGTGTCTCTGTTCATTTATTTTCTCGTTGCTAATTGTCCAACGAGTTGCTGAGATGCGTTTAAAGGGAGTTGTTGGCCCGTGCCATTTGAGTTGTCATTAGGGCGAAACTATTTGATCCCGACAAGCATCAGACACACTGTGTCATGGCTACGAATATTGCCTAACTCGAGACAGCAAGTGTTAGCTCGGACGTCGCCCGTTTCGTTTAGACGCATCGGCGGGAGAATGTCAGATCCCTGCCAGAATTCGAGCGCGACAGCGCGTCGCCTTGTATCAGAATATGGCGCCGTAAGGTCAGTTGACCTCGCAGTAGTATATTTGCCATCTTTCCGGGGTGCCATTTAGCTCGGAACCTTTTCTCGCGTTGGAGCGAGGTTGGATCAGTGTGGTAACCTTTCTGCCAGAGTGTGCATCGGGTGTCCTTTCCTTCTTCTCGTTTCAGTGTGCGGAGCGTGATGCACAAACACCTCGAGAAGATGGGAGAGGTCACGTTTGACAAGATCTTCAACCAGAAGTTAGGTGAGGCGTGGACTTGACCTGGCCCCTCTGAATCGACACCCTGTTGGCCCTGTGTGGAACGCGCGGCCTATTTGAGCTTGGGTCTTTCTTATTTGGCCGTTTGTTTTTAAGGCAACATTCGCGGGGGCTCCTGTTGTGGTACTCGACGGAAATGTCGGCCCGTCTTGTTTGGGCTTCTGCCCTTCGCGCGTAAAACTTTGTGCTCGAAGAAGGCCTTTGCGTTACTGGCTTTGTTGGTGTGGATCGGCTGGTGCGGACTGAATGCCCTGCGTGAGCGCGGGAGATAATGGTCAGGTATTGTTTTACCAGGTGCAGTTAATAATTTGGTGGTGTTCCGTAGAAGATAAGAATTCTGAACAACGTTCCCCTTTGCTTTGTTTCTGCTTATTAATAGGTGGGTTTGAAGCTGCTTCTATTGTTTTCACCTCAAAAACTGTAGCGGAAAAGAGTTTGGCTCCTCGCGGAACATTACTAATTTCTCTCTTTTAATGAAGGATTAGATATATGTAGGTGAATTTTAGATTAGATGTGTGTTATCTTAACGATACTTCTGCCAGAAACATCTGATATCCAAATCTTGTTAGAACTACTTCGCACGGCGTATGAACGATGCGCGGAGCTTACTTTTTTCTCAAGATGAAAACGAGTAGGTTGCTTTTACTAGTTAACTTTTATGGAACTTTGTCCCATATTGTCTTCCTTCGCAGTTCAATATTCCGTAGCATCGTGCTTTACAGTGCATATCCGAAACATCACACTTTTCTTTTTAATTTTGAAACATTTTAGTGATGGTTAGAAACGTGCAATTTTGTAGACACGTTGCCTATACACTAGCCTCCAATCGCAAACATCATTACACTGCCCGCGCGAGATCGGCGCATAATTCGTCTTAAATTAAAGACCCGTACGAACGTGCCGGCAAGGTGCACGTAGCTTTAACTTAATGTGCACGCAGAAAGGGTCGTACGAGGGGATTTTTGTCGTTTCATCTTCCTTCGTTCGACGATCATTTGTCGGTTCAGGCTTTTGTAACGGTGTATCATGCGACGATTAGTTAATGTGCCTTCGACGATCAAAAGGTATCTGGAAAATTTGGTAATAAGATACTGTTTTATTCTTGTCACGCTTGAGTCCTGCACGTATGCTTGTTACGACTTCACATTCGCTTTAATAGCGGGACTCTGAACGCTCATTACGACCCCTTGTGTGGCCTCTGTTTCCAGGCTACCTGTTATTCAAGGATTTCTGCGACAACGTCTGCGATGAGCAGGTGCCGCAGCTAAGTTTCTACGAGGAGGTGAGCGTCTCTCACACCTGTTTGGGGCGAGAATGGCATTGTTGTATGGGGTTCTGCGAACATTCTAATTTTCGAATAGCTGTTTCAAGTAATATGCTCTCTGATATTCGCTTCAAGATGAACTGCAATACGAATACTTTTTCGGTGGGTTAGCCCCATCGAATGCGCTTGTCACCGAATGGCGGTGCACCACGGCTGTTGCTTCTCCGCAGTGCACCGGTGCTCGGTGAGAAGCACGCTCTATGGGGCTAACTCACCGGGATTGATAACACTTTGAGGGTGTAAATATTGCAGTCGCATGCTCGGGAGAAATGCGTGCTTTTTCAAGGCGGGACGGTGCGCGCCTGGTGTATTTAAGAAGAAACGGATACTTTGTGAATGTTTGTGTATTTTCTACGCTAAAATTTTCAAAATTAGACTGTGGCTGTTGTGCAAGAATAAATGCTAGGCGGAGATGACTTCGCAACCTGCGTTTATAATTTATGATCGTCTTTTCTTCTTTTTCCTCAAATTTGAAATTTAAGAAAGGATATTTGCTTATAAGCTGGGCATCACTCTATAGTCCGTTGCAACCTAAGAACGAAGGGCGAGGGTAACACGAGCCGGGGAGGAGGAAGCAGACAGAACGCTGGAGAAGAGAGGGGGAAACCTCCTTCTCTTTAGCGTTCCGTCTGCTTTCTCCTCCCCGGCCCGTACCCTCGCCCTTCGTTCTTAGGTTGCAACGGACTATAGGTTTAATTCCATGTCAAATGCAGCATTTACTCGCCATTCCAATGTAGGCATTGACCTTTCTGAGTCTAGTCCATAAATAGAAATAAAACCAATAAGCAAACATGTCTAAAAAAAACAGCTAATAATAAAAAAAAAAAACTTGTCAACTTTTTTTTTTGTATTTGGAAATTTTAAGGCGCCCAACTCTACAATCATCATGTATTTTCTTTCTCTCACAAATATTTCGGCATGTTAAATATCAACTACCGTAAAATTCCGAGCGAACGCCCACGTTTGAAGGATCGCCCACCCCCCCCCTTTTTGTCCAACATCTGTTGGGAACGGTATTCCGATACATCGCCCTCCCCGCGATTCCCGCCGGACGTCACGCAATGTCCGACGGGAATCGCGCGTCAACGGCGCGATCTGCGGTCCCGCGTTTTTGTCTACGATCCGCGCGCGTGAAATGCGTGAAATGCAAATCTGCTGCGTTTGCGATCTGCGCTATCCGTCCCCGAGTTTTTAGCGGATTCCCGTATTTTTGCCCGCGATATCGATTCCTAGCTGTAACACGCGCGAGTTGTTCCGCGTGTATTATTGCATCGTGAAATGCGATTCTGCTGCGGCCGCGATCTGCTTGATTTGTTTCCGTGACATGCGGGTTTGCAGTGGATTCCCGCGTTTGAGTCCGCAATCTGCGCACGCAATATCGGTTTCCGCGGCATCCGTTCCCGTGAGATGCGAGTTCTCGGCGGGTTTCCGCAAGTCCATCGCGCGAATCTGCTGCGTCTGCAACCTGCGGTATCCTTTCCCGTGACACAGGAGTTCGTAGTGAATTCCGGTGTGTTTATCGAATCGCGAAACGCGAATTCGCCGTGTCCGTGATCTGCAGTATCAGTTCCCGCGTCACGCGGTTTGTAGGCCCCCCCCCCCCCCAGTTCTTATCATTATTTCTGATAAAATTTTGCTGAGGCATCCCCAAAGATAGCCCACCCCATGTTTTTCACCATTTATCTCTTCATTTTGGGTGGGCGTTCGCTCGGAATTTTACGGTAGGCTTTTTTTTTTTTCCAATAACAATAGACAGTAACAAATTTTTTAAGAAGTAGATGTCACTACTGTGTAGGATAATGGCAGAAGGGCTAAATACAACTAGAAAGTGGCCGAAAAGCGTTGGAACCTCGGTGGTTTCCGTAGCTGCATTCCTCCCTTTTTGTAGGGGAGATCTGTGTCGTACAGGAAGGTAACAAACCGAGTCTTTTGTCTCTAAGGCGTGGGCATCCCCCCCCCCCCCCCCCCCCCTCCTCCCCCGCCCCACCCCCCCAATCAGACAGAGACAAAGCACTCATTGTTTGCTTTTTTTTACAAGCTGGTTGGGGTTGCAAAGAAGATTGAGGTCTGTTTCTGTTTTCGAAGCAATTGGATATTCAGTCAACTGCCACGGGAGGAGGGGGGGGGGATGGGAAAAGAGAAGATAAACACTGGACTGAGGTTTTCATAACATGCCGTGAGTTTACATAACACATCATGCGGTTAACATTGATTTACCATTAGGTTTTGAGTTTAATTTTTAAAATTTTTGTTTTCCTTTTTTTTTTGGGGGGGGGGGGGGGGGGCTGTATTTTTACGGTTTACACAACCAAAGTCTATTTGTGGGCCAGCAGACAATGGAAGCTCTTCCTGTAACAACTCCTCGTAACCACATCACTGTCAACTGTTTCTTTACGCGTAGTGTAAGGGAGCCATTGGAATTGTAGATGCCTTGAAGCCAGACGTTGCTCGGCACAAAATCTTTGTCACAAAAGCACAGTACAGTCTTTCCCAAGTGTAACTGTGCCTCTGCTTTTGTAAACAGGCAATAATTGGACGCAGAACTATGTCTCCCTCCGCGCTTGGAAGACGGTGCAAAGTTGAGAAGTCAGTGTCACGGAAGTGATGTCGCACAAATAACACTGGGCAGTGCACACGCGCGTCCTTTCTTGTCTGCTGGCTTGCTCGTTTTCTCAGTTTGCTCGCTTGAATGTGATGTGCTCCTGTCTGATTGAAACTGTGGTAGACACCGCTCTTCTCGGCAGCCGTGATTCCACGCTCATTGCTCTGGACAGCGGCCGAGCGGCACTTCTGTGCAAACGTTTTGCAGCATAGTAAACCTATGCACCGACAATTTTTTTTTTTCTGCTGTCCAGACTCAGTAATGTCAAACAACAAAAATACTGCAAGGAATGTTTAAAATATATATGGTCTAATGAATACATTCTGGAAAACACAGCCGGCTCATGCCTAAGGAGACATTCTGGAAAACTGCAAGGCTAAAGGAGGTGCAGCCATTTGTCATATCTGGGATATGTACGAAAATTTTAATTTGGATAAAGAAGCCCCTGAACTCCAAGAAAACTATATTTTTGTGAAAAAATAAATTTTATTTTTGCTGATATTATGCTTTAAATTTATGGAATTTGCATAAAACCTTTGTATTTAAGAAAATCATTGTAAAAAAAAAGACGATTGCTTATCACACAATTTAGGTGGGTGCCTAATAAAATATTGAAAGACACCATTTTGAGTCCAAATAGGAGCTCCAAAAGAAAAAAAAAGACTGTGGGATTTCTTTACTTTTTTTAGTCAACTTGGATTTGGGTATTAGCTAAAATACTTTTTTTTACAGCGGAGGTGTTAAGGACTACTAGTTTCCCCAGGATCGTGTCCATCCACAAAGAAAGGTTGACACAACACTGGTTGCGCCGTCGCTCATAGATTGTGGCAACCTCTAAAGCCTTTCCACTCTGGCTTGCCGACTTGCGGCCGGCCATTACTTCAGTCCCGCCATAGTACAGCTTCGCTGGTCTTTCTCCTTCACCATAGTGGAAAGGCTGAAAGTTTTTTTTAATTTGTTCTCTTAAGACTAATACTTGAATGGCTTGTATCAAATTTTCAAAGCCTCCTTTTGTTGCATTTTAATTGAATGCCACAATCTCCAGTTTATGCAGAAATGGCCATATTGAGAGCCATAGAAAGCAATATGGGCATTGGTGCCCGGAACTTTTGGAATAGCCAAAAGTTAAATTCACCTCATCTGTATAACATGTAAAAAAATTAGAATGAAAAGTACTTTTTAATGCGAAAGCATTAACTGTCTCATGGAGCGAGCCGACGTCATCAGTTTGAAGCGCGAAAACGGCACCTAGTTTCCCTGATTCCAAAGGTCCCATTGGCTGGCACATGGCGACGAGGCTCCCATTGGCCGCTGCGTATGTCAGTTTCAATGACCGCCGCCAGATGGCGCTGAGTGTCCGTGCTGCCTAGAGTTCCTGTATAGGCTCCCTATGGGAGCCAGAGTTGCGCGTCTGTATTCCACACGCCGTTGAGCAGCTATTTGCCGAAATCCGATCACGTGAGGAACCGGATCAAGTGCCGTGCAGGAAAGCATACGTTGCGCGCGCCCCAACGTATGTTCCCTTGCTTTTGAGCGCGCCTTGTGCCTCGAACACACGGCGTCGCTATTTGCCAAATTCAGTCACGTGAGGAGCAGGATCAACATGCCGTGCAAGAAAGACGGCGCTACGGGGATGAACGCGCAACTCTGGCTCCCGTAGGGAGCCTTACAGGAACTCTAGTGCCGCCAGCGCGCCGATAAAACTAACCGCCACAACCCCATGCCACTACGGGCCCCGCGCCGGTTAAAACGGACACGTTGGCGCGCGCTCGGAGGCTTCTGCTCGTCTCGCCGCTGACCAACATGCCATCGCCTCCATCATCCACATCGTCGGCGGTGCTTCTGCTCGTCTTGCCGCCGACGAACATGGCACCGGACACGTTGGCGTGCGCTCGGAGGCCTTATGCGTCTCGACGCCGACCAGCATGAAGTCGCTCCATCGTGCACATCGCGCGGGCTTCTGCTCGCTTGACGCCGCCACAATGACGGCCTATAGCATCCACATCGTCGGCGGTGCTGCTGCTGTCTTGCCGCTGACGAACCGGGGCCGCCTCCCATCATCCACATCGGGCGGTGCTTCTGCTCGGTCTCGACGCAGAACCCCAACATGTTGTTGCTCCATCATCACATCGTCGGCGGTGCTTCTGCTCGTATTGCCGCCGACAAGCATGGCGCCGCCTCCATCATCACATCGTCGGCGGTCGCTTCTGCTAGTCTTGCCGGCGACGGACCATGGCACGGACACGTTGGGCACGCGCGGAGGGCTTCTGTAGTTCTCGCCGAGACCACACATGCCGTTTGCCTCATCATCCACATAGTCGGCGGTGCTTCTGCTCGTCTGCCGCCGACGACATGGCACCAGACCGTTGGAGCGAGAAGGAGGCTTATGATCGTATCGCCGCACGCCAAAATAGCCAGTCACCTCCATCATTCACATCGTCGGTGGTGCTTCTGCTCGTCTTGCCGCCGCCGAACATGGCACCGGACACATTGGCGCGTGCTCGGAGGCTTCGTCTCGCCGCCGACAAACATGGCGCCGCCTCTAGCATCCACATCGTCGCCGGTGCTTCTGCTCTTCTCGATGCCGACGAACATGGCGCCGCCTCTAGCATCCACATCATCGGACATTCATGCTTTCGCATTCACAACTCATAAGAAGTGCTTAGGTGTCTTCCAACTTTTTTGTTGTTGAAAAATTATTTTTTAAAGAGAAGCCTCTCCGACCATGCCTCCAGACGCCCGCCTCGTAGGCAACACAGGCCGGTGTTCGCCAGCGAGGTCTGAGACGCCGGCGCAAGGTCTTCAACCCTCTCCTGAAAACATGTTTTATTAGGCTGAGGTGGACATTATTCTGACTTCTGCTATGAATAACAAAACATGTTTATTGACTGAACGTGCGGGCCGGCTTGGCCTGCAACCTAAATGTTAGTGGCCAGCAGTGCCTTGCACTGCTTTATATGGGAAAGACGATTGATGTGTCCCCATTGTCTACGCAGGCGCGTGGTGGTAACTGCCGGCTGCAACATCCTTTCCCCCCCAAAGTTCTGATGTCGCAATGAAAACTGCTGCATGGCTTGTCGCACTCTGTTCGATCTTCGGAGTACCGGAGATCGTCGCAGCACTGGGATGCCGGGAGGAACGCTGTCAGCAACTTCTTACTTGCTTCAAATGCTGCCCTTTGCTCCACTCCCCACTGCCACAATGCTTTCTTCTTGAGCAGTAGATGCAAAGGATGCAAAACTGAAGACAAACGCGGCAGAAACCGCCGGTAAAAATTTAGCATCCCCAAATAACTCTGCAGCTCTCGAACATCAGTCGGCAGGGATGTCCGAACAATGGCTCCAACTTCCTTGTGCGCTGGGTGCAGCTCATTCTGCCCATTCCGATGTGCGTACTGGACTGGAGATACCCCCACGCTCCAACCGCTGAATCTTTTGAGCCACCAGAACCTGCAGTGCGAACGGGACTGCTCTCGGCCGAAGGAACCTCAGTTTAGCCTCCTCCGGCACTCTTATCCTGGCCTTGATGCCACGCAGTGTACCCAGTCCTTCCGAAAACAACTCGGGAAACTTGCCCATCAAGTCGTCTGTACCGTCGACCCGACGAACGTCCAGCAAGCTGCCCAGGGGCATTCCAAAAGTAGTCGCCCAATTCCTTCCCAAAAGGGCCCAGGGTCTGCCCCCGACAACAAACGAGGCAGCCGGGCCTGCCTTCCTCCAAACTCGGCGTTCACTGTCGCCTTCCCGACAACTGCGGACTGGTGTCCGAAGTAGCCTCTCAACTCGACGTCGGACTGCTTGAGTACCGTCCCTGAAAAACGCCTCGCGAACTCCGCCTCGTCCATCACCGAGTAGGCGGCCCCCGCGTCCACTACCACGCGTACCGACTGACTCTGGACAGTCATTGAAGCACATATAGGCGGCACTCGCGGTTCCAGGACATCCGCGTCTTCGGTTTGTGCAACAGCAGCCGCCTACCACACCGATGACAGTCGCCGACTTTCTCTTCGGACTTTGATGCCCGGTGTATAGCTAATTCCCCCGTCTGGCCGGTATGGCCAGTCGTCTGCCTTGCCCCGACGTCAGTTTCAGCTCTTCAAGCAGACGTTTTTGCATTACATCGTCTCGAATGCCATGAACAAGCTGGTCTCTGAGATTGTTGTCCAGTTCTTGTCCGAAGGCACAAGGGCCTGCCAGCTTCTGCAGTTCCGCGACAAAATCTTTCATCGCTTTGCCTTCTTTCTGCGCCCGGCAGTAGAAATAGTACCGCTGCACAATCACAGATGGTCTTGGGGAGTAGTGCTCAGTGAGCAGACGCGAGCTTTCGTCGAGCGGAACCTCACTTGGTCTTTTCGGCGCCAGCAGTCTCCGAAGTAGCGAGTACGTTGGCCTTCCGCAGGAGCTCAGAACTCCACATTGTTTGTCTGCCGCTACGTCGTGAGTCATGAAGTGTTGTTCCAAGACCTCGACATATTCCTCCCACTTCTCGCCCTCCTCGCCTGCAAACGCTTCCAACTTCGGCATGGCGCCGCTGCTACATCACCACTCACATGATGAAACAAAAAAAAAACAAAAATAAAACTAACTTGGTCCTCATGGCCAATTGTTATGAGTAACAAAACATTTTTTTTTAATTGAATGTGAGGGCCGGCTTGGCCTGCAACCAAAATGTCGGTGGCCAGCAGCGCCTCGCACTGCTTTATATAGGAAAGGCGATCCCCCTGGTGTCGATGTGCCCCCTGGCGCGGCGTTAACTGCCGTCTGCAACAACTTCCATGCATCCGCAACCCCTTTTCATTGCGTAATGATACTGGCATCTTAATTTTACTCTACTTCTGCCCAGGTAACTGCCAACAAATGCAGTCCTGCATCGTCTGCTTCTTGAGTGTGAGAAGGCGTACTGCGCGTCGGCCTCGTCTGTTGTATGTCCAGATATAAATACAATTAAGACCAGGCAGCTCTTCACCAATGCGAAATGATGAGGGTGATTTTGCTTCTATATTGAACTGAAAGGTATTTTGATAGGATATGCAGTGCTGCCAAGAGCAGTGTAATGATGGAAAAAGCATTTCACTCTTTGCGGTGGACGTCTCACACTCCTGAGGTTCCACTCATGTGCTATATTTCAGACTCCGGAATATAGGACTATACTGGAGGCCCGCAGAACATGCATCGAATTCTGAGCTCGCTAGTACTTTTAGAGGAAGTGTGTTTTATTTTTATAAGAGCTGGGAGTTACACAGGTGCTTTCTTCACCATCTGAGTGTCAGGCTCGGGGGACATTGGATGAGGTAATAAACATCATGGTAAGCCGTCCTTTTTCTTTTTTTTAACAAATTGTTGATTAAATTTTTAATTTTTAATTAATGGATTTATGGTGCATGTTGCAATTGCAGTATTGGTGCCAACTACTATCTGAGGCTTCACCAATTAACAGAATTTGCGAAAGGGTAATAGTTTCTTAGATACTATTTATTGACCAGTTTTCGCGTTTTTACTCGATTCCGATATTGCGCGCAAAAAAAGTGCCACAAGCCCTTCCCACAATGACACTTAGAAGAGTGACGTAATCGCTTCCATGAAGTCGTCACTATCTCGGCAGCGCGTCCTTGGTGGATGCGATAACGAACTTCAATACATCTTAATTCTATCAAAACACTATAAAAAAAAAAAAAAACACATTTAAGTGGGGGAATATGTCACTGTTATAATTTTCCGGTCTTTGTTTTTATATCTGGGCATACAACAGACGATGCCGACGCGCAGTATGCGTTCCCATACTCGTGAAGCAACGATGCAGCCTTGCGTTTGTTGGCAGTTATCTGGGCAGAAGTGGAGTAAAATTAAGACTCCAGTATCATTACGTAACGCAAAGAGGATGTGGATACATGGAAGTCGGGATAACGCCCACTTCAATTGAACTTCAAACACACCACTTTCACTTCAGCCTTGTGCCAGCGTCTCAGACCGTTTATGCCTCGCTGGCAAAGGCCTGCATGTGTCGCCTACAAGACGGGTGCCTGGAGGCATGGTCGGAGAGGCCTATCTTTGAAAAATAATTTCTCAGCAATAGAAAAAAAGAAAACCTTTTATAATTTTTTAATATGTTAAACAGATGAGATGAATTGAACTTTTGGCTATTTCGAAAGTTCCGCATTGCTTTTTATGGCTCTCATTATGGCCTTTTCTGCATAAACTGGAGGTTTTGGCATTTAATTAAAACAAAACAAAATTGGGCTTTGAAAATTTAATACAAGCAATTCAATTATTAGTCTCAAGAGAACGGTGGAAAAAAAAAAGTATTGTAGCTTACACCCAAATTCAAGTCGACTAAAAAAAAATAAAGGAAGCTCATAAAGTTTCTTCTTTTTGGAGCTCCTATTTGGACTCAAAATGGCATCTCTCAGCATATTATTAAGTAATCAGGTGCCCACCTATATTTATGTGATAATCAACCGTTTTTTTTTACAATGTTTTTGTTAAATACATAGGTTTTATGCAAATTCCAGAAATTTGGAGCATAATATTAGCATCTCGGCCCCGGCGGCACCGCGCCCCGTGGAGAGATAGTGCAACCAACCTCTGCTGCGCTGTCATCGCGCGACGCAGCAGGGGTTGGTTGCACTATCTCTCCACGGGGCGCGGTGCCGCTGGGGCCGAGATTCGCTCCGATAGCAAACCGAAACTTAAAAACCCGTCGAATTCGTGCGGTTTTGCAGAAAGCCGTAAAATGCTTGGCGTGCTTTTTATCGTTCTGCAATTTGTTTATGTAGTGTTTTTCGACGATGCTGAGCAATTTTCTAATTGAAACCATGCCCTTAAACATAGTATTAAAAAAGTTAATTACGCAAAAATAATTAACAACTTAATTATTCCAGGACTTTAAGAATTTTCCTAAATGGGCCCCTGGCCCAGAACCAAAACGACACAAGCCCTTTTTCGTTGCGATGAGTAGTTTTCGCAGGAGTGATTTGGCCTGAGTTCTCTGAAAAACCCTGTGTATATATATATATATATATATATATATATATATATATATATATATATATATATATATATTTTAGTTTAGAGGCTTCTTTATTTAAAAAAGATTTTTCACACATATCCCATACATGAAAAAATTCCCCTTTGGCATGGGATGACCCAGCCGAAAACACAGGTGGATATTTAAGTCGTTGAAAGTGTTGCAGTTAGTTTTGGTGGTCTGTATGTGCTCTGTGATGTGCAGCTCAGTTGTATGAGCAGGCTCACTGGGATGGTCTCTTTAATGACCGCATTGGTTGACAACGGCCGCACTGATTTGCAACAAGGCTTATTTTGAGAAGCAGAACAAACAGAAAATGTGTATTTTATTTTATTTGTGGCAGCGCCCTCGAAGTTATATTCAAAGAAGTCTGTACGCTATCATTTGTGCGTGTTGCATATGATACTATGAAGAGAGAGATTCGGTGCAACTTTTTAAAATTTAATCTGAACTTCTAGTTTGTGCGAAAACAAAATTCTTAAACCCACAACCTGCCAGAATTCCCGTTTGCATATATACAGGTTAATGCCCAGCTTCTCCCACTTACCAGTTGCTAAAACTCTTATTGGGTTGAGAGTGGTTAAACGGTTAGTAGATTCGTCAACTCGGTCACATCTGTTAGTTAAGTCGTCATTGGGTCAACTTGCTTTCTAGTGCGGTGCCCGGAAACGCGTCTCCGACCCTTGCGTTTAGCGTCCTATCCCGGCCATACATCATCATCACCATCATAATCATCATCATCATCATCGTCGTCATCATCATCATCATCATCATCAAACTTGCCGCTTGCAGACATCAAAAGTTGTCCCCAAGTGGCAACAAACGATGCTTAAAAAGCCGGAGTGTCACGCCGTCGGACGTCGCGGTCCTGGCGGTTGTGTGTGGAAGTTCCGGAAAAAAAGCACGAAAGAATGCAAACGTTGTCACCGTCGCGGCGTCCCGACTCCTGGCTGCCGGAGCTTCCGTAAGCCGTTGAGACAAAGAGCGATCCGCAGCGGAAAGGGCGTCCGCCGCATTTACCGCCACCGCTACGGCACCGCCAGGATCGCGGCGAAAATCGAGGGACCGCTTTCTTTGGATGCGGTAAAGGCGCGAGGGGACACGCGTTCCACGCACCATACCTTCTAGCGGGCCAACGGGTTCGGCCTTTCGTTAGGCGTTCCGCGCAGCGTTCTAAGGCAGTGTCCGTCGTCCCCGCAGATCAAGCGCTACGAGAAGTTGGAGACGGCGGAGGAGAGGAGGACGGCAGCGCGGGAGATCTACGACAATTACATTATGAAGGAGCTGCTCTCGCACACGCACGTGAGTCAAGAGCGGCCCCGACGTCCGTTTCCGCACGCGGCCCTTCTTTGTCCGAGCCTCGTCTTTCTCTTCCGTTGCAGAATTACTCGCTCGAGTCCGTAGGCCACGTCCAGAAGTTTCTCATGAGGAACGAGGTTCCGGTTAATTTATTTCAGGTGAGCGTTCCGACGGCGTCTAAAGTCGCCAACAGGACGGGAACGGCGAGGAGGTTCCTCGGTTGTCTCGCCTCGGGCGCCAGCGTCCTACCTCGGACGACGCTTGGACGTCTTGTGACCCCCAGCGTGCACGTGCGGCCGGAGTGTGACGGGGGACGACGAGCGCACGCTGGAGGCTGGGAATCCGAGAGAGGCACCCTAACATTCCCGTCCTGTTAGCGACCGTGGTCTCGATGAAGCCTGTACGTCGGAGCAAGCGTGACAGGATCCTCAACCGGATCCTACGATCGTTCCTTGTAAATGGTAGTGATGGGCCAAACTTTTGCCAAATCGAAAGTTCGGCGCCGAATCTTGGGATTCGGCAAAGCCGAACTTTTGCCGAAGTTTTCTAAAGATTCGGCAAAAGTACATTGTTACCAGACTTAACGTTGATATTACGTTTTTTCTGTCGAAAAAAGGTTTTATGTTTCTTTTTTCTTAACTTAAATGCAACATGTAATGCGTATTGACATAGTTATTACTAAATAAGGTGATATTCTACAAGATAATTGTATCGGTGTCATTTTTGTGCATTTACTGGCAATTTTAGTGACTCCTTGCAGAAGTGGCGTGTCAACAAGGTTGGGTAGAAGCGAGCGTGGCGCATGCAGTCACGAATCGCGCTATGAGAGTTTCGGTTGTGAGGCATCTTCAGCGCAAGCCTGCATGTCTGTGTAACATCAACCTCTTTGGTGTACATTGTTAAAATGAAGGCAATAACGCTGCACTCTTCCTTTCTCTGGGAGTCACCGTTTTGTGCGCGAAAACGAATGCAGCGGTTGCTGAGCCTTCCCCAGAAGAGATAATAATAATATTGTAAATATGCATGTTTTTAGATTTGAGTCACTTGATGTCTTCGCATGAAAGTGTGCGTCCCACATTCGCAACGTCTCGTTTTTAACCTTCAAAATGCCAGTTTCTGGTGTTAGGACACACACAAACGTTTCGGAAGATAGGGAGAGTTAGGAATGTCGGATGTGCAACGTCGAGCATTATAGTTCTGTGTTTAGTTTTATGCAGATACATGAAAATCGCGAATTAACACTAATTGAAAAAGCAATAATATTTTGTTTTGGAACGCAGTACTCCTGAGCCGAAAACAGAATTGTTATAATTGCGAGGAGTGCTTTAGAGTAATTGTCGGTCAATGTTTCAGAATGCACCACATCATTTGTCACTTGCGCAGTGGACTGCGTGAATTACTGGTCGATCTTCTATTCTTGAGGCAGAAAATATTGAAGAGAACCACACTCGCTCACAAACGCACAGTTACCGTGTTGCCTACTCCACACCGCGCCGTAACCGCTGGTTGTACTACACTGCACGATGGTTACCGCACGACGTCCATTTGCAATCCATGGCTCCGTCGTGTTCTCGCGCGTGCGCAGACATTTGCCGAATTTTTGCCGAATCTTTGACGAACTTTCCTTCAAAAGTTTGGCATTTGCCGAACTTTGCCGAATCTGAAGTTCGGCAGATTCGGTCCATCACTAGTAAATGGCGTAAAAGGTCCTGTAGTGAACTTGTAGAGCACCCAAATTATTTCAGTCGTTCGTAGCTTCTATAGTCCGTTGCTACTCAAAAAGGAAGGGCGAGGGAAAGGCGGCCGGGGAGGAGGAAGCAGACGGAACGCTGGAGAAGAAAAAGGGAAACCTCCTCCTCTCTTTAGCGTTCCGTCTGCTTTTTCCTCCCCTTCCTTTCTTTCCCTTGCCCTACTTTCTTGAGTTGCAACGGACTATAGTGAAATGTTTTCGGGGTCTTAGCCAAGCATGGACGCACAACCACGAGTCGGATACTATGTTACTGTTAATAAGGTCCACGAGCCTTTGCATCGCTCTATCGCAAGAATGTTGAGAGGGGGGAGGGGGCTTGCTCGCCTGTCATTCTAAGCGCGTGGTTCTTCCTCGGTATTAAAAAAACCTGAACTCCCACGCTCCGCTTACCGCTGCGTGTGACGCGACTTTGTGTTCGTCTTTTTGCAGCCTTACATTGAGGAAATCTTCAGCCTCTTACGGGACGACATTTTTAGGAAGTTTATTGAAAGGTGAGTGTTTGGAGGTCGCTGCGACGATTTGGCCCTGTGCCCTGTGCTCACCGCTCGCTCGGTTTTCTGCAGTGAAAAGTACACAAGGTTTTGCCAGTGGAAGAACCTCGAGCTTAATATTCAGGTGAGTCCATCCTTTGCACTTTGCTTGCCTAGTGAAGGAGTGTGATTACAAGCTGCAAACGAATGGGGCTGGAGCTGTAGTTATTGGCAAAGGAAGAGAATGTGGCAGAGATAAGGTATAGATTAAGTCTCCATAATGTTTTTTTTTTTTTTTTTTCAAAGTATGAAATGCATTTTAATGCTACCCCCCCCCCCCCCCCCCCCAATCCCAAAATTTGGTCCGTCTTTCCGTCCGTGCATTTTCCCCAAAATTTGGGGGGGGAAGTGGCGTCACCACCTGACCTATACGTTAGTTCAGCTTCCCCGCTAAATTTAGCGGGAAAATTCGCACCTTGTGGCCAAATATAAAATCTGCTTCCCCGCTAAATTTAGCGGGAAATTGATATCACGTGACCTACACACAAGTTCAGTTACCCGCTAGCGGGAAAATTCTTGTCTTGTGCATTAACGCAATTTCATGCATTAGAAGACTTTGAAGCTAAAGGTCGCTGCCAATTATATTCTACTGGGGATTGCAGTCGTCTTTTTGGGTGATCATTTGGGCCATTTAAGACAAGCAAAATACCTTCCAGAGAATGAGTAATTTATCCGTTTTGTTTCTTTCTCCAGTTGACAATGAACGACTTCAGCGTGCACCGGATAATCGGACGCGGTGGTTTTGGCGAGGTGTACGGCTGCCGGAAAGCCGACACGGGGAAAATGTGAGTGGGCGCCAGAGCGTTTATTTATTTATTTATTTATTTGAAAATACTGTCAGCCCTCTCTTGAGGGCTATTACAGGGAGAGTATCCATCGTTGTGATGATACATAAAAAAACGCAAGCATAAGAAATTGACAATGTAGCAGACATGCTGTTCGAACAAGCAATGACAACAATGCACAATCTTGGCCCTCTAAACAAATAAACAAATTGAACAAATTAACCCACATAATTATTACAAATTCCACACTAAAAAGACATCACTTTAAGCTCTCATTATGTTAACAGCTTTGCAATGGAATCTTCAAAGGAGGACACAGTTTCCAAATTTACAACATCATTGGGCAATGAATTCCAAGCCTCAATAGTTTTAACAAAGAAAGACTGTTTAAAGGTATCTATTCGGCTTTTATAAGTTTGACATGTTTTGTATGATTCAATCTACTTGATCGTTTTGAGCTTGGTGGGAGAACGTATTTATTCGGGCTTAAATTTAGTTTGTCGTTGATCATTAAATAAAGCAATTTCAGACGTGCGACTTCTCGCCTTATGTGCAGAGGTTCTATATTACTAGCTCTGAGCATTTCTGTTGGGGATGCTGTCTGTCTGTAGTTAGAGTGAATAAACGCGCAGCTTGTCGCTGGACCTTTTCTAGCCTATCGATGTCTTTTTTTGTATAAGGATCCCAGAAGAGATAATAATAATATTGTAAATATGCATGTTTTTAGATTTGAGTCACTTGATGTCTTCGCATGAAAGTGTGCGTCCCACATTCGCAACGTCTCGTTTTTAACCTTCAAAATGCCAGTTTCTGGTGTTAGGACACACACAAACGTTTCGGAAGATAGGGAGAGTTAGGAATGTCGGATGTGCAACGTCGAGCATTATAGTTCTGTGTTTAGTTTTATGCAGATACATGAAAATCGCGAATTAACACTAATTGAAAAAGCAATAATATTTTGTTTTGGAACGCAGTACTCCTGAGCCGAAAACAGAATTGTTATAATTGCGAGGAGTGCTTTAGAGTAATTGTCGGTCAATGTTTCAGAACGCACCACATCATTTGTCACTTGCGCAGTGGACTGCGTGAATTACTGGTCGATCTTCTATTCTTGAGGCAGAAAATATTGAAGAGAACCACACTCGCTCACAAACGCACAGTTACCGTGTTGCCTACTCCACACCGCGCCGTAACCGCTGGTTGTACTACACTGCACGATGGTTACCGCACGACGTCCATTTGCAATCCATGGCTCCGTCGTGTTCTCGCGCGTGCGCAGACATTTGCCGAATTTTTGCCGAATCTTTGACGAACTTTCCTTCAAAAGTTTGGCATTTGCCGAACTTTGCCGATTCTGAAGTTCGGCAGATTCGGTCCATCACTAGTAAATGGCGTAAAGGTCCTGTAGTGAACTTGTAGAGCACCCAAATTATTTCAGTCGTTCGTAGCTTCTATAGTCCGTTGCTACTCAAAAGGAAGGGCGAGGGAAAGGCGGCCGGGGAGGAGGAAGCAGACGGAACGCTGGAGAAGAAAAAGGGAAACCTCCTCCTCTCTTTAGCGTTCCGTCTGCTTTTTCCTCCCCTTCCTTTCTTTCCCTTGCCCTACTTTCTTGAGTTGCAACGGACTATAGTGAAATGTTTTCGGGGTCTTAGCCAAGCATGGACGCACGACCACGAGCCTTTGCAGGTCCACGAGGTCCACGAGCCTTTGCATCGCTCTATCGCAAGAATGTTGAGAGGGGGGAGGGAGCTTGCTCGCCTGTCATTCTAAGCGCGTGGTTCTTCCTCGGTATTAAAAAAACCTGAACTCCCACGCTACGCTTACCGCTGCGTGTGACGCGACTTTGTGTTCGTCTTTTTGCAGCCTTACATTGAGGAAATCTTCAGCCTCTTACGGGACGACATTTTTAGGAAGTTTATTGAAAGGTGAGTGTTCGGAGGTCGCTGCGACGATTTGGCCCTGTGCCCTGTGCTCACCGCTCGCTCGGTTTTCTGCAGTGAAAAGTACACAAGGTTTTGCCAGTGGAAGAACCTCGAGCTTAATATTCAGGTGAGTCCATCCTTTGCACTTTGCTTGCCTAGTGAAGGAGTGTGATTACAAGCTGCAAACGAATGGGGCTGGAGTTGTAGTTATTGGCAAAGGAAGAGAATGTGGCAGAGATAAGGTATAGATTAAGTCTCCATAATGTTTTTTTCTTTTTTCTTTTTTTTCAAAGTATGAAATGCATTTTAATGCTACTCCCCCCCCCCCCCCAATCCCAAAATTTGGTCCGTCTTTCCGTCCGTGCATTTTCCCCAAAATTTGGGGGGGGAAGTGGCGTCACGTGATGTCATGTGACCTATACGTTAGTTCAGCTTCCCCGCTAAATTTAGCGGGAAAATTCGCACCTTGTGGCCAAAATATAAAATCGGCTTCCCCGCTAAATTTAGCGGGAAATTGATATCATGTGACCTACACACAAGTTCAGTTACCCGCTAGCGGGAAAATTCTTGTCTTGTGCATTAACGCAATTTCATGCATTAGAAGACTTTGAAGCTAAAGGTCGCTGCCAATTATATTCTACTGGGGATTGCAGTTGTCTTTTTGGGTGATCATTTGGGCCATTTAAGACAAGCAAAATACCTTCCAGAGAATGAGTAATTTATCCGTTTTGTTTCTTTCTCCAGTTGACAATGAACGACTTCAGCGTGCACCGGATAATCGGACGCGGTGGTTTTGGCGAGGTGTACGGCTGCCGGAAAGCCGACACGGGGAAAATGTGAGTGGGCGCCAGAGCGTTTGCTTCGCATCCACTCCCCAGCGCGAGTCGCGCAGGATTGAGGCGCTGCGACTCACGTGCGCACGTTGGCAGGTATGCGATGAAGTGTCTGGACAAGAAGCGGATCAAAATGAAGGTGGGCGAGACGCTGGCCCTCAACGAGAGGATCATGCTGTCGCTCGTCAGTACCGGGGTGAGTGCTCCCATTCATTCCGCCCGTTGGAAGATGGCCTTGTGCCAGGCTCGACAGAAACTTGTATACTGAGCTTTGCTGTCGAGGGTGCCTTTAATTGCCGTCTGTCATACAGGTCGAATTAATGAAATCGTTATAAGGATGAATGAAATGTGATTGTTAAACTTTACAGCAACTCGTAAACTCTAGGAGCTACAAATAAATTCGCTGTGCCCAAATCTTGATTTAAATTTTTTTTTTTTTATGCGCAGTAATATGCAAGCCAGAGCATGTGCACGGTTTATTATGGTACGTGATGACCGTGTGAAGGAGAAACCTTGCTAGCTGGAGATAAAATGCGCCAGATGCGTACCCATGAAATTTGAGAAACGCGAGTTAATAACAATTGAAACCATATCTTTTTTTTTTTTTTTAGGCACTTGACACCACAGGCATTTTCAAAATTCTTGGCAGGCATATTCCAATTTGGGAAGAAGCGTGCGTTGCAGTAATGTTTTAAGTACATTATTCTATTTATTACGCTCCAAGAGTGAGAAAACTATGGTATATTCACATAGCAAAAGTACCCATGGGAGTGATATAGAACTCAAATAGTAAATGACAGTTCACTTGGAAGGATTTGCAAGCTTTGGACTTTCACCTAAGAGTATCACATCTCTGATGGGACATCATTCTTGCGTGTCTTGTAGGAGGACTGCCCTTTCATTGTGTGCATGACCTATGCGTTCCAAACACCAGACAAACTGTGTTTCATCCTGGACCTCATGAACGGTGAGTGTCCAGCTCACCCAGAGCTTTGACGTGTTTCTTTTTACTATGCAATGCCCATTTCATTGGAAACACTGGCAAGCTAGCAACGGCATTGAAGTGCCGGTTCTTCCAATGCATCCCGTACTTGTGTATCGCATCTTCCATCGCTTTCGTGGGAAGTCGCAAGTCCTAAGTAAATATGGGATGACTGCTTTTTATAGAAACCCTTTTCACAAAATCCCCTGACGGCTGCACTCGTCACTTCAAGAAACGAAAAAATAAGTTTTGTTTGTAACTCCTACTCTCTGCAAAGTACCTACGTTCTTATAAGATTTGGTGGTTAGAGAAAAACCTTTGCATTTGAAGCTTATAGTTTTAAATAAAATAACTGATGCTAAATATGCATACTAGTATTCTAATTGAAAACATAAAAGGAAAAAATCAGTAACATTTCACAAGAAACCAAGCTTTTTTTTTAATTTATTGCAGAATATTGCGCATCCGCCCATTCCACACTAAGCGCCCATTCCGAAATTTGCAAGATTTGAGAAAATATGCACAGTACATTGATATGTAAAATTGATAACCAGACAAGCGTCCATCCCCCATTTTTTCGCGATTGTCTCTAAATTTTGAGTGGGCGCTTGCTTGGTATTATGCAGTAAGTTCTTGAAAGCAATTCCAAGAAATTCCAAGAAATTGGGCGATTAAATGTTCAACAGAATGACATGCAGCTCCTTGTGAATGTGTTTTTGAGTGGTTGATTTATCCACTCAAACTAATTAATTTTGCCACAATCAATTGTATGAAATATTTTTTTTTTCTCAAATATGATGAGGCAGTTTAGGGAAACCTTTGAGAGGAAGGAGAAATTATTGCTGAGTATAGTTTCAGTTTGTCTTAGAAAGACATGCAGGAGACTTCTTTATTGTGGTAAAATTTTCTGATCTCTGGATTCTTGATTTCGTCCATTCTTTGCGGCTCATCAGGATATGTTAGAGCTTGTTGTCAAGTTATCGATTTTGGAAAGATTCCTCCTCTGAGCACAACATGGAAAAGCGTCCCTCCTACCAACCATTGGTTTGTCCAGTTCCCAAGAGAGCACCACACACAACAGCCAGTCTTGCAAACTCAGCGGGCAAAGTGAACGATCCTGCGTGCACTCTCGTAGTGGCTCGTCTCAAAATCTTCCGAGCTTGGACCGAAGGGGCCGGCGTCGAAGTTACAATGGCTGAATCCCATGTTGCAGGGGGTGACTTGCACTACCACCTCTCTCAGCACGGAGTGTTCACGGAGCAAGAGATGCGCTTCTACGCCGCCGAAGTGATCCTGGGGCTGGAGCACATGCACCGGAGATACGTGGTCTACCGAGACCTCAAGGTTGCCTCTCCCCTTTCTCTCTCTCTCTCTCTCTCTCCTTTCATTGCGCGATTCGCTGCCTGATAACAGACTTCATGTCGTGGCCTCCTGTACTGTGCATCTGTCCCGGCGTTGGTCGGCGTGCCTACTGACACGGGTGTTTACCAACACGAATATTCGCAAATATGGGTGCCTTTTATGTTCCGCTTCACCCTACGTTTGGCTGCTGAGGACACTCTCACGCGCTATTAGTAAAAATAAATATGGCTCGCATTTGCCGATACATTGCAACACTTCTGGCTGTGTTCCGTGACCACAGCAGATAAGGACTTTGGGGAGAAGCCGCGAGTTTGTTGCTTGTAAACTCTTGGAAACATTTTTTTATTAAAAAAAAAAAGTGGGATGGCATGTGTCAGTGACATGCCAACTGTGCTTCTAGAAATGAATTTCGGTTTTTGCATGATTGGATACCAGCTTGATAGCGGTATCTGTTGCCGCTTTGCATATGTACGCGTATATATGCTTTGCTTTTCCCCGAGTAAAAATAGTTGAAAGTTAGCGCTTGTTTTGTTTACTTTGTGTCCCTGTCTTTTTTGCACTATTTTATATGTCTAACTAAGATGAACCAACTAGCCCAGCAACGTACCTTACTACTACCAACCATCCCAGCCATTCCAGCTCGGTGAACTTGGCACGTGACTACGCTTTCCGTGCGTCGCATCGCTTCCTCTCAGAAGTCACAGGAAACTTGCGCAGCCTTGGATTGGCTCCGATGGCTCATAGCATCCACTGCGGCTGGACGTAACGTGAAACGGAGTGGGGCACCCATCGACAGGAAAATCATGGGTCCTTAGTCGGATCAGAAAGGTATACTTGGCTAGAGTGTCGGGAGATTGCGCAAAAATTGAAGAGTGTTACTTTGTCCCACGATTTCTGTGTGTTTGGACAACCCAAACCCAGCTTTTCGACGTAGTGGCGGTAATTCTATCGAACATTCAGGAGTTGTACGATCATGAATCTTGTTCTTCTTGAGCTCGCGCGATGTCACCATCTGCAGTATAGTATATTGCGCTATACCCTTAGCACGAACGAATGATCACCTTTCGGTTTTTCTCTTTGGATCAAAAGGCTGTCATCAAAACTACTGTTTCATCCGTTCACAGTAGTGCTGCATTGACTGGGATGGCTCGTAGCGTCTGCTGGGGTTTGTTGTAAGGCGAAATGGAATATAGCGATGTTTTGAATGCATAATTGGGACACTAACCAGAGTGGTAAATATTGACGCTAACCAACACACTTTCGAACTAAAATGGAAAAAAAAAAGTGGCAATGTTGCGTTCGCGCTAACAGTGTTGCACAGTGTACATTTGAATTTTGTAAACATGTTCGACAGAGATCTGTCTGGTTAAGAAATAAATAGACTGACTGAAAAAATTATTTTTGTCACTATTAATGGTTTAAGATGCACCTTTTCTTAAAATTAGTCGGGATATTTTCTCTCTTCACCGACTGCGCCTCGCTTTATATATCTTAAATAAAATGAAACGATGGATCGCTCGACTAATCAGTCAATGGATCGCCATTTGTCTCCAGCCGGCCAACATCCTGCTGGACGAGCACGGCCACGTGCGGATATCGGACCTGGGCCTGGCCTGCGACTTCTCCAAAAAGAAGCCCCATGCCAGCGTGTGAGTGGACGATTCCACGACGTTCCCCTCTAAAGACCCGCGTTGCCCGGATCGCATTTCCGATCGGCGCGTTTACCGCGTCCAAAACGGGGGTCCCTCGATTCCCACCTGACGACGTCGCGGAAGCGTCGCGTCGTCGCCGGACGCGATCCCGGTAATGTCGCAGCAGCGGTGGTAGATGTGGCAGACGCTCTTTCCACTGCAGATCGCTCTTCAGCTCGATGACGCCGTGAGGACGGCGACACTCGCGTCAGCTTGCACTTTTTACCGAGACTTCTAACGGCAACTGCCAGGATTGTAACGTCCGACGGCACGTCACCCCGGCTTCCACGACGCCATTCGTCGCCACTCTGAGACCACCGTTGACTAACGAGTGAGATAGGACACTAAACACGCAGGTCGGAAACACGTTCCGGGGAGCCGTAGCGTTACGGACGGATGGATCATTGCCGGTACAAAACGAGCCTGGTTTCCCGAAGGGGTATCGAAGAATATTCCCGTACTATGAAAACCGGGTCCCGTTTGTTGCGCCGTATTGGGTGCGAGCGGCTGACACTAGAACTCATGGTCGACGATCCGAGACTGCCACGCTCTATCTGGTAGTTCTGCGCGTGCCAGACGGAGCAACCGTCGGGTCAAAGTCAACTTGGGCGCTTTACGTGGCAAACCAACGAAGGGCATTTGGCTCGCCCCGGTGGAGGACAAGATTACTTTCGACCGCCCGACGCGCCGCCAAAGTCTCGGCTACATGGCACCCTCTTCGCAGGGAGCCTCCATTAGATTACCTCGGCCGAGAGTTGGGACTGAAGAGACTAGCAAAGAGGAATATAGCGCGAGCTACCGAGCCGCACAAAACGACAACAACATTCCCGACGAGCGAAAAAAAACCAAAAAAAAAAAACCGACGGTTTCTAGCCGCCTCGGCGTCTTCGAGGCGGCTAGAAACCGTCGTTGTTTTTTTTCGCTCGTCGGGAATGCTGTTGTCCTTTTGTGGGGCTCGGTAGCTTTTTGGAACGCGCTATATTCCTCTTTGCGTCTCTTCTCTCCGACTCTCGACTAAAGACTGGCTCGCTTTTGCAGCATGTTGTTTCCCAGTTTTTTTTTATCGTAGGCACTGAGCCCAATGAAAGCAATTTTGCGGAGTTTATGACAATACGTATTCTGCGAGGTGTTGCAAAGCGGTGCTATCAATTTCAACAAAAATTTTGAAATCGCACGAGAAAAAACTTTTTAATTACGCCCCTCTCGTGAGACGAGCTCGTCGAAAACAGCAGACTCCTAGCGTCTTCGCCGCCGCTCGCCACTGGGATGTAAGTAGCCATGCTGTACACCTTTCCGCCCAGCAGGAAATTCGTGTCCGAATTATTTCTGGGTATTTTATTTCGACGTGCCGAGAGTGCGAACCGAGATGTCTCGTGTGACCCCCGCTACGGACGCATTGCCACCGTGTCCCGGGGCCTGGGAGAGAACCGTGCGACGTTCCTTGCAGGGGGACGCACGGCTACATGGCACCCGAGGTGCTGTCCAAGGGCACGGCGTACGACTCGAGCGCCGACTGGTTTTCCCTCGGCTGCATGCTCTACAAGCTGCTCAAAGGGTGAGCCCCCACATACTCTTAGTACTCCCGCCTCGCTCGCTGTGCCTCGCGAAACTCTTGCTTCGTACGTTTGACGTGCAAGTGCTGTCACATCCCGTTTGCTTTGTTTCCCGCTCGGGCCGTTCATAGAGTGTCGGTCACGTTGGTCTTCGATTTGAGCCACCGGGGATGTGAGGGTATTAAAACTGGGTTAGCATTTTATGTAGAGTATTCTGCCGTAATCTAAAATCTTTGCGTGCGATTATTTTTGGCGGTGGTGGCTGTTTTTAAGCGGATGCATCCTTCTTATGTTAGTCTTCTTCCTTATCACACAGCCCTTCCAGGATTAGGTATCTGAGCAGTAGATTGTTATTTTCTCCCTTTCGGGGAGCTACGGACGAACTGCGAGGAGCAAATCCTAATGCTTGTCTCTTTTTCTAGGCACAGCCCGTTCCGGCAACACAAGACGAAAGACAAGCACGAGATTGACCGAATGACCTTGACCATGGTAGGTCCCCCTTCCAGGGTGTCTAGCGACCGGGGAAACCGGGAATTGTCAGGGAAATTTTAATTACCGGGAAAAATCATGCAATTGTCAGGGATATTGTCAAAAAGCGAGCCCAGTCAGGAAAAATGAACCGGGAAC
The DNA here is from genome assembly GCA_013358835.2 of Ixodes persulcatus. NCBI lineage: Eukaryota > Metazoa > Arthropoda > Arachnida > Ixodida > Ixodidae > Ixodes > Ixodes persulcatus. The sequence goes on along the minus strand of JABSTQ010009215.1, from coordinate 262,794 downwards.
GCCACCGAGTGCCCTGAGCAAAAACTTGGACTTAGGGGCAGAAAAATAGGCAATAAATTCTGCTTAGAGTGGAGCCGCGGGCTCTGCTCACTCAATGTAGAGCGTGCTACCCGATGCAATGGGAACAGCCGGCAAATGAAGTCTAAGCCTTGGATTGCATTGGATTGGATTGAGGGTGTGACACTAGGCTAGGTCCAGTTAGAGCCACTAGATTTAGTAACAAATGAAAAAGCTGCAGACACCAATTCAATCCAAGCCTTTAAGCCGAAAGTATGCATCTGGCGGCCATGCTGCCATTCGGTTATTGATGTGTGTGGTTGAGCGTCGTGTTTTCATCGTGTTTCCGCAAGTGGCCTCTTCACTGACGATGTCGGCAGCAAGAAAGTGCTCGTTTAATCCGGACTGGACGAACCCGAATAATTCGGAATGTGCAATTTGGATTAAGCCCGTGCAAAATGATCCTCACAGTGCTCAATGCTTTGTAATGGTCTTATATATTTAACTGCCTCTACAGTGGTCAGGGAATTTCACCTGAAATTGTCAGGGAAAACCTGGAAAAGTCGGGGAATTTCAAAATAATAATTTGCTAGACACTCTGCCCTCTGCAGTTCTCGTGCAGATGTGATACGCAGTTGCGGCAGTCGCTGTTTGCGAGGACGCTTTCCGTCCTAGGAAACGCCGTGCAGCTAGGAATTTTGGCTAGCGAGATGAGGGAATGGTGGTTTCGAAAAGTTGGGTGCCTGGCACGAGTCTCCGACTGGCGTGTTTACCGCGTCCAGAAAAGTAACCCCTTGATTTCCGCCCGACGACGTCGTAAAACTGTTACGCCGTTGCCGAAAGCCTCACTCCCCGCTGCTTATTTTCGAATGATTAACAGTCGCTCGTCGTTTGAACGAGTGTCGCCATCGTGCTGGAGTGTCAACTACATCTCTCTCTATTGACACGTGTGATCTGGGCAGTTTCGGTTTTCGGTGCTCGTTTATGGCCATTCATCCAAAAGCCACCAACAACTGCACTTCTGGACTCGAGTTCGACCCGTTGGAGCAGGAGGTGCTCCAGTGGTGTCTGCAACGGCGCGGGATCTTAACTGCAATGGCAAACTAAGAGGCTTCTGCGGGCCAAAGTCTGCATAGGTCTGGATGCCTTCCAGAGGTCAGGCTTGCAACGTACGTCGCAGAAGCGCGCGATAGGTCCCTACCCGTGAAGTGCGACGCGATCACCGAGCAAAAGCGGAAAATGCGATTGATGCGTTCATTTGTGAAGTACGTGATTTCGTTGGACGACGCCGACGGCGTGCTTTGAGAACGTAGCAGCGATCAGGACGGGGACGATAGCACTGGTGCAAACAAATCATACCATATTTATTCGAATATAAGTCGACCTTTCTTTTTCGGAAATCGTGACCAAAGAATTTTGACCTATATTCGTGACCAAATTTTGCGACCCTACCGGGGGCATGGAGCTGCCGAGTCACCGAGCCTGCGTTGACGTAGAGTCGCGCCGCTTCTTGTTTCAAAACGCTTTGGGTGCACGAAAACAACCAAAACAGCAGCAGCCGACAGCCCGCCCGCGGTGGCCGCGCCGCTGCCGTGGCCGCTCTCGCGCGCATCCCTCAGGCGTCGGGTTTCGCCATCGCGCCTGTAGCGTTCCCCTCGCTGGGCAACGGGGAAGGGGAGGGAGAGGAACGCGATGCGCCATGCACTTTGCTCTCCATCCTCACAAACGTGCGCAAAAAAAAAAAAAAAATGGTTACTTTTGTTTGTTGCTTGAGGCGGCTCGGCTCGCGTGTTGCTCATGGCGACTCGACTCGCGGCGTTGCTTGCGTCTTTGTATTTTGTCTTTCGTCGCTTCGCCCGTCTCCACCCTCTTTCGTTTCTTGTCATTTTACAACGGTGTCAGTGAGGTATTGTTGCGAATTTGCAAGGATGTCTACCAAGCTGACGAAGCTTCGGACAACGATGAAATGTCCAGAAGTTCTGACGGTGATTAAGTTTTTGGCATCGCCCCGTGATTTAGCTGAGAGTGCTGTAAATAAAGGTTTGTTTCTTTCTTTTGCCCAAACTTTCCCCTGTTCTTAAAAATAAAAAAAAAAGGTCGACCTATATTTGAAATATTTTTTTTATTCTCGGTGGGTTGAATAAATAGGGGTCGACCTATTTTCGTGGTCGACCTATTTTCGAGTAAATATGGTGAGAACGACGGGGAGCAGCTTTAGTTGTCCCGCTTCCAGCTCGAGCGTCCTAGCTTCGGTAACGAATGGGCATTTTGTGCGTCTCGCGCGTGCATGCACAGCCAAAGCACGCCAGAAGGCCGGGCTTTTGAAACACGCCCTGCCATTCTCACATGTTCGCCATAAACTAAAGCTTTTTTTTTTTTTTTTTTTTTTGACACACAATATGTGTGTGTGTGTGTGGGGGGGGGGGGTTGACTTATGACTTACAATCATGTAAAATACCGTATTTGCATGAATACCGTATAATTGCGTGTAAGGGCAGCACCCGTGTAAGGGCCGCACCCCCGTATTTAGGACAAAGTATTGCGAAAAAAAATTACAGAAATTATTCGCGTATGCGCCGCACCCCCTTGTTTTTGAGGCGCACCGACTGTAATGCCACGTTTCTATGAATATATTTCGCTAGGTGGCGCTAGCGACCGCCCGAGCACGTAGCGGCACGCGTCCACATCCCCGATATTTGCTTTCCACTCATCCGTATCACCGCATAGCAAAATGGCTGTCGACCTCGATCGTGGTCGGCCGCACTGTCGGGATGCATTTATGTTGCGGCAAGGCATTGAGAAAAGATGAACGATATGTCAGGTTCCGTGGCAAGCGGGAGGAATGGGGATTCAGCGGGCTCGGCTCGCGCGTGCACTCACGTTTCCGAACGCCACTGTACGCTCTGGGGAGGTTTCCTTTCGTTCTTCGATTCGTATCAGAGCGTCGTGATTTGTCTGGAGTCTTGATTTGTCTGCCTTTTCGCGCAATCTCAGAGCTATGGGAAAGTACCACTTCAACAATCATACGAAATTCACGTCGAAAGTTGCCGCGCATGCTATCAAGTACGGCAAAAAGAAAAAAAAAAAAAGATGCGTATTGCGCAGTATGTAAACTAATCACGACCAATTAAATCCGACTGACGACTGAGTCTGGATTCCAGAGTGAAGGCGTTTCCGACCAGTGCAGCCGAGCGCGCTCATGTACGTTCATTTCAAAATTTTTATCCGTGTATGGGCCGCACCTCGAAAATTTGACCTCAAATCGGGAAAAAATAGTGTGGCCCTTACACGAGTTTATACGACCACGAATATAATAAGAGAGCAAGTTTTGATGCCCTCAACAAGAAAAAACTTTTTGCCTTTCCACTTTGGTCAAGAAGGAAGACCGGCGAAGCTGTACTATGGTGGGAATAAAGTAATGGCCTGCCGCAAGTCGGCAAGCCAGAGTGGGAACGCTGGAGAGGTTGCCGCGATCTATGAGCGACGGCGGCAAGCGGACAACCGGCAAACACAACACTCTGGACAGCTACCGCCATCTATGAGCGACGGCGGCAACCAGAGTTTTGTGTCATTTCTTTGCGGGGGACACGATTCTGGAGAAACTAGCCCTTAACAGCTCCACTGTAAAAAGGTTGTTGCTATTATAACGCGAGCTAAGGCCTCAAAACACAGGGTCACACATTCTTGTTCTGGTCTCTCCGCAAAAACAAACACCTCGTCTTGCACAATTGCGTAAACATGTAAACACGGTCGGTGGTCTTGGCTTGTGTTGACTTGATTTGGCCTGGCCTGGCTTTACTTGGCTTGAATTGGCCAGTGCCCGCATTCCCGCATGGTGCACTGCATTTCTGCCTCGTGCTTTTCGGCACACAGTGTACAAACACAAAAGGGATAGAAACGCTTTTTATGTTTCCCATTCCCCCTTCACGTGGCCCAATAGCTAATAAATTCCCTCCCACACCCCCACTTCTTTTTCCACCCGATCTCCTGCATTGAGCCGGATGGATGGCTTTCTCCAGACTTGCGTGCCTCGTGGCTGAACTCGATTCCGAATATAATGCAAAGTGCATTTTGGAGCACGTAATTTCGAGAAAAAAGCTAGTTATATTCGTGCAAATACTGTATGGTACTTCTTCTGCCGTCTTTGCGGTTGGTGTACAGCGGATTACTAGTTTTACTTTTTCTTTAGCTCAATTATAAGAATACTAGTTACGACGGACACGCACAATCTCGCGGTTCGGTGGCTCTCGAAATGCTATTGCGTTTTAAAATCTATCTCCGAGGCCCAGTGTTACCCGCCTTGACTGCGAGTCGCGCTGACTGTTGTCTGCGCTCTCCCCCTCCAGAATGTGGAGCTCCCCGAAAGCTTTTCGGCCGAGCTGAAACTGCTTCTCGAGGGACTGCTGCAACGGGACGTGGACAAGCGACTCGGCTGCCGGGGACAGGGGTCAGTATTGCGGCTGCACCCGCTACCTGGTCATCCCCAGGTGCCCCTCCCAAGTGGCGGACATGGGGAAGCTTTAGCGCTTGAGACCTACGCTTTGTTTCGGCCCACCACGAACTGTGGCGCACGTCTCCGACTGGCACGGTCCTCAAAGGTGGTCCCTCGATTTCTCTTTGAGGTCATAGGAAAAGTGTCGTACCGTTGTTAACCGCGGTCTTGACAGTGGCACGGTAGCAAAAGCGGATGTTCGACTGTTGCACGGATGACGGATGTTGCACAGACTGTCGCTCTCTGTTCGACAGTCCGTGCAAGCTTCGGCAGGCAGGGGTTGGGACGCCACAACGACGACGGCAATCGCGTTCGCTCTTCCTTTTCTGCCGCAACTTCTGCGACCAACCCCGAGGATTGCGACGTCCGACGTCGTGTGTTGCTACTCTGGGACCACTTTTGTTGCATGGGCAGGACGCCAAGCACGCTGTACTACAGTCAAACCCGTTTATAACGAACAGCAGGAAACACTATGATCAGTTCGATATAGCAAGTAGCTCGATATAGCAAAAACCATTTACAACGAACTTCCACGATGCGTTTGTTGTAAGGTGAGAGCTTCTCTTCCTTTCTCATCTCTTCGCTTCTGCCTTGTAACGACGCGCTGGAATCTTTTTTTTTATTTGCATGCGTGCAGAGTTTGTTTTTTTAGCTTTCTCCCCCCCCTTCTGAATCGCTTCTCTTCGCTCAATTTCGTTCGCGGCTTGAGCTTTTGGAATTTCCTTTCTTTCCTACTTTTTTTTTGAGGGGGGAAGAGACAGGCCAGGAGACAATTGTTTGTGCGTTTTTAGAAACCTTCTTGGGGGGGGGGGGGGGGGGGGAGTTCGATATAGCCAATATGTTGTTCGTTATAAAAAGTACTTTTTACATTTATTTTTATTTAAATTTTTTGTGAGTTCGTTAGTGACAATAATTCTCTGTACATGGGTTCATTCTAAACGGGTTTCACTGTATGTCCAAAAATGCAGGCCACCGGGTCTAATCACGAGCCAGGTGAAGACCAGAGTCATATCACTCTGGTACACGCAACATTGCGCCTGTCTGACTCAACATTGCGCCAGTCTGATACGTCTTAATCACTCGCGCAAAAATAGTTTTTTTTTTTTATTTACTTTTTGGGTACAATTTTTTAGTGAGACATTAGTCCAAACATTTGAGGCATTTGAGGCTTGTTACCTAGCATGCGTAGTAAAAAAAACTCTTATCGCCATGGTTTCTAAGACGCTGCCCTAGGTGTTTCCTGTTAATGAGAGAGCGTTTAATTAAGAAGCTTTTATATCCCGTACAATGGGGTCAAAATGACGGAGGAATCTTGTAGGGAGTGGCAGTAAGGCCCTTCTGACTGGGTTTGGGTCAAACCCAACCGAAGCTACATGGAGCGATTTGTATCTTACGTCGCCATCCTACGTGCTTTGTGATGATTCGGATCTCGATTCTAGGTTAGGAGCTACATTACAACAAACAAAGGAGCATCGTTTGTGAGGTACCTCGAAGCCACTTTTCGCACGGCGGCGGCGCTCGCGAGTCGATATGTCGCAAGAGCAGGAGCCAACGCCCCGATGACGGTCTGCTCACTGTGCCGACGGCCCCTCTCTCTTTGTGGGCAGGGCGGAAGAAGTGAAGAGCCATTCATTCTTCGGGGGCATGGACTGGCAGCTAGTGTACCTGCAGAAGTACCCGCCTCCCCTGATCCCCCCGAGGGGGGAGGTGAACGCCGCAGATGCCTTCGACATCGGCTCCTTCGACGAGGAGGACACCAAGGGGATCAAGGTAGGTCGGAAAGGCGGCCACTGCACGCTCTGGTCTTCCTTCCTGGCACCTGTCTCTCCACAGTCATTGGCTTCAGCACATGCTCGTCTTCTGCCAGGCTTTGGCCACGCTTGCGACCAAGTGTCACCCAAGGCAGAAAGCTTGCGCCGGAGGGAGAGCATCTCTACTCCATTCTTAGCCCATCTCCGGGCGTAGTACTGTAGCTTCTAGCCCCACTGCCAACCGAGATTTGCAGTCGCGTCGATGGCGACGATGTGTTTTGCTGTTTACGTTTCGCCTCTTCTATGTGTTGTCCAACCTATCGCTACTGTCGGCAATCTATGCTCTTCTTTTTTTACTACGTCGTATTACGAGGCACCGTGCGAGATGGTTTTCCTTTCATGGTGCTACGCTTACCGCCGAACTCTGCAGACCAGATTTTAAAAATCTGGGAGACAACATTTTGAGAGTGCAATGTTTCCATCTAGTTTGTTGTTTCTTGTTTAGTTTACATAGTACAATCCATCTTACATGCGTCAAACACATTAGCAGTGGTGGAACTGCTGCACCATTTGCACCAGGCTGCACCAGAACAAACATTCTGCTATATGCTGCTCCAAAGGCTGTATTTTTGCACAATTTGCGCCATGTCTGCGCCAAAAGGGAGCTGTTCTCGAAGAGGAATACTGAAAGTGTCTGGCACGTGGCATTGTTGGCGATGCCACTGAAAATGAAGAAAGTACAGTTGTTTTTTGGTTTTTTTTTCGGATGCCTAAGTACCATGTGCAAAGAGTAGGGTTGCACGAATATTCGTAAGGGATTTCTAAATCCCCTCAACTCGGTATGGCTGGGCTCTTCTATAGGTTTCATTTTATGTAAAATCTGTCATTTACATGCCATCCCATTGTAGGTATTGACCTTTTTGAGGCCACAGTCTATAAAAATATCTAGATTAAATTTAACAGAGCTCATAAGTGGGATATGAGAAGCTTGAAAACAACCTTTGTCAGTTCAGCTGAATTTTCGTTTAGGCATGGCGTGACAGTAGTGAGAGGCACGGAGAAAGGCGCAGCAACTATTCAATATTCGATTAAAAAAATATTTGGCCAGAACCACTATTCGCTTTGAGTTTGCTTCGAACCTAAAATCAATTATTCGCACGAGCCTAACGAAGAGTCGTCAGTTTTCGTGCGAAAAGTGCTCACATCGATCGCAATGATTAGCTAGCGCTATTAATTGTGATCGGTTAGAGTAGCTATGTGCTCCGCTTAGCTACTTTATGAACCGTAGCAGGTGGAATACGAGCGAGAGCGGCGTGATACAAACTTAATGAAGTAGTCACAAATATATTTTTACGTGAAACACAGACCAAAGACGCCATATGTACTCTTAATAGGTCAATTGAGACATCTGCAAAATTACCGCCATATGATTGTTCAGTAAATAAATATCTGTAGTGGCCAGGTCCTCTGTAGGTATGACACTTTATATAGTCTTCCAACACTTCAACAACTGCAGTTTTTCCACAGGCTAACTTTCAAAGATATTTTATGAAATTTTCTGACATGAAAACTTCAAATGGTCTGCTCTAAAAGTGAGAATCTCTGCTCCAAAACCCGTTTTTGCCTGCTACAAGAGCAGCCCCCAAATCACCACTTGTCAGCTCCAACACTGCATTAGCAATGTTTCAGGTTTGAAACGGATAAAAGCTTCAATTCTTAAGTTAACGTTGCAGCCAGTTTTTGAAGAGGTCTCCAGGATTCCTCTCTCATTGAAAGTGGCAACACTGGCTACCTGTACTGGAAGTCTCGAAAGCATTCCTGTGTTGGGTTCTGAGGGCGTGCTCGTTGGGCCCTCCGAGTGGAGTAAACGGGCGGCGCATGCGCAGCTGTTGGAGGCGGACCAGGAGCTGTACAAGAACTTCCCGGTGGTGATCTCCGAACGGTGGCAGCAGGAGATTGCCGAGACGGTCTTCGAGACGGTCAACCTGGAGGCAGACAAGCTGGAGCAGAAGAAGAAGACCAAGATGAAGATGAAGTTCCAGGACGAGAAAGGTCTCTCCTTCCTCTCTTTTGGGCTGAGGGGAGGCCCTTAGCCTCCTTAGATAAACGGGAAGTTTGAGTGGGTCTGACCGTAATGAGTTAAACAGCTCTGGCTCTGATGTAGCCTCTACCCTTGGGAGTCAAGTACCATATTTTCCGCTGTATAAGTCGCGTTTTTTTTTGTTTTTTTTTAAACATTTTTTTTGGTGTGACTTTATACAATGATGCAACTTATATAAGATTTTTTTTTTCGAGGTGCGACGCTATTTTTTTTATTTGCCGCGCGCCATCTTTTGTAGAGCACCATAACAACGTAGCCATAGGTGGTGTTTCCCCCTCCAGGAGGCACTACTGTCGCCGCACTATTTTGACTCGGAATGCGAGATATTTTAATTTTTATGGTTTCCCCGAAGTGGCTCAATGTGGATAGGCAAGACAGTGAGAATAAAGCTTTTCCAGCATGTTATTGATGTTGCCTAGTTAAGCCCTGGTTCCGTATTCTTTTGCTCCAGTCCAGTTACACTGAAAAGTAAGCGGGCTCGTATACACGCATTGCGGAATATTTTGTCACGTCTTTCTCAGTTTCCGTTTGATGAGCAGTATTTTTGTGCCATGCTCCAGCCGTGTTGCTACATGTAAAAGGAAGGATTGTGGCTAGCCGATCTTTTAGAGGTACCAAAAAAAAAGTATGTCAAGGTTTATCTTTCTGCCTCCGCATCAATGCTCGCGTCATCTCTGGGACTTGGCCTACGCTAGGCCTAGTGCTCCAAAGCTTAATTCGCGAGTGTCGAGTTCCTTAAACTTTCATTCGCTCGGCATGCTTTCGCTCGAATAAAGTCGACTACCCTCTCATTTTGCGCATTTTTGCGTCCTTTTGCTGCAAAACACTCGATTGCCCTCGCCAGACAGCACCATACTATGGGCATTTCTCGCGAGTCGAAATGCGCATCAAACGGTACGTGCGGTCTAGCAATTGGGCAAAACCCCGATTTCGCGATACCAATGCGCGTAAACTAAAAACTCATCGCGTGAACTGTGCAAAGAGATGCAACTTATACGAAGGTGCGACTTATATATCATCCTTTCCACGAAAACTGCTCAATATACGGATGAGGTACTATACAAGGGTGCGACTTATAGTCGGGAAAATACGGTAATTCATTTGCGGCCTCCTTTTTTTTTTCTCTCTCCACTTCCTACATTCTTGGCCAACCAGGACATTTAGCCTACAGCAAAACCCCGAGAAATAGCCCACCTAAAATAGAAAGCAAATCGGGTGTTTCCCCCTCCCCACTTTCCTCCTCTGCAGCATTTGCTCTGCTAAGATGGAAAGAGTCGAGGGCTTTGTGGGAGTGGCTTGTCTCACTTTCCTTAGCCTGCAACAAACTGAATGCTGTGGCGACTGGCTCGGATTAAAACTCAATTTAAACGTTCGAAGCGGGGACTTTATGGTTCTGCTCGACAGACAGGACTGCCGTCGGAGTTACTTTCTAGTAATCGAAACGAGTTTGGACCACTCAGTTTTTGCCCGGGACGACGTCGCAGCGGGACTTTTGTGGCCGTTTCAGAGTCGGACTGCATCATCCACGGCTACGTCAAGAAGCTGGGGGGGCCGTTTGCGTCCGCGTTCCAGACTCGCTACGGCAAGCTTTACCCCAACCGGCTCGAGCTTCACACGGAATCCGGCAGTGCCAAGCCTGAGGTAGGTGCCACACTGACTTTACCAACCGTGCCTATTCCTCGTTTATACTGCCGAGTCGAGGTATCTCAAAAATGCTGGCTAGCTCCGAAGAGTTTGTTTTGCGTGAAATGAGTCCTCGTAGGATGAGCTTCTCGACTGCCTCTCTCAAACAATTTTACGGGCAGGGCTTGGCTGCCCAAACAATCCTGCTGATGCTGACAGAGACTGTGTCCTAAAGCTTCTTGAAAGCCTCGACATGACCTAGATGTTAAGTTGTCAAAAAGGAAAAAAAGTGCTAGAAATCTATAGATAGCCATTGCAGTGCCAAAGGTGGGCCCGACTTGTGTTGCGAGTGAGAGGGCATGCACTTCCAAGACCCTAGATTGCATGAGCACGTACTCAGCAGGACGGTCTTGCAAAACCAGCAGCTCGTACTGGCGAGGTTCTTTTGCGTGCTCGACCAACGCGGGCAGACATCTGCTGCTGGGTGGTCAGAGAGCACCGTATTTGCTAAAATATAAAGTTTTCTTTTTTCTTAAAGGAGCTGCGCAACAATTTCGGGGCTTTGCTTAAATATTGTGGAAGTTGATGCCTGACACTTCTGAAGTGAACTACAGAAAACAGATTTTGTCTGGATAGCCTAGTTTTTATTTAAAAAAAATGAAAAAGATCCAGGTTTTTGCCACCTCTCAACTCGTGCATCGTGTTCCGGGTCACGTGCGCAGTGACGTCAATGGGGTAGGCGCGGGGCACCGGTGGAGCTCTCTCTCTAGAGCCATCAGTGAGCAGCGAGAACTCATCCGTTCGCGACCGCGTGACCACGTGCTGGTGGGCGCAGCGCGAACAATGTGGTGAAAGGAGGAAAGTCTCATCCGGGTCCGGCCATACCCGTCCGGCCCTGTCCCCCTCCCCCTCCGGCTTTTGGCGGCTGTTCCGCTGCTGACGGTTTTGTGGACCTAGGATAGATGGCGCCACTAAAACTCTGTATAATAAAAGTTTTGTCGATGATACCAGGTTTTTGACGCATTTATATTTATAAACAGAAGAAGAAAACAATGCTAAGAGAGAGAAGAAGAAAACAACGACAGATTGCTACCTTTGGGCCCACATACGGTAACCCGTGATCAAGGAGCCGAGCCGGCTTCGAAACGTCGGGCACATTGAAGATATTGGCAAGAGTCTACAAAGTACCCTGTCTTGAACGACAAGATTTATAGAAAAGTTACCTTTTATCGAGCAGGTATTCGCACAACTTGCTATCTGTCTACAAGACCCCCATTGACGTCATGCGGCGTGTTTCTCATGGTCGCCGCTCGCGGCTGCAGGTCGGGGAATATTCAAATTTTTGCCTCGCTATCACGCGGCGGATTCGCAACATTTCGATGAAAGGAGGTGTATTTTCTGTATTTGTGACAAGGTGAACAATGTCAAAAGTAGAAGATGCCAATTCTTTCAACGTTAAAATTGTTGCGCAGCTCCTTTAATTTGCGCCTTCTAGAACATGCTTTGCGTTGTGTTTGAAATGAAGCTCAGCCAGGCTGGCGCAGCCGTAGCCTCGGTCATTGTAACGCGCTCCGGGCGTCTGAGCGAGCGAAGAAGCGAGAAAAGAACGACCGATAAGCGAAAAAGAAGAGAAAAGTAGGGTGACGTCACGACGACGTCAAATATGTTAATAACCCACTCCGGCCACTAGGACGGGTACAGCACTTAACATCCATGTTTTCTCGCGGCGCTCTTTCTGTGCTCAAGCGTAAGGTTCTTGTTTTTGCCGCCTCAAAACATGGCGTTACAATCTCCGCCTCTACTGCTGCCGGGCCGCCCCTATTCGCCCCTAGATGGCGCAAGTTGTTCTGTCTCGACCTAGGCGGCCGGTTCGCTGCCCCCCTCCCCCCCAGTCTGCTTGTCTGATTTTATTTCTCTTCGATTTCCTTCTCTTCTTATGGGGCTTTTGTTTCATATCTTTTTTTATATATAAATCACCGTAGAGCAACTTCAGAGAAGCTGCTCCTCAAGTGGGTAGGAGCAGGGGTGTGACATCTGCGCCAATTGCGCCATTTTGATACAAACCCAATTTTCTGTGCCTAGTTGCGCCAAAAACGCAAAATCGGTCGAAATTGCACCACACTGCGCCAAAGTAGCTCAAAAACTACAAAAAAGTTTGCGGCAACGCTAACGATTTAGCGGGAGACGAGAGCTTGGTTGGCAACATTCAATCTCGTCGTAGTAAAGTACACGGCACGGGTACAGGGTGGCGCAAGCAACCACCGGATTCGAAGATTTCAGCTGTAGTATCCTTCTATACCTATGATACGTGGTCTTTTCACGATTTTCCTAATACTTTCCGCTGTCATTTTTGACTGCATGCTAATGGTGCGCTGTTACGCGGTCTCGCTGTCTGGCCGTGGGAGGTACGACGCATAGGCTATCATGATGAGCAAACCTAAGTATTTCTTTCGTTTTGAGAGTAAACCTTTTCTTAAAAGTGCCATTGAGCACCTCCATTGTGTAATTGTTCATTCGTGTCCGTAATCTCGTCAAAATGGACGGCGCCGTCACCATGAGTAGTTTCGGTTATCACACATATGCTTCCAGTGCGTGAGCAATCGAATGAATCGGTCACACACCCGTATTTAGCGTGCATGTGCTGCTCATAGTTTTTCTACCTTCATTATTTACCTTGCGACTCACTTTTGTGGGGACTTTTTTTTCTATCTGCACGTGCTTTCTACGAGCGTCCGATCGATGTCTGGTTGTAGTAAACCGTGCTTCCCTGTTCATGCTCTCGAATCTTCGCTTTAAAAAGTTTTGCACTACAATTGCGCTTTGGCACCAGTTCGTATAAGCTTGAAGTATCTGGTGCCCACCTAACTTTGCAGCAAGCCTGTGTTTCCTGCCCTCATCTATGCGCATTAAACTCGCGTTCGCCTTTTCCCTTTTTTTTTTTTTTAATATTTTGTCTCGGTGCATGTCGGCGCTGATGACTTATTGGAGCCTTGGGTGGACAACAATAACGATTAAAAAAGAAAAATCTGATTTCTGTGATTTATATTAGATTTTTTTATGATTTAAGCTGCTCGTAACATTTTCTGCTCCTAATCTGCTCCAAACGGTAGACTTTTGTGCTCCTAAGCTGCTCCAAAATGCAGATTTTTCTGCTCCAAACATTGCTCCAAAACCTCTGTCTCAGCCCTGTAGGAGGCAAAGAGCACAGATTTACTTTTCATACATACTTTACTGTGTACACAGATCTCGTACATAAAATAAAAGATAAATATAGATAATAAAATTTACGGTACAATAGAACTGACAGCACGAGAAACCCGGAAGAGCGCAATTAAAGAAATATACATTTATAAAAGATATCGCACCATCACACTTTTGATCAGCAGAAACTGATGATCAGCAGAAACTGATCAGCAGAAACTCAAAACTTGAGTGTTTTCATGCGCACAAAAAATGCCTTTTTTTTGTACTCGGTTGATAGATGACCCGCTTCACAGTTTTTGTGCTTTCCTGTCAGCTACAGACCTTTTAAAATGAAGTTTTTGCAGATATCTTCTTTTTAAAGGCGTAAATGCCCCAGGGTTTATAGCGGAACATCTGGAGGAACGTCTAGCAGATTGCTGGACAGAGAAGGTTCTCCGACTGTTCTGCGTGAAAGCACAAAGACTCTTCATCGCATCATCCTTGTATACCAGATTGAGAATGCGAGCCAAAAATCACTCTTGAAGCTTGCCCACAAAAGTAAGGCGTCGTCCTGTGCGCTTAGCACGTGGTACGATTCCATCTGTTTGCGAATTTCGGGTGCAACGTCGCTCCTACGTAAGAAAAAAAAAAAAAAAACTAAAGCAAACGTGGGCGGCAGTTTAAGTGCTGTGTTCACGGGGTGTCTGCCGCACGAGACTGATAATCGCAACCAGGATCGTACCACATAAAACGGGCTTGAAACGAAACCGACGAAAAACGAAACTTTACCTCTCACTTCGGAACTCCTTTGGGAATAGAAAGAACAGCGAGACTTTCGACTTGCTGGAGTTCCCGCACCATTTCGCGGCGCAGTAGCGCCAAGGCATCCTCTTCCGAGAGCACCGGAACTTACGATGTCAAATTAACGCGGATTGAGCGAACACCAAGTTTTCGGCAGAACACTCGGAGCAGGCGATCACGCTCATCGGATGTCGGCGACCGTTGCGCCGTTGCCACGGTTGCCACAGACGACGGCGGCCGTGTCGATCGTAACGCCATGTTTTCAGGCGGTAGAAACAAGAACCCTACGCTTGAGCGCAGAAAGAGCTCCCCAAAGTAACGCGAATGTTAACGGCTGTACCCGTTCTAATGGCCCGAGTGGGTTATCAACATATTTGACGTCCTCCTGACGTCACCCTGACTCTTGGCGGCCTCTACCGAGGTTTCCTTGAACACCGCTGGCTGCGTTAGCCTGGCTCAGCCACGAGGTGCGTGATTCGGGAAAAAGCCATCCCTCCGACTGAATGCGGGAGATTGTGTGCGGAAGGAAACGGAGGTATGGGGAGAGAATTTACAAGCTTTTGCACCTCATGAAGGGAGAAATAGAGAATGTAGAAAACTTTCTTTGTCATTTTCGTGTTTGTACTTCGCACACGCGAGAACACTGTGTGCCATGCTGGAGTGTGGGACACCGGCCAATTTGAGCAAAGCCAGGCTAAGACGAGATACAAGCTGAGCCAAGACCCTCGCCCATGTTGACGCAGTCATGGAACGCGAGGTGTTTCTTTATGCGGAGGGTCCATAGCAAGGGCAAGAACAGCTGTCTTTGTTCTGCCTGTGCATTTTTTTTTTAGTTCCTGCCCGGGTGTTCCGGCATTTCAGCATTGGTGCTTCCGCTTCGTGGCTTCTTATACCAGTATACCAACCAACTTGACATTGTATACTGCGGTTTAAAAGGGATGGCTCGTAAGACAAAGAGCTCAAGCGGAAGAGAAACTACCTAAGAGACGAGCGTATCTCTGAAGTTGGAAATGCAACAGTCGGAAGGAGCTGAGCAATAACGACGGGTGCAGTCAGAGTGTATGCCAATATTTTCCCGATTTTCGTCCCCTTCGCACTTCTCCTTTGAGTGCGGTATCTTTACATAGCCTCAGGTCATGTTATGATATAGTACTTATATCTTTTTCTTTTTAAGAGCTTCAAAACCTGTCCTCGTATTACATTCGTGCAAATATGCTACTATCATGGACAGTCTGCGTTGTAATAGTAATTATATTTATTTTTAAGAGCTACCAAGGCATGCCCTCGCATTATGTTCATGTGCAGATACGGTACAATGATTACGGGTTCCCCTTTGTCCCGGCACAGCTGATCTTCATGGACCAGATGGAAGATGTGTGCCCAGACTATGTCCAGGTGAAAGGGGAGCAGTGCATAGTGGTGAAGATGAAGGGGGACACCAAGGTGGTGATCACCAACTCGGACGAGATTGGCCTCAAGGAGTGGCTGTTGTCGCTACGCTCGACCCTCAAGGACTCCCAGGAGCTGCTCTCGTCCATGGCCAAGAAGGCCGGCAAGATCTACGGTACCACGGACAACCGGAACAACTTGATGGGGCCCGGGGGCGGCGGTGCCAACTCGCCCGCGCCGCACCGCAACGGCAACTGAGGCACCAACCCCTCTTCCCCGAGGCATTTCCAACGGAGGGCGGAACAAATCTCGCCCCCCCTTTTTTAGAGTTAACTTATTGCGGGTGGCAACCAAGGTCACAGCGGGGGTGGTCCCGCCGCACCACTGCCCCTCTTCCGGGAAGGCCCGCCTCTCGCTCTCCCCTCTTTGTTATGAATCTGCTGGTCAGAAGCGTATGGGGGGAGGTCGTTCCTTTCTCGCCGCTTCAAGATCGGCGTTCCCTCGTGCGGTCGGCGTCCGTTGACGGACCGTTTGTTCCACTTCTGGAGGCAAACTCTCTTCCTCACCCCGCTCCGACGTCCTTCGCACTTTTCCACGACAGTCACGTGCCATGTCCGGGTTTCTTGCGCCCTCACCGCCATTTCCTTTTATGACCTGTCCCCACGTGCTTTTTGCTTTGTTTTTTTACAGCACCATTACCTGTACATGCGTGTAAATAGGGTGTGTACATAAGGTGACCACACTGAGGGAGGGAGACCAAACAATGTATGCATGTTTTTGTGTGTGCATGTGTAAATAGGTGTGCGAGGAACTGCCGTGCAATTATGTCTGCATGTCTCCCGACCGCCCGGATGCGCGACTGTTGACTTCAATCGTGTCACGCTGTGGTCCCCGTGGGAAAGGGCCGGAGTCCACTAGGACTCGAGCAGTTGCGCCTGTCTCTGCGGTTGCGCAACCTCCCCGTGTGCGTCTCGTGTGGTGGGGCGAGTGGGGCCGTCCCTCGTAGAGGGGACCTTTTGTAGGGTGGACCCTTTTGCAGCAGCTTAGAAGCTAGTATGCACACAGCAAAGTATACATAGCCTATATCTATTCTTTCCAGGGGCTGGGGAAGGCTGGGGACACGTTGCCCTCACATCCGCGGTCTTGTGGCCACCTTCCTCGGCAAGGAAATGTTAACTGTGATAGCAACTCTTAGCAGTCCAATTCCATGTGTCACCGTGGCTGCCATAGGAACCTTGGTGGTGGTGATGCTAAATGAAAGCCAGCTTCGGGCACTCGACATTTCCTGGGTTCTTTGGCCGAGGCCACATCTGACTTGTCGGGTCCGAGCGGCCGGGTTCTGGCATCCGGGGTCAGAGTTCTGGTGGCTGGGTCCCAATGGTCGAGTTTGGGCAGATGGATTCTAGGTGGCTGGGCCCCCGTTGCTGGGTTCAGAGTCCCGGCTGGGTGGCCAGGTCCCAGCGGCCGGGTCCCAGCGGCCGGGTCCCAGCGGCCGGGTCCCAGCGGCCGGGTCCCAGCGGCCGGGTCCCAGTAGCCGGGTCCCAGTGGCCGTGTTCTGGCCTCCGGGTTCGGAGTTCTGGTGGCCAGCTTTCAGCAGCCGGGTTCCCAGTTTCTGGTTGCTGGGGGGGGGGGGGGGGGGGTCGGGTCCCAGCGGCCTGGTCTCAGTGGCTGGATTCTAGGTGGCTAGGCCCCTGTCGCCGGGTTCAGAGTCCCGGCGACCGGGTTCCGGGTCCCGGTGGCCGGGTTTGAGGGGTTGGGCCTGACTTGCCAGGATCCTGGACGGTTGACAATGCAGTAAATGAGGGGGAACCATCACTGACCATATTAGACAATTCTCAGAAATCATCTCTTGCGTTAGCAAAATTTTAAGCCTGACCGCCAAACAGAAGCTGTTTTAGGTTCTGAAAAAAGTGAGCCGATAATTTGGGACACCCAAGGATATTACCACTGTTGCCATTGCTATCCAAGTAAGACTTTCTAGCCTCGCTATGGAGACTATAAATGTTATTTTCCTAAGGTGCACTAACGAGGTGATGAAAGATGGCGTGGAAAAAGGCAAGGGCAGGGTAGGACTTCTGTATTGCTGTACAGGAGACATGCCCCAAATGTCCGGTCAGTTGCCTTCCTCGACAAAAGTGGAAGGTGGCACGTGCCTGCCTCAAGGGCCCGAATTCAGGAACATTGCATTAAATGGACTGCAGCAGTTGACTCGGAACCTATTTGGAACAATTGGCACTTTATCAAATTTAATTGATTTGAGCGATCGCGCTTGACCCATGCTGAATCTGGTGGTCACTCCGGCAAGTCTGGCCCAGCCGTACAAACTGAGCTTGGGGAAAGTTGCCACAATCAAGGACGTGGCACCGCATTGTTGACCGCTGTGCTTGTCCCACGTGTCTGTCGTGGATCGAAGGTCTCTGTCTGCCACCGCGTTACCAATGCCGATGTAGCGCCGCGCGTGGCGGGGACCCGTAGGCCGCTTCCGATGCGATTCTGCGGAGGTGGCAAACGGCGTGGGCGGTGAAATTGCTGTTGCCGCTCTCTCTGCATCAAACCTTGCGAGCTTGAGCGAATGGCAGCGACTCGCGTGTTGCCCCAGTCTGCAAATTGCCCGGAACGTCGCTCCTGCATCGACTCTCTCCGTTGTGCTACATGCAGCTCGTGCTTTTGTGGGGGATTGGTTGGCTTTGGTTGCTTTTCCCATTCTCTTCGCCGCCGTCGGAGGCTGCTTGCGTCCACACCACAGAATCTAAAGCAGAATCTATCTCAGGCAATTGGGTGAAGAGGACCTCGCCGCATTTGTTGACGATGGCGGTTGCCCCAGAGTGTAAAGAAAGCAAACCAAATAGGGACAACGTTAGTGTGAATGTCAAATGCAGTTTCTCAGGTCTGGCGGGCTTTCTGTTCTCAGTCTTTCAATATTCTGACTGTTCATTGCCTCCATTCTGAAGCCTTATTTTTTTTTTTTTCACTCTGTGCATTCCGTATGGTTTTTCTACATTTCCTTTGTCGCACCGTCATCTGCTTTTCGGCAGGCGGTAGAGGCACCGCAGTTCAGTTGCATGGCCGGTTTCGGGTTTGCGTGGTCACCCTCCGCCCCCTCGCCCACCCCTCTGCCTTTGACGTCGGCAGCTCTACTCAGTTATGCAATCTCACGGCGCTTCTAATGTGCAGCCCCGCTCCACCTCCCCGCTTTCTTGGAGCGGCCGGTCGCTGCAGCCACAGCACACGCACACCCGTCTGTCGCGCTGCCTCGTTGCGGGTCGGTCGACCGTGGGTTGGGCCATAGGTTAGAGTACCTGAACCTAAACACGTGCAGGCATGTGTGTCGGTGTGTGCATAATGTGTCTGGTGATGTACATACGCACAGTGCATGTAACCTCGTCCTATGTTTTCTCATTCGTTTTGGTTCCACTCGCAGGTTTTTTTGTTTTTTTTGTTTTTTGCGACGGGGGTGGGGGTGGCGGTTGGTTTCACGTGCATTTGTCTCTGCCACGCGATTCCATCTCCTGTTTCATACGTGTGCCCACTTTTGCCGAGGGATTCCGACGACTTTTTTGGTGTTCTGCCTCTAAACTCTAGGTAGTTTTCTGTTGGGTTGTTTTAAGTTTTTCTGCACCGTTCTTTATTGACGGGGGAGTGAGGGGGACTCGGGGGTTGGGGGGGGGGGGGGGAGGGAGGGAGGGGGGGGCAACTGCTGCTGCCACGGGATTACAAACCACACCCTAGGCTAGACCTTTCTTAACGGCTCGCGACCCTAGACTTGCCACGGTAAACACGTGAGCTACTGCACACTTGGGGAAAACACAGAAGCAATCAGTACCTCAAATGCAGCGTACGACGACGACTCATCGTTTCGTGCGGTGCATGTGGCCGTCTACTTCGACGTTGTACAAAACAGGAGGCGGTTTCGGTCTGAGCGCGCCGTGGCACGCGGCGACGCCGCCGCCGCAAGGCAGGCAGTCGCGTCGTGTGCTAATGCGGCCGGTCCTGCACTGTTTGGCGTAGCTTAAGAGTTCGGGGCACGAGCGCAAGTGTCGGCAAACGACTCTCGCGTTAGCATTTGTACTTTCCACAGGAACGGGGGTTCCGATGCAACTTATACGAGATAAAAAAAAGAAAAAGAAACTCGTCCTACACTCGCCACTTATAGACTAGTAAGGAAAAGCACTTTGCTCCAAGGTGAGCATCGCCTAAGTTTTTTTACATCGACGTTTTGTGCCGGTCACGACGTGTCTGACGAGGCGCGTAGGGCACCGTTGAAAGTTTCTGTTGTTTTTGGACACCTCGATCTGTTTTCGGCGGACCATCTGCGACGAGCCACTTCCTTTCTTCAAAGTGTGTCGCCGCTTACGGCGACCGTGCGCCAGGCGCGAACCGGACCCCCATCGAGTTCTTCCGAGCTGCGTCCCCGTCGGCCATTCTGTCGCTTCCCCGGTGTCTGTGCGCATGCGAAACGGACGGGTGACTTGCATTTTTCCTCCCCGCGCATCCTCATCTCGTGGGCGTCATGGCCCACCCATCCACGAGCAGAATCTAGTCTCGCTTCCTTTTTGTAACGTTTTGAAGACGGCCTTTCCGTGTTTTTTTTTTTTTTTATAGGCGGGCTAGGCAAAGGGGGGGTCCTTTACGTGTCGTGTACAGAACTGTAGAGCCGCGTGGCCGGTGTATTTATAAGGAGAGTCCCCGGTCGGTCCCTTCCTTGTTTTTATTGCATTCTTCATTGTTTTTTTTTTTGTTAATTATTGCTGTATTAAGTGTTATTTCTGCAGCCTCGGTTGTGCTCGCAAGTGTAGCTGTCATATAGGTTGTTTTTTATATAAGTTATTTTTTATGTTTTAGGAATGTAGATACTTGAATAAAAGACACCCCTGAAATGAGTTTGCTGACTACTCTTCTTTTCGTCAATTTGTGTGGAATTTGAAAAGATGATTGTTTTTCCGACAGTTTTTTTTTTTTTTTTTTTTTGGTACCTGCACTAGAATCGAACAACATGCATTCGCCGACTTTCCACCAACTACTTGCTTCACAGTGCAAGTACAGAGCACGCGAGTGATCACTGGTGCTTACCAATTTTTGTTCTCAAATGAATGGCTGTGGTCAAAGCTACTTTAATAGTATGGTTGAACCTACACATCCGGTGCATCAAGCTGGATTTGTGTGTTCACTGCTTGAGCACAACACAGAAAAATGACAGTCATGGTTATGCTGTGGACTTTTCATCAGGGATGATGATTGAACCTTCCCTTAAAGACCTCCACTCTCAACTATAGCGGATTGAATGTGGGAGGATGTAAGCCTAAGTCCACTTGCCTCCTTTCCAGCATTACTCTGCTAAAAGGGAAAGAGGGGAGGGCTTTGCGGGAAGAGTAGTAGTAATAAAAGCTCAAAAAGGAAAAAACATTTTCTTTTTAACAATTTTTTTCACATAGCAAAAAAAAGAAGAAAAAGAAAACGGACTCGGGTATTTAAATTAATACCAAGCCTGTTACGCGAATTTCTGCTACATACAGTAAAATGGGCATTAAACAGTTCCAGGTGGAACAAGCTAGTATACGATATACCAGATTAGATTCGTTAGTCCATAAAGAGAAACTGCGGTGATGGAGCAAGGGAGAAAATTATAGGAAATGCAAGTAAAAGCATACACCAAATGGAGCATGTTAATTGTTCTGCTGTTCAGTATGAATTGTGCAGCATTATGGCTATAAATGCTTAAAATATATCAAAATAAAGTTTCAAACTATTTAAAAACAGTGATAACTTGGTGCTGCCCGAGATTTGTTTTGTATATAGTGTGTGCATGCTTGTGAAGATGCCAATATTTTATGTCTCGCGTATTTCCCATTGTCACACCCTTAGTCAACGAACACCACTGGACTTGTATAACATGTATCCGAGCTTCCATTACTGCACCACCATACTATACATACTTCAGTGTAATGTAACATCAAATTCGACGAATGGTGGCTGCAAGTTAACCGTTAAAGTAAACCAAATACAGCATTCAGAATGCATAGTCAGATATATGCTAAATTGACAAAGTTCTCGTATATATTAAAAAAGTAATGAAAGGTAATAGTTAGGGTGACCATATTCCTCAAGGTAGGAAACGGGACATCCCAGTTTGGAGGGGGGGGGGGGGGTACAAAAGATTGAGATTGGGAGAACAAATTTAATTAAATAACTGGTCCTATTTCAAAACTTTAACATATTGCACTAAGCCCTGGAACAGTCACACTCAGAGTTAAGTTCCATGCACCCATTTGGAAGGTGTTTGTGCCCGGGCAAGAGCAGTTCTAAATTTTACTCTCTGGGTAAATATTTCAAAGTACCCACGGTAATTTTTGTAAACTATACTTGTAACGAGTAGGCATAGTTTCGGCTTGCTTCAACACGCTTGGTGCCAATTTCAAAACTACGCACCCCTGCGAAAACGGGACGTGATTCTTTATTGGGACAAAAAGACTGGACAGCAGAAGCGGACCTCAGAAACGGGACTGTCCCGGCCAAAATGGGACGTCTGGTCACCCTAGTAATAGTACTATCTCAAAAACTGGTGAAAAACTTCCCGTTGATCTATGTCTACGCATCTTTCAAAAGATTGCTCGATTACTCTCGCTTAAGCAAATTTTCAAATGTTTCTGAAACTTGTGGCTTTGGGGAAGAGCTTGTCCCGCTTTTCTTAACCTGCAAGCAACAATATAATAATTCACACACGAAAAACAATTGTAGATCCCATTTACTTTACGTGAAGATGAAGAACCAGCTTTGACTGGTTCTCCATTTTTACGTGAACCTTGAGTATGATTCCTAGAGGACAACTTCTAGAACAATGCCTAGAGGATGACATCTAGGATGACCTCAAGGATGACTTCTAGGACGACCTAGAGGACAACGCCTAGGACGACCTCAAAGGTGACCTCGAGGAAGACGACCTTCAGGAGGACTTTTAGACAACCTCGAGGACGATACAGATGATAACAAGGGATCAGGACCTCACGGCTGACTCACGCTAATTGCCCCCTTTTTTTTTTTTTTCTCTTATACTTGCCAAGACTAATGGCGAGTTTTCCGTTGACACGTGATGATGTATTCTTCCTCAGACCCTAGCCCATAACAGCTTCGCTGTAAAAAAAATGGGAGCCATTCCACTCTGTGAAGGTGGATGAGCAGCGAAGCTGTTTAGCACACGACACAAAATTTTGAACAAAGAATGGGAGCCATTCCACTCTGTGAAGGTGGATGAGCAGCGAAGCTGTTTAGCACACGACACAAAATTTTGAACAAAGAATGGGAGCCATTCCACTCTGTGAAGGTGGATGAGCAGCGAAGCTGTTTAGCACACGACACAAAATTTTGAACAAAGGTATGAACACATATTCATTGTCTTCATCGTGACGAAAGGTACGCACACAAACGTGCCGCCCGCCACAGCCGCTGACGTTCTTGCCGTTCCTCTTCGTAGGCGCGTTGCTCTTCGGGCGGCTTCCCCATTAGGACGAGAGAAGTGAAATGGAGAATGGCAACCAAAGCTTCAAGGAGAATGCAGGGAACGGTGTTCCACGTGCAGCACGCCTTCCCATATAAAAGATTCCAAATAAATAACCAAAATAAAGCGTTGTCGAACGCGCGTGCAAGATGCCATTTGTTTCAGGCTTTTCCTTTAGAACAGTACTGCTGCAGGCGCCGGCCCGTGCGGCGCGTGGCTGTGCTCTGGCTGTGCTGCATGCGGTTTAGAGAAGCTAGTTTTAGCGAACAACGTTTTACCGACCCCGGTTTATCGAATGCCTTTATAGAGAACCCAGTTTAGAGAAAATGGCGATGAGCCTCCTTTTAGCGAATTCGGCCGCCGCGAAGCTGCGTGTACGGGTAAATCAGGTGAGTTAACATTTTTGAAATGAGCCGCCGCAGACTGCCGCCGCGAAGCGGCGGGAGCGCAGTGGGGGGCATGGCTTAACACGCGGACCAGTGATACACGCGAGAAGTAGGAAAGCCTCTTTTAAAAAAGCGTCCCTTTTCGATAAGCGGCGTTTCTCTAAACTGAGGCTCTGCTTTCTCTAAACCGTGCTTCGATAAAACGTGCCCATTCTCTAAAACGTGCTTAAAAACAACATCGCAAAAAAAAAAAAAGAAGAAGAAGAGAGTGGAACGCAGGGAAACCCCTGCATGATGCAGGGGTTTCCATCGGGCTGGAAAAATGGTTCGTCTCTCCCGCCACTTCCCGCCATAGAACTGGCAGAACCATGGGCAGAACGAACCGCAGGACCGCAGAACCAGTAGAGCTGGTAGAGCGATAGAACGAAAGTGGAAAGAGCAGTTTTTGAAAGAACGGGAGGGGGGAGAGGGATATGTTTTCTCGCTCTCCTTCCTCGAGGTGTTCGTGCGGCCGTGTCGCGGTGTGGCGGTGTGGCCGTGTACTGTTGCGGCTGTTGTCATCTTGCTCGCTGTGTATCTACAGCCGTGCAGCAGCGAACGTTAGCACACCACCAACTGGTCACATGAAATGTAACCTTCAACACTGTTTGCCAATCGTCGTGTAAAGCAAAAGGTAGGCGGTAACTCGATCAACTTCGACTGTGACGGTCTAGTTTCTACCTTTCACAACGTCTTAGCTTGGCGCAGGCGAAGAACCATTTCGCATGTTTTCCAACTGTTTTAAAGTCTGAACCACGACCGTGGTCTGAACCCTGCTTCGATGCAACCTTAGCTGACCTTAGCACAGTCTTTTACCTTCGCGGTATGCGCACGCGGTAGACTCTGCAACCGTCGTTTCGGAAGCGGGAGAAATGTCGGTGTTCTCGGCCTCTTCTGAGTTCAGGGTTGATACCCCCTTCCCGTGCGCTCGCTTCAGGTTCTCTTCCCCTTCTCATTCTCAACAGGCCGCCGATGGAAGACCATGGAGTGGAGGTGAGCGTTTTGATTCTTTCAGATACGAGGCATAGCCCTCGGATAACCGTAGCTGCCGTGACAAGGAAAGAGATGTCTGTGGCAAGAAAGCATGATATTGAATTTCGACGTATTGCCTATTTCGCGGACTCCTTGGACTCATTCGCTCGCACATTTATTGGAAATGTTGCGCCGACGTTCCATGCTCGCACTTTCTACTCGGCCTGCCTAGAGAACTAAATTTGAGCCATTCAGATCAGGCATGCCCACTCACCGTGTTCCTTTGCGTACTACAATCACTTAATTTGTCGGGGAAGATGGGTTCGTTAATATGGCAATGCAGCCAACTTAAACCCCGGGATAATTCCTCTAAATGTCCGTTCACACGCTTGCGACCTCTAAAGGGGCCCTGCATCTTTATGAGTCCTGCAAAGACTTTTTTACTGGTTTTTAATTTGCACTGAACCTGAGTGCACTGAACGTAGTAACTTCATTAGGGATGTCGCGAACCACCCTAGGTTCGATTTCGAAAGGTTTCGATATTTGCGAAGCGAACTGAGGTTCGATTTCGAAAAATTTCGATATTTTCGTACCGACCGAGGTTCGAAATCGAAAAATTCGCAACTTTCGATCACAGTAGAGTTTCGATTCGAAAAGTTCGAAGCTTTCACGGTTTCTAAAATTTCGGGTTCGAATATTTCGAATATTTTTTTACTTGAGGTTCGATAAATTCGAAGATTTCGAACTTTCCTAACTTGTAATTTGAGATATTCGAAAAATCTGAATTTCTTAAGATCTGAAGTTCGAAGATTTCGAAATTCTTTGGAAATAAAATTCGAAAACTTCGAACGCTTCAAATTTTTATAGACATGAAGTTCGAACAATTCGAAGATTTTGAATTTCTTTCTGCATAAAGTTCGAAAAGTTTGAAAGTTTCGATTCTCTTTTAACGCTGAATTCGAAAAAAAAAAAGAAAAAAAAAAGAAAAGAAAAAAAAAACCTTGAAGATTTTGAATTTTTTTCATGTCCAAGTTTTCAAAGTTCGAAGTCCAGTTTTCAAGTTCCTCCACAGTTTCAGTATCAAATAACGTTTTCACGACTCACTGGTTTTCACGAAATCAAGTTTAGAAAAGTTAGGGTGTGATACCTAGGCTCTGCGAAGTTGGTCAGGCAATTAAATGAGACGACAAGTGTCCCGGATGTGCTGGAATATTTGCCAGTGCAGAGGGACGTGTGACCATCGATCAGTAATTGTGACCGCCAGCCCGGGGGGGGGGGGGGGGGGGGGGGTTCTTTAACGTGCATCACGCAGTAGTGATCACACGAACGCACTGTTTTACGATACTCATTCAGTTCGAAATGGCCAGGGGCGGGAAGGTGGTTGAGGCTCAGAAAAACCTTGAAGCGACCTGGCAAACTACCTCCCCACCCCTTGCACGCTGGTAGTAATCCGATCGAATGCCGCCCGAGTGACGCTGGCATATAGTAAGTTAAGTTTGTAATTGTCCCGGAGGTTTATTTTCTGGGACGGAGGAATCGCTTCGCAAAAAGCACAGAAGCCGACACAACTCGAGGTCGAGGAGCGTTCTACCATACAAGTGGCGTCGGAAGAGGAAAAACGGGGGAGGGAAGAGGGGAGGGGTGGGGGGCCTCAGCCAGATATTTCGGACTGTTAAAGAAAACAATACGGGTAAAGAGGGCGTGGTCGAGCTTATTTTAATCTGAAATTATTTATGCCTATGTATAGCTACTGTCGCTGTTCACTGCATAAAAGATCGCATAGATGGTCATTGTTAGAAACTCGTTGTCAGAAGGCACTACTCGTCACATGCTTAGTGGTTCGGAAGTTCAAAGCTATGTCTTTACGACCTAAATACCTGTGCCAATGGTAAAAAAAAAAATACATAAATGCGGTGATAAAAAGCTGGAGAAAGAAAAAACTATCAAGAACTCGCCGGATGTGTTGTATTCTTGCATATTCAGAGGTTCAGAACTTCGAAACGACTTTCTCCTACCAAAATGTGTACACGCTAAAAGAAACACGTCCCAGGAACGTGAAGCAAAAAAAAAAATGTTTTCTTTTAATGACGTGCTGAACTTGAACAATATTAGAAATCTTCTCCCATGAGTTAATTTATTCCTTAACGTGAAAAAACAATAAATACATTATTTTGTATTCTGCAGATGGCAATGATATGTACTGTCTGTGGTGTTAATTTAAATGCGATACCTCAAACAACTTAGACGAAAATAAATACCAAGTTTAGGGCATAATTGCATGTAGATACATGTTTGGACATTTCTTCGAAACTCACCTTGAATAACAATAGTCATATCTTAAGACGACACTTATCTAGGCTATACATAGATCATTCTTAAAAAGTTTAACATCTCTACCATAAATAGCTTCGGCTACATCGCGCTTCAAATCTGGCATAAATGATAATCGTCAAAAACCCGTCGTCCTTCCTTGCTCCTTCGGGAATTTGTTTCTTTAAAACTAAGCATGCCAGAACATTGAAATAAACGGCATTGTCTTTCGTAAAGAACGGAACACCGCATGTAAAAGTTCGAGAAAAAAAAATTACGAATGTACCTCACTACTTGAGTTCAAATGAAATCGTCCGCCTGTCTTTCGAAGTTCGACGAACGTCGAACTTCTGACTTTTCAGGATTCGAAAGTTCGAAACTTTTCGAATTCTATTGATAAATAAGTTCGAAAATTATCGATTTCCTTAGCATAGGAAATTCGAAAGTTCGAACAGCTTCAAACTTTTTAGTGCAAGAAATTGTAAAGTTCGAAAATCATCGAATTTTTTGGTCAGTCAAGTTCGGAAGTTCGACAAGCATCGAATTTTGCAGTGTGATAAGTTCGAAAGTTCGAAAAGGATTGAATTTTTTAGCGTAATAAGTTCAACGGTTCGAAAAGCGTCGAACTTCTTAGCTTAACAAGTTCGAAAATTCGACTTCCGTCGAATTTTACGATATAGAAAATTCGAAAATGCAAAATCTTTCGAACCTTCCGAATCGCTTGATTCGATCATCGAAACTTCGATTCGAAAAAAGTTTGCGGCATCCCTAAACTTAATGAAACTTTTCTTTTCTCGAATTTCGCTTTATTTTAGAAGTTATAGGCAAATTAATATTACAAAAAGAAGCAAAACAAAAACCTCCTTCATGACGTCCTTGGTTGCTTGAATGTCCGTGAACTAGAGGAGGGGTAGTGAGCTTAGTGAGCGCGCACGGCTGCCGCACTCCGTGTTGAGGGCGCCACTAAAGCATGTTCTGGATAGGCTGTACGCAGCGGGCAGCCAGAGCGGCTTGCATTTGCTGCTCGATTAAACACTAATTCGGCATGACACTTCATTGGCCACAAACGACAGCAAACACAGGGTAAAGATCAGTTCAGAATAGGAGCCACTTCGCGCTGCCATACCGCGAAACGGTCAAACCGCAAGACAAAGCTGCTCGGCGAAGGCCTTCGGAACGCTCGGAGCCGGTCGGATCCTCCAGTCCATACGACCGCAGTGCTGCCGCATACATCCCGGACCTTTCCGTGTCTGCGCATGATCCCACTACTCCTTTGTAGTATGCGCCGCCTTTTCCACCGCTTGGTGGCGGGTATGTCGACGGGTCATTTCTTGTTTCTGTACTTTATAGATTGCATTTTTCTTTTCTGATCTAAAATACTGAACAAAAACTAATTTTATAAATAATTGAAACGGTTCGTGCTACTTATATTTTGTATTTCGACTGAAAAGAAGCTTTTAGCGACTCTGACCAGTAGTAAGCCCAGGACCAAAGACGCCACAAATCGCATGCTTTCGGTACCGCGGGTCACCCCCGTCGGTGGAGGAGGTTTCTGCGTCGTCCGGTTAAAATATGATGCACTGATATTTAGTTACTCTCTCCGTGCCCGCTGGCTTGCCCGAACCCCAAGAGACGTGGAAACCGCAAAAAAGGTAGGCGCTTAAATATAATTGCAGGGCCGTGCATTACTCTCGTCCAGAGCAGAGCTCTGGACGAGAGTAATGCACGATAAAGCTTTAGGATGAGACTTGCGCCACATATCTGGTAGTATGAAACACTTGGTGGTCCCGTATATTTCCTACTTTTTTTGCTCATCATTCATTTTTGGCTTGGAAAAACTTTTGTCGTTGTTATAAACAACCATTTCACATGCTTACATTTGACCTCTCACATACTGCCAAACCTTTGCTCTAGTGAAATGCAGTTCCAGGGTCACCACATAGATGGTGCCAGTGCGTCTCATGTCATAAGAGATTTTGAGAAGTTATAGGGCACACAGTCCTAAGCTTAGGACCGAGTGCCTTATAACTCTCACACGTGTGTGATTGGGCCTTAATTGTACCGACTCTCATTCACCATGGTGGCATGGAGATTGTCCACGGTGAAGAAGGTATGATTCTGCACAGTAGCTGTTGGATTCTTTACACCAGTGGTTCTCAACCACTGATGTTTTGGGGACAGGCACGTAGCCAGAAGGCCCCCCCCCCCGAAATCTTCCATTTTGCTGGGGCCTCCTCTCCCCCCTCCCCCTCATACAGCATTTGGTCATGAACCCCCTCCCCCCCCCCGAAACAAAATCCTGGCTACGTGCCTGTTTGGGGACCTCTTCTGGATCAGTAGAAGTGATGGGAGACCCCATCCACTGGGGTGGAGGGGGGGGGGGGGGAATAATGGACAATTACAATGACAAAAGGGTAAATAAAAAAACTAATTGCATGCAAGCCAACACTGAAGCCTTGAAACATAGACTAATCTACCCTACTCGCTCGGTGTACATGTAAAACAATCAACATCAATTTAAAAAAAAATAATTAAAAATTGCTTGATTGAGGGTGTTGGGGACTCAAAGAAGGTCTTTGGGGACCCCGAAGGGGTTCACGGATCTCCATTTGAGATCCACTGCTTTACAGGTTTCTTCTCCCTTTTTTGCTCTGATCTCGCGTGTAACTCTGGCAAATTGTGTCCGAACAACACAGGAAGCTAGCCAAAGCTGATGGGGAGAACTTGAAAAACGATAGCTCCTGAAAGTTTCACCGAAGCTCTTCTGACATCTCCTTAGAAAGACACCCTATCTCCCGAGTCAATATAAACATTGTCATTATTGTAATCCATTAGCATGTATGGTGCTCTGTAAGTCCACGAGCTTCTTGCCTTCAATAATGCTTCGGCACAGTGGCGTCGAAACGGGGGGTAGGGAACAATCACCTCCCGGGTATTTCAAAAATTTTATGTAAGCAATACAGAAAAGGGAGTGAAAATTATTCCCCCTCCCCCCCCCCCTTCCCGAACAGTTCTAATGCCTCTACTTCGGCATCCTGTGAGCTTTGAGTGTGCATGCTCAGAAAAAGCACAGTGATGGGTGACAAGCGCATGCTGGAGGCCCTGCCTTTCTCATCTTGTCGGCGACCATGGCGGCTCTTGTTCCGCTCAAACCAAAGCGTGCTCCGGAGCAGAGTGAGAGTGACGGGGGGGTTCGATGTCCAGAGTCTGGCGGAGGTGTTCCGCTGCTTCATCTGCATGGAGCGCCTTCGGGACGCCCACCTCTGCCCTCACTGCTCCAAGCTGTGCTGCTACGCCTGCATACGGGTGAGGACACGCCCCTCTCGTTGTGAACGAAATGCCATCTACTACTCGAAAGCAGACCACCAGCGTAGTGCAAGCCTGTAGGAGCAGCTCGAAAAGGGGCCTTTGGGAAACCTCGGAATGGCAGCTGACGTTTTGCTTATGGCTTCTTCGGGCCCTGAAGTTGCCGAGTCTTTCAGCAAAATGTCGGCTCCTTTTCTGTTCACCTACTGCCGACGTAGATTTACGGTGTCACTTGGGGCATGGGGCTATATGCCGATGCGTAGGAGGCGATGAAATGTTCTAGTAGTCTTTTTGCACTCCCATACCTGCCAAGTTCAGTGAAACCAAATCCAGAAGATTTTCTAAGGTGCGCAAAGGAGGGGAGCGATTTAAAAAAAAAAGATTGACAATAATTTTACACGAAGACAGCTTCATTGCATTTATATTGCACTGCTCGTGCTAGCGAGGTACAGCTGGGCCTCGCTATCATTGCAGCTGTCTGTTTGCGACGGCAAAAACTAGTGCGGGGGAAGGGGGTGGGGTAATTTGCATTTTCCGGGAGATTTCCTTGTCAGTCGTACAACCATACAAAATGGTTGGAATTCGGGAATCTCCCGGGTAATACGGCACACTTGGCAGGTATGCACTGCTAGCGGCAGCTGGAGCAAGCTGCAGTGACATGGCCGAAACATGGAGGCTGCCTTTCGCATGTGGAAGTGCCTTGCAGCCATCCTACTTGTTGAGAACTCACGTGGAATTTGAGGGGCCCTGATATACCATGTTTCAGTGATATATTCTTGGAAGGCATAAAGGGCTCATCAGTGTCCCTTTGACAGTGATCCAATTGTAAAAATACACATATGCTGCTTACACAAACATACCATATTTTCCTGTGTATGAGATGCATCGTTGTATAAGACGCACCCCCCACTTTTCTCAAGTTTCTAAGTAAAAATTAGTATATAAGACACCTGTGTATAAGATGCATCTATATTCACGCACTTGCCACGGAGAAACTTCGTAACGTGTTGTTGCGCAAATATCGTGAAACGCCATACTTACCAATTAACATCTCAAGGCACTAGTCTCTAAGAACGCTTATGAAGCACCAAATTTGCGGGGAAAAAAAAAATTAAACCACGCATTAAGGGAGGTTGACTTGCATTTATGACGCATCATTTGCATTGAGCTGTCATAATAGTTAAAAAAAAGACTAATCAGCATCAACAGGAGTTTCTTCAGAGTTTGCCAAAAAGAAAAACAAAATATACATATCAGGCCTCATTCACATAGCCGTCGCCTCTCCCACCCCGGCACCGTCACGGGAGCACGCCGGGACGGGGACGCGACGGCAGGGTGTCCGAACAGGCCGCGCAAGCAAAGCGAAAGAGGCCGCGACGGCAGGATTGGATTGGATCGGATTGCTTATTCATTCAACTTAAATTACAAAATAAAGAGATAATTGTGCCTGAACAGTAGTGCGCACGTTTCTTTTTTTGTAAATTAAGGATTTGCGTCTGCTACCAGCAATTCCCGGCGAAAAGGAACAAGAAAAACAACGCAACAAGCGTTGGCTCACTGTTAGCAATTGAACGATGAAAAATCTTCCAAACTTAGCGAAACTTTTCTATTTTGTGATTGGTCGGTTTTCGATGGGGGCAGGACTCAGTCATCCGCTGGGACGCCTGGACACCGGTGCCGTAGAACAGCTCCCTACGTCGCCCGGCACCCGACGGGGCTCAGCTTTCCGTCGAAAACCGGGCCGAAAATCCTCTCCCCTGACGGGAACGCCCCTCGCGACGGTGACGGGATGGGAGAAACGACTGCTGTGTGAATGAGGCCTAAGACGCACCGCTAAAAATTTTGGAAAAGAAGTGTGTCTCATACACCGG
Organism: Ixodes persulcatus; assembly: GCA_013358835.2. Taxonomy (NCBI): domain Eukaryota; kingdom Metazoa; phylum Arthropoda; class Arachnida; order Ixodida; family Ixodidae; genus Ixodes; species Ixodes persulcatus. The sequence goes on along the minus strand of JABSTQ010009215.1, from coordinate 231,081 downwards.
AAAATATGGTACTGTACTGGATTAAGCTCAGATGCATGGCTTTAAAGACATAGAGGTTCCCAGCGATGCCAAAGAAAAGATTCCATTCACGGACCCTGTTCCAAGTGACTCCATTTTAACCTGTAAATAGTATATAAATAAATTAGTTGAAGGCAGATACCTCTAAAAATTATTTTTGTTTCATTCGTTGGATGGATGAATGGAGGTGAACCCTTTTATTCAGGTGGTGGCTCGCATCACCTAGTTAAGGCTTGCATAAAGTAAGGTTGTCTTTTAATAATATACTTCTAAATTCAGAATTAAGAGAGCACAGTAAAGAATCTCCTGTTGCTACTGTTGTTGAGATTTACCAATCTCAACAAGCAAAGGTTGCAATCAGTGTGACGGTGGTGCTTTTTCCACCCTACAGATTGAAAGGAATAACAAATCCTTTTCCTTCCGGAGAGGCGCTCGGTCTATTGTATCGTCGATGTAGACTGAGCACCGTCTCCTGGCGGATGCTTAAGACTAGTAGACGGTCGCCGCATCTCGACGCCTGAGGCCATTCCGCTTCACCCGCCCGTCACCAATGCATAGAATTAAGTTTTTCTGCAACAGCCTTGTTAGGCACAATTTCTTTTTCCGCACCTTATTTTACCTTTAAATACCAAAGATGTGTCTGTAATAAGATTCGTTATGACTTAGGCTTTATGGCATGCTGTACTCAAGTGTTTCATGTCTTCGCACGTAGGATTTATTTTTATTTTCCGGAAGCGACTTCCGCGGTGCACCGATGTCGAGACCTTTATGTTGTTTTTGGGCACTCAATAAACGTCGGCGTCTTTGGTTTCAGCGCTGGCTCACGGAGCAGCGGTCTCAGTGCCCGCACTGCCGGGCCTCGCTGCACCTGCACGAGTTGGTCAACTGCCGCTGGGTGGAGGAGGTCACCCAGCAGCTGGACACCCTGCAGCTGTCCTCGGCCGCCTCCACTTCGGCCGCGGGCGGCCCCTCCTCTGCTGCGGAGGCCTCCGCGGGGGGCGGCGGCCCCGGCAGCAAGCCGTCCTCCCCCGACCACGACCAGGAGCGCTGTCCGCACCACAAGGCAGAGAAGCTGAGCGTCTTCTGCTGGAACTGCCGCCTCTGCATCTGCCATCAGTGCGCCCTTTGGGGAGGAACGGTGAGTGGCCCCGTCTGCGCAGCAGCAGCGAGCATCGTCTCTGTTGCGACCCAAGTGCTCCTACGGTTACACGGCTTTCGTGGTGACGTCGAGGTCGTTTAACAAAATACAGGGCGATCCGCTTCAATGAAAATTGTTTCCCCAGACTGACAAGTTCGCTGTAGCTCGCGCTCGCCCCAGCGGACCTCCTCTTCCTTCTAGAGCCCGAACTGTTTGGCATTAAATATTGAACAGTATCTCCCTAGAAACAAACATGGTTCCATGGACGTCCTTTGGACGTTGTAGCGTCCCATAAATGTCCTAGGGACGACCGTGTGTGTCGTCTTGGTCGATATTGTCTGCTGCCATAAGAAAAAGAAGTAGCCATGTGCGAAGAGTGGTTTGAATTGAATGGTGCCTCGTCGTTCGTAGCCTCCACGGTGCAAGGTGCAGCGTACCGCCTCCCTTTACAGTCTTGAATCTTGTAGCAACACTGTGCTATTTGATTCAAATCAATATTTGCACGTCCCCCACAAAAGAAAAGTTGAAACGGCACGAAGCGTAAGCAGCTTCGAGAATTGGTTTGATTTTGCTCCTCAGCTTTATCTGCCTGTATTCCGTCGATGTCCCGACGCCTTTGTTTTAAAAGAAATGTCTTGCTGAAACCCATGCTTTACTCTCGTCGCATCTTACATTTGTTCTCAGGGAGGAGTCCTGGATACCGTTACAAAGCATTTCCTCTGTCTTTTCATTTGCTGGGCTCCCCTTGTAAACCACTTTGACTGAACGGACTGAGCTTCTCCAGTTGGCATTTTCTAACGCCCACTCCTCTCGAATGCCTCACTTTCTTCCGACGTGTTTTATGCTCCCCTGTCCTGCATTGAGCCAACTACTCCCAGATAGAAAGGTCATAGTGCCTGCTGTGGTCCATCGTCAGTGTGAAACAGAGCATATACACCCCCCCCCCCCCCCCCCCCCCCAAAAAAAAAAAATTAAACTTTTTTTTTTTTTTTTTTTTGCAAAAATTAATTGTGCTTTACCGAACGTCCATTCTCTGCCCAAATGTGGTGCTAGTGGTCCGAACCAGATGCCAAAGTTTCGGAAGTAACCGTTATCTCGTTAGAGAGTTAGAAGTGATGTTCAGAAATTTTCAACGGGAAAATGGTTTTATTCCATTCATTTTACCCCACATTGCTCCAGTCACCGGATACGGGCAAAAATGGGCTCCATTTTCCCATTGAAAATTTCAGAAAATTACTTATAATAAGGTGGTGAACTGGGCCAGTTGGTTGACGTTGTACATGATGGGGAAAACAGCTCAGAAAACATGGGCTACGAAGAGGAACAGACACGACAAAACAATGCTGTACTCGCAACCGAAGAATTTTAATAAAGGAAACAAAGACAGAAAAAACATGCACAGTATCTTAAGGGTGCACGCCCCCTGGGAGAGTCAACTTTTGAACGCTTGGGTTAAAATTAACGAAATTTACAGGGTAGGCTGGTGGTCATGCTAGAGGTTGCATAACAAAATTTTAGGTCTGTCGGTTAAATGGGAAGGAAATTAGAGCAGCTTCTATCAGCAACATGCCTACATTGTTTAGTTAATCTATCGTCAGAAAACTATAACAATGTTCAAGATTTTTATTCCATAGATATGTAGCAGAATGCCTAGGGGGTGCGGCTATTGAAAGATGTTTTGTAAAAAGTCATTTATTTATATAAATTTTCTCTTTTGCAAAATTGGTCAACTTTTTGGTCTTCTGTGTTTTCGACAAAATGTCAACATTTTTTATAAAAGACATTCGTAAAGTGACAAAAAAATTCCATAGCCGCATTCCTTATTAAATTTCAGTCAGGAAAAGTGAAGAGTGTGCCTTCCCTGTATTGCCATTATCAAACGATAGATTGACTAAAATGGAATTTATACCAAAAAGTGGAACGGAGAAAAATGCATTCAAAGTGCTCCAACCCCTACCTTTTTTTTAGCATTGGTGGACCGAATATAATTGGAATATTGTCTAAATGTTTGTGGATGTAAATATGGCATTCTTCAAAAACAACTTTTTTTGCAGAAATTAATTTTTCCGGGGAGTGTCTCCCCTTAAAAGATTGCACACAAACAAAGAGACCACTCTCGCCAACCGCGTGACCATGTCAATAAACTACCCGTTCACTATGTGACTCATTTTTTGCCGCAGGTAGGAAATCTCTATGGCTGACAGCGCCAATGATGGTTCACTAACACATGAATGACCATGACACGGAGTGTGGAAGGCCTCAATGATCTCTCTCGTCAAACTTTCCTTGTGCGCGCCCAGAACAGTGACTCTGCCAAAGTCAGGCCGACATTTGCACTCTCTGCGGAAACCTCTTTGGCTGGCAGCGCCAATGACGGTTCACTAACACATGAATGACCATGACACGGAGTGTGGAAGGCCTCAATGATCTCTTTCGTCAAACTATCCTTGTGCGCGCCCAGAACAGTGACTCTGCCAAAGTCAGGCCGACATTTGCACTCTCTGCGGAAATCTCTTTGGCTGGCAGCGCCAATGACGGTTCACTAACACATGAATGACCATGACACGGAGTGTGGAAGGCCTCAATGATCTCTCTCGTCACCCTATCCTTGTGCGCGCCCAGAACAGTGACTCTGCCAAAGTCAGGCCGACATTTGCACTCTCTGCGGAAATCTCTTTGGCTGGCAGCGCCAATGACGGTTCACTAACACATGAATGACCATGACACGGAGTGTGGAAGGCCTCAATGATCTCTCTCATCACCCTATCCTTGTGCGCGCCCAGAACAGTGACTCTGCCAAAGTCAGGCCGACATTTGCACTCTCTGTGGAAATCTCTGGCTGGCAGCGCCAATGACGGTTCACTAACACATGAATGACCATGACACGGAGTGTGGAAGGCCTCAATGATCTCTCTCGTCACCCTATCCTTGTGCGCGCCCAGAACAGTGACTCTGCCAAAGTCAGGCCGACATTTGCACTCTCTGCGGAAATCTCTTTGGCTGGCAGCGCCAATGACGGTTCACTAACACATGAATGACCATGACACGGAGTGTGGAAGGCCTCAATGATCTCCCTCGTCACCCTATCCTTGTGTGCGCCCAGAACAGTGACTCTGCCAAAGTCAGGCCGACCGCCATCTATAAGCGACGGCGGCAAGCACACAACCAGTATGGTTTCCGCCGTCGCTCGTAGATGGCGGCAACCTTTCCGGCTATCATAGAAGAATAGATAAGTTGGGCGCGTTGGTGGGAATTCATCGTAGGAAACAGCGCGAAAAACAAACGACGACGAAAAAGAAGCACACGTAACGAGCGCAGTGCTTGTCACGTTTGTTTCTTCGTCCTCGTCTGTTTTGCGCGCTGTTTTCTACGCTCCTACGCTCTTATCAGTTTCGGTTTGGACTCATGATAGGTCGGCCACCCGCCCTTTCGGGGAAAGGAGACAGGCTGCGGAAGGAGCGGCGATGTACGCAGCAGCGCGAATGGGTCCGCAACCGCCGCAAAGCCGCTGTAGCCTCGACTTCCAGTGCGTCCAGCGCTTCAGATTCCCTTGCCAAAGAACAGCACATCGCTCGCCTGGAAAGCCGCCGTCGAGAACAGAACCAGCGATGTAAAGGGTGCCGGCACGCCAACGCCACGGACAACGATCATGCCACGGAGGCGAAGCGCAAGCGCGAGGCCCGGCGACGACTGCACTCCACGCCGGCTGAACAGTTCCCGGGTGCGACGGAGAGGTTCCGGAGGGAGTTCGTGGAGAACCCGTTCGGCGTCACGTGTGCCGTGTGCGATCGACTCTGGTTCGCTGGAGACGTATCCACGATTGGCAACGTGTCGGACGAGAAGAATCGGGCGTGTGCGCGTTGCGGCAGTGTATCGAGTACAGCACCGCTGGTCTTCCTTCTTCACGAGAGTGGAAAGGCTGAACGTTTTTAAAACATTCTTCGAGACAAAGTTTTAAGAAATGTCTCATACATTTTTCTGTCTTTGTTTCCTTTATTAAAATTCTTTAGTTGCGAGTACAGCATTGTCCTGTCGTGTTTGCTCCTCTTCATAGTCCATGTTTTCTGAGCTGTTTCCCCCATCATGTATTGCTTGTAACTTTTTAACGAGATAACGGTTAGTTCCGAAACTTTGGCTTCTGGCTTAGACTGCCAGCGCAACATTTGGGCAAAAAATAAGCGTTCAGCGATGCACACTTCTTTTTTTTTTTTTTTTTTGGAATGCCCTGTAGATAAGTTTGGTGCTGCTGACCACGGGTCTCGCGTGGAATCGGCGCTTCACCGACAAAATGCGAGTTCCAGTCGAACGCCGGTGCAGCACTCACACTCGATTTGTGCCCCACACTAACTCCGATAGGGAACATAAATAATTGATTATTGAGTCCTCGTTATCTATACTCCGTCGTTCTGCCTTTCAATGAACCGCGGTGGTTGCTACGAGCCATCCCTGCCAATCTAACGCCGTGATTGTATCACGTGACTATGTCACACACACCCCTCACAATGGTCATATGGGACTCCCACGGCATTGGATTAGCTCGGGCGGCTTTTGTACAACGTTTTCGTGCGGCGGTTGCCTCGCTGAATTATGACTTAGTTGGTTTGGGCAACAAAAACTAAAGTCAATAATTCAAGCGTAACTACAATAAAAAAGTATAGCTAAGAGGAAAGTACAACTATTGGCACGAACCCCTCGAGTTCCGGCACCCTTTAGTTGGCAAGTAAAGCGATTCATTATTTTTCCCCAACTCGGTTACTTCAAAATCGAATGTGGCGGCCGCCACGAAAAAAACGGTCTATAGTCTGTTGCAGGTTACGCATAGTGGGACAAGTTTACGAATCTCTCCACCCTTTCCACTTTAGCAGAGCGAGAGCTGGAGAGGAGGAAAACGCCAATCGTGGTGAGCTTCGTGGGAGGGGCTCCTTCCGCCATCCTAAACCTGCAACGGACTGTACAGTGAAACCCGTTTAAAACGAACCCATGTACAGCGAATTATTGTCGATATCGAACTCAGAAAAATTTAGACAAAAATGCATGTAAAAAGTACTTTTTATAACGAACAACATATTCGCTATATCGAACGTTTTCCCCCCGGGAAGGCTTTCAAAAACGCGCAAACAATCTTCTAACCTGTCGCTTCCCCGCAAAAGTAAGCAGGAAAGAAAGAAAATTTCAAAAGCTGAAATTGGGATCAAAAATGAGTGAAGAGAAGCGATTCACAAGGGGAGAAAGCTAAAAATACACTCTGCAGGTACGCACAAAAAAAAAACTTTTCATTTTAAAACGGTTGCCCACGAAGAGAAGCGATTCAGAAGGGGAGATAAGCTAAAAAAAACAAAAAAACTGCACGCATGCAAAAAAATAAAAAGAAGCTTTTTAGCGCGTTGTTGCAAGGCGGAAGCGAAGAGATGAGAAAGAAAGAGAAGCTCTCGCCTTCCAACGAACACATTGTGGAAGTTCGTTGTAAATGGTTTTTGCTATATCGAATTACTTGCTATATCGAACTGATCGTAGCGTTTCCTGCTGTTCGTTATAAACGGGTTTGACTGTAGCATCCTCTGTGGTTCACCGTGAGGTGAAACGCAGTACGAGATAGGTGTCGGTTGGCCGTACGTTTTCGGTGTCTAGCGACCTGGAAAGCAGAAAATTGTCGGGGAATTCGGTGAATCCGGAAAAGTCGGGGAAATTCCACCCCTATCGGAGTCGGTCGGGGAAATCGAGTTTTCCTTTCTTCGAGCGACTACAAACGAAACGTGTGTGGCATGATGAACATTGCACACGGTTCGGCTGACGTGTTGACGCAAATTTTTGCTTGGAGATCGGTGATAGCCGAATCGCACCCTCTCGAAACGTGCGTATCGAGACAAACTTCTCTCATTGCGCACGCGCTAATACGTTTGCCCGGCGGTTTATTTAAAGCGGGACATTTATTCGCCAAGATATATAAAATAATACACCGAGAAGGCAATTAGGATACGGCACTTGGCCAGTGATCCATTGGCCGTCAGATATACCTGTTCTTTCCACATAAAAACTGCGCTTCCGACACGTCGTGTCCCCTTAGGGGTCGGTCAAAACATTTGTCTAGAACGGTCAGGGAAGACCTGGAAGAGTCTGGAAATTTTAAAACGTAATTTTGATCGGCACCGTGCCCTCGTCGAAACCTCCCGCTTGGCTCTGGCTTGCAGCACTGCGGGCACGTGTTCAAGCCCCTGGAGGAGGTGCATACGCAGCAGGTGGCCCAGGTGCGGGAGCAAGTGGGCGCCATGCGCCGCCGCCTGCACCACCTGCTCGGCCTGGTGGCTCAGGTGGAGCGCAGCGTGGAGGCCGTGCGCCAGGCCAAGGACCTCCGGGTCCACGAGATCCGCAACGCCGTGGAGCACATGATCGCCCGGCTGGATGCCCAGCTCAAGGGGCGCCTTCTCTCCCTCGTCGGTACGTGCGGCCTCTGCTGTCGAGCGCCGGCAACGACTCCTTCCTTTCGGTTTTGGGTACGGTGCCTGGATTGCGTCTCCAACTGGCGTTTAACGTCTACGAGAAAGGGCACCTCGATTTAATGACATCGTACTAATGTCGTGCCGTCGCCGGCTGCGATCCTGGCAGTGTCGCAGTGGCTGCAGCGTGTGGTGGCGTACACCTCTTCTGCTGCAAATCTCTCTTCAGCTTGATGGTCTGCGGAAGCTTAAGCAGCCAGGACTTTGACAATGTACGCATGTGCACACGCACCCACTTTGCGCAAGAGGCATCCGCACGTCCGCCATTAGTAAATTGGGAATGCACTCTATTGTTTGAGTTGCTCCTTCTCAGGAATCTAAGCTCTCTAGCACCGAGATGTTTCAGTGACGCCCTTTTATGGTTCCTCCCTGCGATGTCACGACCCGGATTGGATTTGCCGTAACGTTGCAAATTATTATCTTCTGGCTACTTGTTGCAAGTCGCAAACAGCAATTCATGTGGTACGTGTAAAATCGCCATGGAGGCTTGGAGTCGTAGCATTCTTAAACTGACACCGTCGGAGTCAATCGTTTGCAGTACTTTTATCTCTGTCGATTAAAGCGGCATTGATTTGACCAAAGACGCCATAGCGAGCATTTGGCCAGTGGTGGAAAGTCAGCCGCAGTCAAGGCGCTCTCCCTCCCCGCTTTGCAGCGCAGAAGAATGCGCTGACGCAGGAGACGGAGCAGCTGGAGCAGCTGCTGCAGGCAGCGGAGACGCAGCTGACGTCGTGCTCCCGCAGCGAGCTGATCGCCCGCTCGCCGGACATTGTGGGCCGGCTGGGGGAGCTGCTGCAGCGGCAGCCCCCCTGCTCGCCGCCCCTGCTGCTGCCAGGAGGCGCCCAGGAGTTCCCCTCGGAGATGGTGCCTCCCTACGAGGCCTCGGTGTTCCTACTGCGGGGGTTTTCGCTGCTGCAGCAACGTGCGGACCCCGTCTACAGCCGTCCCCTCGTCGTGTCTGGGCTGACCTGGCGCCTCAAGGTCTACCCCGTGAGTGGCGGCCCCCTTTCGCCCCACCTTGCCTTCTGTGGCGGTGCAGAGCCAGAGGAGAGTTGAGAAGCAGTTGAACCGTCTACCCTAGCGTTGGCTTTGTTTTTCCGCTATGACGTTGCTCTCTTCTGCATTCCTTCCCTCGGGACCACTCGTCTCGGCGCTTAAGATTTGTTGTGCTCCGCTTTCGTATTTTCCTCCTTGGAATAGACCCCGTTCAGAACCTTGTCAAGAAACATTGGCGGCTGCCATTTCTTGGGAACAAAGTGTGCTATGGTCCTTTCCAAAGGTTGGCAAACTACTCCTTTTCGATACGAGCCGAGTCATTTCACGCCAGACGGTCGCGCAGCTCTCGTGTCCAATGCACACTCGGAGTGCATGTGCCAAAACATTGGTGGATTCAGTTGATTGGTGCTGCAGTTACTAGATGGAGGGGCACTTTTGTGGGTCTGTTAATGGCTGAGCAGGTTAGCATTATGCAGCTCGAAGCGTGCGGAGCGAAAGCTCGCGTACCACAGCCCAGTGATTCTGGGCTCCTGTGGGATGCAAAAGTATGCAGATTCTCTCTTATCTTGTCTGTTATTTTATTTGTCCATGTTACGGGGTTTACATTACGATTAATCCCTGCCCTTGCCCCTTTCGGTACGAATGAGCATCGTACCTGCGTTGCTGCTGCGGGATGCTTGTTCAAGGGATACTGAATCAAAATTTGGATATCGCAAAATAAGGCCGCAGGAGCGTTGAACGGGGCGCTACGAACTCCAAAACATCACTCGTACATTGGTATCTCAAACAGATGGCCGTACTTTTGGAAGAGAAGGGCGCGATCAAGCGAGGGCTTGGACGTCATTGTCCTCCTGGAAAATTTGAGAATGAGGGGAAGCGGCCTGGCTTCTCTCCTCCTCGCTTTAGTTTCTCCAGCTCGACAGGACGTAGCGAGGAAGAGAGGGAATGAGAATCGTGACCTGACTTTCCTCGTTGGCCGTGTTCAGTCGTGCACTTCTTTTCCAAAAATACGGCGATCCGTTAGAGATATCGCTGTACGAGTGATGTTTTTGGGTTTTGCAGCGTCCCACCTATCCGTCCAGCCTTGTTTTGTGAGCTAGAAATTTCGGTTCAGCCCTTTAGAGACTTCTGGTTAGCGTCCATCCTGCACCGGCTAAGTTGCTCCTTCCAGCATCGAGCCTGTGCAACCTTATTCGAATGGCAGACTGACCTGTCACCGTTTGAACGATATCTTGTTGAAATGCCGTTCTTCGTTGTGAACTAATCTGTCTCTTATTGTGCATCTCTTTTCGCGTTGGGGTTTTCAGACTGCATACGTCATTTTATGTTTTCTTTTGTGTCTCGAACTTCGGCTGACTAGGCAAAATGGCTCGATTTAACCCCTTCCCTCTCATTGGTTGACAGGATGGTAACGGTGTGGTGAGGGGAAACTACCTCTCGGTATTCTTGGAGCTGTCGGCCGGGCTTCCAGAGACGTCCAAGTGAGTGTGTTTTCTTCGGCTTTCCCGTGGAATTCATTGCTCCTTTTAGAGGTCAGCTCTTGGGCACCCTTTTCCGGCTTGAGCGCCGTCGGCGTAATTGCGTGGTGCATTATGGGAAATGTCCCATAATGCAACGTACAGGTCTCACTGGTGACCCGCACATTGCATTATGGGACGTTTCCCATAATGACGTCATGAGGGTCCCGCAGCTTGCATTATGGGAAACATCCCATGATCCAACTCGCCCTCCTCAATCCTCATTTTCTCTTCCCCCCTTCCTCCTCCCTCCTCCTCCTTCTCCCCTCCTCATGTGCCATCTCGGGGGAGCACACTCAAGACTAATGCTGAGGAAATCCAAAACGCCGAGCAGTCTTCGACGGAGCCGACAACAAGTAGGATGGCATCGAGAGTCTCACGTGCTTCGTCAAAATGTTGACTCTAATGCTGTCTCATTCTCCTGCCTTGATCCTGCTGTCCTGTTTCCTGGCACCGGCAGAACTTTAGACAGAGTGGAGCTTCCAGATGTGGGAACTACATTTCCTTTCTCCGGACCAGCAGTGAGCGAGAATACCAGGATATATATTTATATATATTTCTCAGATCGTTTAGCACGGCATATCGCAAAATTTGAATACCTCAAGAGAGGAGGAGGAGAGAAGGGGAGGAGGAGGAGCAGAGGACGGGGGGAGGAGCACGGGAGGAGGAGAGGGTACGAATGAGGAGGAGGGGTATATCCTCCCCTCAGTGCCCCTCCCTCCCTCCTCCTCAAGAGCTGCGCTCTTATCCGGCATTACAGGAAGTTGTAAATGTCTTTCATTTTTTGTTTCTGGAATTTGGGGCTAACATTACCGATGCCACCTGACACACCGTCGCGGTGTCACGGGATGATTCAGCGTAAGTGATGTCCCGTGACCATCGGGAAGACACGTGGTCACGTGACCTCACGTCGCACGATTTCAAGGTGTCTCGGGACGCCGCAGTGTCGCAATAACCCGAGAGTTTCCTTTCGGAGGATTTGTCACTGTTCCAGCACCATGTGGTCAGACATAGACCGTTGCGAACACCATCAACGAGGCTACATGAACATGAAAACCTGGAAAGCCGGCCCCATAAATGCTTTGTACTTAGAAAGGATGGTTGTTGCGCCTTGTGCCGCAGCTGGCTTCCCCCGTGCGTGCAGGTACGAGTATCGCGTGGAGATGAGCCACCAGGGCGGGGACCCGAGCAAGAACATTGTGCGGGAGTTTGCCTCGGACTTCGAGGTGGGCGAGTGCTGGGGCTACAACCGCTTCTTCCGCCTCGACCTCCTCGCCTCGGAGGGATACCTCAGCGGAGACACCCTGCTGCTGCGCTTCGAGGTGGGTGGGCCGCCCGCTTCGAGTCACCCCGATATTCTCGGAGATCTGCTGTTTTATGCCCAATTTTCTCTTCTCGAAGAAACGCCTAAGGATAGCTCACCCTTTAGAGTAGTCAGTAGTCTTACCTGTTTTCAGGTGATTCGTGCGGTGGGTTAGGCCAGTGGTTCTCAACCATAGATGTTTCGGGGATCCTTTCTGGGTTGGCGGAAGTGAGGGGGACCCTGTTCATCAGGGGGGTGCAATGACAAAGAAATATGTGAAGAAAACTAAATGCCTGCAAACGAAGTTTGAAGCTCTGAAACTGATAATAATGAACCCTACTCACTAGGCACACATGGTTTGGTCTATCTAGCTTTGTGATGCAAGCAGCATCGATAGAAGTTTTATTGCTCAATTTCACCGATGGTCGAGGGCTTCGGGGATGGACTCGAAAGGGTCTGGGATCCCCATTTGATAGCCACTGGGTTAGGCAGTCAAAGCTTTGACAACTTGGATTCAACTGAGTTGTACTTGTGTCTTTGAAATAATATGATACTCGTGGCATGGTCTAGGCCAGGGGTCTCAAACATGCGGCCCGCAACTCTTTGGGACGTGGCCTGCATGCATCCCGCAGCTGCTCCCGTTCCCATGCCTCGAGCGCTACATCCGCCATAAATAAGTTTCGTATCGTCGATGCATTTCGAAAAGAAGCTCCGCTGATATAACGTGTTAACAGATTTTGCACTATTCTATTTGATTTTGGTCGGAGTATTTCTTCGTCTAAATAATCTAATCTCAACTCTTAGCGGAGCAGTTTACTCTGCTAAGGTGGAAAGAGGTGGGAGAAGCTTTCACTTCACTCTTAACCTCTCACCGACTATAAGCTGCCATGGTGATCTTTCTGTTGAAGGGCACACCTTGGCTGCACAAACTCTCGCTCAGAAGGAGCAACTACCAAAGATAAAGCTATTAGGGCGTCCTCTACAAAATACCCTTAAAACATAAGTATTTTCTTGCGATGCTGCTATAAAAATCATCAGGAAAGCAAAAACTGTTGTATAAAGACATATTTTTTGCCATGCCTGTTAAGGCGATTAAATTGTGCAACAGGGGAAGGACGGTTCGCTTGTTCTCGCTCTATTAAAAAATGCCAGCACGTTGGCATTTTAAATCTTACCACATCACGTGTTAGCCCAAAGTAGATGTAGAAAGAAATCAAAGCTAAAAATGTCGCTGGCAAAACACCGAGTTTACAAAGAGCTGAGAGCATGAGGTCCCTTCTCAAGAAAGTCTCTGGTTGTCGCTGAGAGGGTCGGTTGTCTTGCGACGTGAAACACCACTGCTTATTTTTTTAGAGCGCAGCTCTTAGGCGCCCGTTTCCGGCTTGAGCGGCGTCGCCGTCGGTGTCACCGCGCGGTGCATTATGGGACACGTGACGTCACTGATGACGTCATCAGTGACGTCAACGTGATGACGTCATCCGTGACGTCATCGTGATGATGACGATGAGGATGACGTCTGATGACGTCATTAGTGACATCATCGTGATGACGTCATCAGACGTCATCGTCACGTGACCTCGCAGGGGTCACGTGACCCCCGTGACGTCACATGACCCCCGTGAGGCGACGGCGACGCCGCTCGGAGGGAGGAGTAGCAGACAGGACGAGGAGGTGAGGAGGAGGGAGGAGGGGTATACGCTCCCCTCAGTACCGTATTTAGTCGAGTAATACCCGCACTATTTATGAACAACGCCCTTGCGTCTACTTTCCCGCAAAGCACATATACAGCCGATCATCCCGTTGCGCATAAATAACACAGCGAATAACGAGATCGAGAACACGAGTCTCCATACAAATGCAATCTTCACAGATGGTAACTTTGCACGAAGACGTTATCTCTGTCCTGCAAACAGCTGAAATCATGCTGTCGATCCCGGTGATTGGCAATCTGCGTGCTCCGCAGAAAAGCGAACCCTCGGGTTTTCTTCATAAACAGTGCGGCTATTACTCGAGTAAACGCGGCACCCATCTCTCCTCCTCCTCAAGAGCTGCACTCTAATTCGGCGTTACAGGGAGTTGTAAACGGCTTTCAATTTTTTTTTCCTCAAAATATAAAATTATAATTACCCCCCTTTGCTCCTGCGTTGGCCCTCAACCTTTCGGGTGTGGGCTATTTGACCCCCGCACTAGAATGAGTTTGAGTAATTGTTTTCGGTTGAATGCAGGAAAGTTAGCTTCCTCCCCTTTTTTAACCCGTTTGGCCTCTATGGGGGTCGGACCTGCTTCGATATATGTTACGTTAGTGAATGGTCAAGGGTAGTAGATTGTTATATGGCATTGATTTTGTGCTGCAACATAGCGTTGAGATGGAGGACTGCTTGTAGTGGCTATGTTGCCGCAACAGTAGATACATGGCTCATTTCATATCCACATTCCGGTGGTTCCTACTCCCCTTTTTGTCCCTCAAGTGTGCGCACCGGCTGTGCCTGGTTGCAGGTGCGCCCCCCAACGTTCTTTCACAAGTGCCGCGACCAGCAGTGGTACCTGGCCCAGCTGCAGGCGCAGCAGGTGCAGCTACAGCAGCAGGTGCAGCAACTCAAAGAGGTGACGGCCGTTTGTATACCCATCCGTCAGGCTTAGTTACATATAGGATTCACCGAGTAGCCTGCACAGTCATCCTTCTACTATTTTAAACTATTGGCTGTTTCTGTCAAGGAGTCATGTTTTAAGTAAAGGTAGTATGGCAGCGTGTGATGACAGTTGTGCATCTGAGTTTTCAAGGTGCTAAGCAGTAAAGCAAAACCAGCAGGGGAGAGCATTTCTCTGTTTCTTCTTCTGATACATTGAGTTCTTTCAGTCCGTAATGGCGTTTGCACAGCTGCTATACTTTGCAGCACTGTGGATCAGATAGATGGGTTGCTCTGCTGTTTTAGCAGGTGGCACTATTGTAAAATTCCGCAAAGGGGTTCATTCAAGCGCCCACTATTAGCATCTCCCAAACTTGGGAAGTCTGCAAATTATTATAGTGCCCAATTTTACCGGTCAAGCGCCCGTGTCTAGATTAACCCAGTTTTCAGTGAAAGGGGTGGGCTCCGGTATTTTACGCTATATTGCATTGGGACTGTTACAGAGGCTTGCTGCTGAGATGGCCAAAAATGAAGCAGGTGCCTACAGCCCTGAGAATACCGCAGGTGGGTATTTGCAAACTAGCACTCTTAGTTCAACTGCATTATCTATGCTAAAGTCTAGGGGCAAAGCTTAATTTGCACAAGCACCACCATATATGCTTTACAAATATGCAGATGTAAGGCATTGCAGTGTAGTAGTATGTTTTTGGTGCTCATTGGGTTTAGCTGAGTGAGGTGGATAGAGCTTGACACATAGCAGGTACACATGCAATCCCTTATTCCTCCAATTGTTCTTTACGACTAAAAGGCTGTAATTAAAGCTGCTAGTCCAATTTTTATTACAATCGGGATAATACGATTTGGAATTTGGCACCATTAGTCCGTATAGGTAATAAGAGCAGAAGTGCCAGTGTCGGGTTCGCGCTGTGTTTTTCGAGATTTGGAAAAGGCATTTGAACTTTGACGTTTCACACAGCTTTGGAGCTTGCTAGAAATAGGTGCAGTAGCTGGGGTATTTGCAGAATTTTCCGAAATTTTACAGTGTACTATCATATTTTATAATTGCCTCACAATATGTGAATATCGGTTCACTCACGACAAACTACCGGCAGAATTAGATTTTGTGAAGCGGGGGTATTTGTTGCCACGAGGGCTTGATGGGTCAACCACCAGAAGACGAGGTCTGCACACAGACATGTCTCGTTAATATTGACCTCGTTACTATGAATACCCCTCTGCATAGACAAAACGTTTTGGAACTAACTGGGTAAATATCTGAATTTTAGGGGCGAAGCTCCTTAGGGGCTAGCCATGTCCGTATGTCCGTCCGCCATCCGCCGTAGGCCGGCGTCGGGTGCTCGTGCTTCTGCTCGTGAGATCACGTGCTCGTGTAGGGCAAAAAAAAAATTGGAAAAAAAAAGATGAAAAAATTATGAAAAAAGAAAAAGAAAAAAAGAGTAGGGGGTTCTGAGATGCCATCCCATCTGTCTGCTTAAAAAAAGAAAAAGAAGAAAACCACACATTCTCCTACTGCCATGAATGAAAAGAACCGAAAAGCTTGGCATGCAGCGCCTCAGCGTCTACGTAGACAGCAAGCTGCTCCGGAGACCAGCCTATAAGCAATAAAAAAAAACAAATCAGCACCATCAGCAATACCTATGACCAAAATCAGTATCATCAGCACCACCCGAGCTTCGCTCCAATCAACATCATTCACCACGTGGAGATGCGATCATTTTTGTTTTGTTATTATGGACGACTCTAGGCAAGTGTGAATAGTGGATTTCGAGTTTGAAGTGAATTCAAAGTAAGTAGTGGTTTTGGCCGAATATTTTCGAATAGAATATCGAATAGTTTTTCCATTTTTTACTACTAAGCACTACTAAGCACCATGTTTTACTACTAAGCACCATGTTTAAACGAAAATTTAACTGATTTCAGGGAGGTTGTTTTTGACCTTCCACTTATCCATTTCTAAGCTCAGTTAATTTTAATATTGCCGCGCGCGCAGCTGGCCAAGTAGGCAGCGCGTGCGTGGCCTAACTGTTATGGTGCCTGCATCCCACGCGAAAAGCCAGGGTTCGATTCCTGGGAGCGATGCATCTTTTGTTCTTCCTGCAATTTACTTTTCTGGTAAATTCGAGAATCCTGTTGCTTGTTCGAGGTCCGAATGTTCTATGCGTCGCACTTTCTACGCCGATTATTCCAGAAGCTCACACATGTACATAAGGGGCTCCGCGTGGCGAGCCGCAGTCAGTTTCGCCCTAGCGTTCGACTCTGCTCTTTCACCGACTTCGACGCCCGCGACGCTCTGCTGTTATCTTCTGTTTCCTTTTTATTTTTGGGCACAAGTTCGCCCCCATGAAACGTTTCAGTTTTCCCCAGTTATTCTTTGTTTCATCTCGTCATTCGTGACAATATAACCATATATGTAAACTGTGGCATGTAAATGACATAGTCATCGATCATATCCTAATCGAGGGGATTTATAAATCAGCTTGCTATATGCAAATATTTTTTCTTCTATTTTAAATTTGACACAAAAATAAGCATGTATGATGAACGCAAGTTGTCAACACATACTGCTTAACATACCATAATTTCCGGGCTATAGTCCGCACCTGGTGCATAGTCTGCGAAGACAAATTTGGGGTCAAAAATAAAAGTTTTTGCTTAGATGGTCTGCACCCGGGGCATAGTCTGCACTTAGTGCCTACCGTATTTATTCGAATATAAGTCGACCTTTTTTTTCCGGAAATGTTGTAAAAATTAAGGGTCGACCTATAATAGTGACCAAAGAGTTTCTACCTACATTCGCGACCAAATTTTGCGACCCTACGGAGGGCATGGAGCTATCAATCACCGAGCCGGCGTAGCCGTAGAGCCGCGCCGCTTCTTGTTTCAAAAAGCTTTTGGCTCGAAAGCAACCGCAACAGCAACAAACAACCCCC
The DNA here is from genome assembly GCA_013358835.2 of Ixodes persulcatus. NCBI lineage: Eukaryota > Metazoa > Arthropoda > Arachnida > Ixodida > Ixodidae > Ixodes > Ixodes persulcatus. Next base: position 214,037 of record JABSTQ010009215.1, on the reverse strand, counting down.
CCCCCCCCCCCCCCCCCCTTGGCCGCCGCTCGCGCACATCCCTCGGGCGTCGGGTTTCGAAATCGCGCCTGTAGCGTTCCCCTCGCTGGGCAAGGGGAGGGAGAGGAACGCGATGCGCCATGGACTTTGCCCTCCATGCCTCTCCCTTGCAAATGCTCACAAAAGAAAAAAAGAAAAAGAAACAACGGAGGTTACTTTAGCTTGCGGCAGCTCGCGTGTTGCTCACGGCGACTCCGGCGTTGCTCGCGTATTTGTGTTTGTTCTTTCCTCGCTTCACCGGTCTCCACCTTCTTTCGTTGTGTCTTGCGCAGTGTCATTTTACAACGGACGGTGTCAGGTATTGTGTATTGTTGCGAATTTGCGAGGATGTCTACCAAGCTGACGAAGCTTAGGACGACGATGACATGTCCGGAAGTTCTGACGATGATTAAGTTTTTGGCATCGAGAGTGCTGTAAATAAAGATTTCTTTCCTTTGCGCTAACTTTCCCCTGTTCCTAAAAAAAAAAAAATAAAGTCGACCTATATTTGAATTATTTTTTTTTTATTCTCGGTGGGTTCAATAAATAGGGGTCGACCTATTTTCGTGGTCGACCTATATTCGGGTAAATACGGTAGTCCAAATGTAAAAATTATCATACATAGCACACCTTGACAAATGCCTGCTGTATTAGCTCACAAAGAAGCTCGTTTCATACATAAATCAACATTAATATACTCCGTTATTCATAATATCCTTCACGTCTCGTCACAGTGAACGACCTAGAAAAAAAACTAAATCCTTGTATAGTCCGCACGTGTAAATAGTCCGTATCGGGTAAAATTTAAACTTCTAATCATGTATAGTCCATAGTCCACGGACTACACACATTTGCAAGCAGGGGTAAATCCAAGGGGGGGGGAAGGGGGGGTCAACTTTGTTTGGGGGGGGTGGCCGCCCCCCCCCCCCCAAACAAAGTCGACCCCCCCCCCCCCTCCCCCTTCTCGGAGGGCGATTTGACATGGGTGGACCCCCGGTACACAGAAAGAATGGGAGAATAGTATCCTTACAAACTTCTCCCCCCCCCCCCTCCCCTCCCCTCCGTAAACGGGGTTCTGGATCCGCCCCTGTTTGGAAGTCCGGCTTCAGGGCGCCGCCATCTTGCTCGATTGGGGTGCGCTTGGACGCATCATAATCCGATTAGGAAGCCTTGCTAAGGTGTCGTAATTGGATTATGGCCGCGCCCAAGCCCACCCCACTGAGCAAGATGGCAGCGCCCTGAGACCAGACTTGCAAACGTGTATTAGCGGCGAGATGTTTCGGTGGCGCCCTCGTTCGGTTACCTTTCGTGATGTCATTACCTTGTAAACAACAAGTTTGATGGTGTTTGTAATGGGCATGGTGGAAGCCTGAAATCATAGCGCTCTCAAAGAAACTCTGCCAACACCGTCAAAATTGAAGTTCTTGCATTCCTCTTATTTCCGTCGATGAGACATCCTTTGCTGACGTCATAGTCAGCATTCGGCCAATTGTGGTGGGCCGACCACAGCGACGCTTTCGATTGCTCATGTCACATGTCGCCAATAGCCCGGAAAATACGGTACTTCTGCGTGATCGCCGCGGGTTAGCCCCGTTGAGTGCGCTTCTCCCCAAGCACCTGTGCACTGCGGGGAAGCAATACCCGCGGTATTGCTTCCCTGCAGTTGCTTCCCTCGATGAGAAGCGCACTCGACGGGGCTAACCCGCCGCTATCAATAGGTACTTTGTATGCATGGTAGCGTAGAGAGGTACTTTGAAAATAGCTACTTTGAAAAGTATGAATATCACAGTTCACCTCGAGGCGAATATTGAATAGCATATTATTCAAAACCACTATTCGAATATTCGTGCAACATGACTCACCTAATGGACGACTTTTGGAGGGGAACAGAGGCGTCCATATTAACCGTTTTGGCTTAGCCTAGCTCGTCAATATGGAGCTGTCCCCAAACCGTTCAGGACGAGCATTACTTGTCCAGTTGCCTGGTTCACACTCTCGGCTGTTTTGGACGAGCCAAGCTCGCTGATTGCTTAGTTTGCGGCTGCATCAACAGATGGCAGCACCGACTTTTAATGCGAAAGCATTAACTGTCCCATGGAGCAAGCTGACATCATCAGTTTGAAGCGCGAAAACTGCACCTAGTTTCCCTGATCCCAAAGGAGCGAAGTAAAGCTGACGGATTTCACCTTCGGTTCCATTGGCTGGCGCACGTCGACGGGGCTCCCATTGGCCGCTGCGCTCGTCAGTTTCCACGACCGCTCACCCCATGGCGCTGCGTGTCCATCAGCGCGCCGTTAACACGGAGCGTGGAAGGTCAGGGTGCCCTGGGCACGCGCGCTGACCGGCGACGAAAAGTTTGCAGCAGACAAAAAAGGGAGCGGATGAGCGGCTTGCATGCTTTCGCATTCACAACTCGTAAGAAGTGTACCTCGAGCTTTTTTTTTTTTCCAGTTATGCTCTCATTTTATTTGTGGCTATAAATTTGATTTTGAAAGACAAATTTTATTTTTGAGCAGTTGAGGGTTAGAAATTAAAAAAAAAAAAGGTTAACGAGACGCGATTGTATTGTGTCATTACCCGTGGATCTTCGACCTGCCCCAAGTGGCAAACACGCCGGAGCTCGACGACAGTATGCTGCAAAGCAATAGACGCTTGCACCCTGGTGTCACCGCCTGTTACACTTCGTTTCAACGTAACTCGGCAAAGCCCGTCAAAGCCGGTCAGAGTGACGTAGGCGAAGCACGTGGCAGCCCTTACCGATGGTACAGAGGCGAGAGAGTAACCCAAACAGTCGGAGAAGAGGAAAAGGAGGGACTCTCCTCTTATCCGGACCCTCTTTCGCGTGCCTCTCGCCGAAAATTTGTACAAATGCGCCTTTCCTCTCCCTTGCAATGCGTGCAACAAGTGAGATTGAGGCTAGTCGGGAGTCTCCCTCCGATGTGCCAACTGGCTCGCCGGAACCGTAGCCTTCGCCGTTTGCCAAGTTGTGGTGAGACAGAGTACAGCGTCGTGCTCGCTGTCGGCTGCTGCGGAACTCGCTCGTGGCGATGCAGACTCGCGATAGGTGGTGCTGTGCGGGTCCACTAGCGACGATGTGTCTCGGCAGTATGGGGCAGACGGTGGCTTTGTCGCGTCTGGAGCAGAGCAGCCCGGCATCGTGGGCGACGGCGGCGGTCCGAGCCGCGCGGTGGAGCCCGAGTCCCCGCAGTCGGACCTTCTGCCGGCGAGTCCGCAGCACCGGGGCCTGCTCCACGAAGTTCCGTGCGAGCGAAGCACTGCGTCGTCCACCCTGGCTGCCTCGGTGGACAGCCTGGCCGCAGAACTTCTTCACTCTGGGCCCCAGAAAGGTCTGTTCTGGCCACGTTGTCGACACAGAGTACATTTTAATGGAGGCAAAGTTGAAATTCATGTCATGTTGCCATACCACATTGTCATTGGCTAAATCTAGCGTGCCGACGTTCGGCTAAATTTGGTGGTCTTCTAACATTCCGCTATATTTGGGGGCGTAACATTCAGCTAAATTTGGTGCTCTAACATTCTGATAAATTTAGAGGGATGTACTACCTGTGTCGTCATTGTTTGCCTATAAATTTCTAGTGCATTCTGCATACGGGACGTTTAGGCAGTAGATGAAAGGCGCGAACTACTTCTTCGAGGTCGTACAGTTACTTTGACTCGTCGTTGAACTAGGGCTGGTGTCCTAAGCGTTGCCCACACAAATGCTAATGCGCTTTACGACGTGCCGTCTCGCAGATGCGGCGCGTCGTCCCAAGTCGTCTGCTTGTCACCAGTGGCCCTCTCGAGCCCTGGGAGACTCGTGCGACGCCGACTCCTCTGGCACGGAGAGTGAGGTGAGTAGGAGTCCGCCATTCGATGCTCGCGTGACAAGATGTACTCGTGAGTGGGGAATGCCTTCAAATGCTGCGATTTCATTTGTTCGGCACGAGACGTCTTATATAGAGATTTCTATCCGGCGTGACCCCTTCCCGTGACGACGTTGGCAAAGCGCCGGCCTAAGGATCCCCAGGTGGCAGGTTCGAATCCCGGCCGAGGCGCCTGCAATCTGACAGAGGCTTATCGCAGAAAAAGTGCCGCGAAATAGAGTTTTTGGTTGTGCGTCAAAACAAACCCCAGGTGGTCGAAATGAACCCTCGGTCCTCCGCTGAGGTCGCCAGATGCCCTTCGTTGGTTTGGCACGTAAAACATTGCAATTTCACTCGACTTTGCTTTTGATAACATGCTCCTTGTCTCACATATATGAGTCTCATCTTACAGAATTAAGTTACCATAAACTAAATGCCTGTTCAAACAGGACACTTCAGATGGCATGAAGCGACACAACTCCGCCATTTGGCGTACGCCGGTCTGCTTTCGTCCGTCTTTTTTTGCCGGGGGAAAAAGCTTCCCTCCACTTCTCTCCTTGACAAAGGCCTGGAGCATGCTCATCACGTGGGTTTGTACAGCCACTCGCACACCCTGTTGGTTATCATCAAGGACTCCGCTGCTGTTCAAGTCTGAGCCTCCCGAAACAGTAAAGATACGGGGGCGAGGGGGCAAAGCCTCTTCGCGCGAGTTGATCCCAAAGTGCCAGGACCTCTTTGACCTTTCTGTTGTGGCTACGGCGGCCACGGGCCACGACAGAACAGGTGGACACCAACTTTCACGAGAACAGGCGAGGAGGTAGCCCGTGATGTTCGCGTGGTTGATGTCCAAACAGCAGACGGATGGGCGGACACCAACTTTCACTTTATATGCCGGAGTTGTTTTGCTTCACGGGTTTTAAAGTGTCCTGTTTGGACTGGCCTTTAGGGACACTGCATGAGCTAGAACAGCGATCCTCAACCACAGATGCTTTAAGGACCCCTTGTGGATCGGCGGAAGTGACGGCGGACCCGATTTACCGGGGGGAGGAGGTTTTGAATGCTTACTAGGACAAAAGGGTAAATGAAGAGAACTGTGTGCATCCAAACCAGCTTTGAAGCTCAGAAATGGAGAATAATCAACCCCACTCACTCGGCACGCATGGTTTGGCTCATTTAGCTTTGTGGGACAGCCAGCATTAGTAAAAGGAAAAGCTTTATTTCTCGGCTTAACCGACGGTCGAGGGCTTCAGGCCAACGCTACAAAAGCCTTTTTGACGTCTGAGGCAGATGCCAGCTTTGCTGCGAGTAAGGGAGGTCTACGAATAGGCACACCATAGTAGATAACGTCATTCTATTGTTAGAGCATTTTTCTCTCTTTAGACTACGTGTTCCTCCAGGGCTGGTTTGCTCATCTTGCGGCCGCGGCTGCGGCTGCGGCCAAGAGGGATTTTTCTGTCACGTGACCAGCTCCATGGGGACAAGGAACTACCTAGCGTCCCTGCCTAATGGCGGAGAAATCCGTATCGCTTCGAGCACCAAAACCTAATTTCGCTCGCAGAAACGGACTGCAGGAACTTTCAACTGGAGTCCAATTGACCGCCCCTTTATACTGTAGGAGCGGTAGATAAAGTTACGGCCAGGGAGGGTAAACATGAGCCAAAATAAAGAAAAAACCACATGAGATAAAAGCGGTGGAAGTATATTTATATACCTCCGCCAGCGCCGGCGGCTCGCGCTCTCTGCTGTGGTCGAGAGGTTAGAGCGTCAGTACTTCGCGTCGCGGCATGAAAGTTGCGGGTTCAAATCGCGCTAGCCACTTTTTTCGTGTGTATTTTGTGCGTGTCTCACTTTTTAATTGTGATCTGTTTTTACGAATCATCCACTTGCACTACTGCGCCTTACTCTATTTTTACTGTTTGTCCCGCCTGTTCAATTGAAACACCGGGAAGAAAAAAAAAATAAAGATCAAGGCAAGTTAATGCGCTAATCCAATCGTTTCATAATGTTCATTAAAAGAAAACCAAGGTAACAACATCGGTATGGCGTTCACACAAACGGAGCCGAAACAAGCATACTTTCCCCAGCAACTGCAATTTTATGTTTTTAAATATGCAACGCTCTTGCTACGACTCCTTTCAATAACAGGAAAAGCCTATTTAGTACTAATAAAAACTGCAGTTGTGACAATTAAAAAAACAACAAAAAAACTTCCACAAAATAAGCAAAAAGAAAAAAAGACTAGCAGCTCTGGATGCATTGATTGAGCAAAATCCTACAGGCAAGGCAGCAAGTCAAACGTCTGAGAAAGTAGTAAAACCGAAATAAAAGAGATCATACTTTTACTTGCATGGAATGTGATAAAAGGTAGATTTTTACTCTTTACTTTTTTCTGTGGCAATCGTTTTGTAATATTAACACATTACTCGTTGAATTTTAGTTAGAATAGCAGACGATCACAACCGAATTCAAAAATAAATCGGGCGTCGACATCACAAACCATCTCTCTAACGCAAACACCTAAAAACAATTTGGATCAACAAATGGAATTAATTAGAGCAGTTCGAAAACGGAAACGACAAATTCTAGAGGAATTCAGCAGCACAGTTCCCTGGCGAATGAAGAGACGGGCATGGAAAGATATTGTCAGCTTTCCGCGGCGTGTACGGCAGATGCAGGAGGCGTGGCGGAAATTGGTAAAGAAAGCCAGAGACATGTATGCGCTCTGCCGAGGCCATGAACAACGAACTGGTGAGTCAGAACTACCCGCCCAATGATTTTATAGAGCTCATAGGGCCTTGTCTACATTCTTAGTGAAAGTGCAGTCAAATACAAAAAAAAAAAAAAGAATGTTTCTGGTGCGATTTGAACCCGGGCCTTTTACGCCCCGACGTAAAGTACCGGCGCTTTAAGCTCTCGACCACAGCAGCAAGCGGGAGCCGCCGGCGCTGGCGCCAATATATAAATACAATGCCACCGCTTTTATCTCGCGTGTTTTTTTAAAATTTATTTTGGCTCATATTTAGCCTTCTTGGCCGTAACTTTACCTGCCGCTCCTACGGTATAAAAGGGCGGTCAATTGGACTCCAGTTGAAAGTCCCTGCAGTCAGTTTCTGCGAGCGAAATTAGGTTTTTGTGCTCGAATCGATACGGATTTCTCCGCCATTAGGCAGGGACGCTAGGTACTTCCTTGTCCCCATGAAGCTGGTCACGTGACAGAAACATCCCTCTTGGCCCCCGCGGCCGCAAGGTGAGCAAACCGGCCCAGGGGAGCTTTCGGCAGGGGCGGATCCAGAGCTCCGTTTTGGGGGAGGCGGAAAATTTGTAAGGATACTATTCTCCCATTCTTTCGTGTGCATCGGGGGGGGTCCACCTATGTCAAATTGCCCTCCGAGAAGGGGGGGGGGGGGGGGGGCCGCCCCCGTCGCCCCCCCCTTGGATCTGCCCCTGGCTTTCGGGGTTTGGAATCAAAGGTGCGATAATCGAGGTTTCGGGGAGGAAGGAGGATTCAGCTGCAATGCGGTGCCTGTTGCAGGGTGCCAGCGAGGGAGAACTGGATGACCGTGTCACCAGGTTGCAGGGGACGTCTGCCTCCGGCTCGACGCTGGACGAGAACGACATCGACGAGGAAACCATGTACGTTGCTCTGGTCATGTTGCACGAAAGAAGCAGAAAAACTCTAAGCTAACCTGTTTGTAATGCCTCATTTACATGAATGTAATTTGTCATAAACAACTGGGATTCTTGAGCCTGTCGAGGAACACCCCTTCCCCTTTCGACAGTCTTGCAGTGAAGCAGTTCAGGAGTTTAGAAACTTTGTAGATGCTATGACACGTGCTGTAATACAATTCATAGTCACGCACCAGTGCATGGCTTTAGCTAACTGAGTCATCTAGCTTCTGATGCAGCCACTTTACCGAAAGTCATTTGAGGATAATTGGAGGGTCGAGCTGAACCCTAGGGAACCCAGTTTGCGAACCACATTGTTACAACATTTCCACATTACATTGTATTATGTTACGTTGCATCGTATCAAATGTAGCACCACATCAAACATCTTGTTGTATCAAACATTGCATTGTGTCAAACATTGTATTGCATCAAATATCATATTGCATCAAAGATTGTATTACATCAAACATTGCGTCGCATCAAACATTGCATCACATCAAATATTGCATCATATCAAACATTGTGTCACTCAAATATCGCAGTGTATCAAACCAAACATTGTATCGCATCAAACACGGTGCCATTGTTTGTTTCCCAATGCACATTGTTCCGTAACACCCTTCCAGGTCGGGCGACCGGGACGTGGAGCGCCAGCCCGGGCACGGCAGCGCCGGCTGCTGCCACTGGTGGGGCCTGGGGGCTGGCGGGGCCACCGCCGCCTCTCCCGTGGCCGGGCCCTCGCGGGAAGCGGCGCCGACCGGGTCCTCGACCCCAGCGTGCCGCTGAGGAGGACGACGAGTCCGTCCTGCTGCGCCTGCTCGAGCTGCAGGACCGCAGGGGCGCCGCGGCCGCCGCGGCTGCGGCCGCCAATGCACCTCACCAGTGCAGGGGCTCCTGGGGTCGCAAGGGTGGCGGGAAAGGTGAGCGGTTAACTCGCCTTTGCATTTACGCAACCACGGTAACGCTGGGGATTTCGTGAGATAGAGCAAGCTTCCTCATGACTGTGAAAGCTTCCTCAGAACATGACTTTAATACAATGCAAAGTGTCTGCTAAAAATTTTTTTTTTTTTTTTTTACAGCGAAGTTTTTATGCGTAAGGGTCTGGGAAATAATGCGTCCTCACATGTCGACAGAGAACTCCCCATTGGTCGCGGCTAGTATGAATAAATAAAAACAAAAAGAGGGGGCAACCAGCGTAAGTCAGCCTTCCTTGGCATTGTTAGGTAGTGAGGTCCTGATCCCTTGTTATCATCTCTAGGCATCGACCTCGAGGTCGTCCTTGAGATCTTCCTAGACATTGTCCTAGAAGTCGTCCTCGAGGTCGTCCTAGAGGTTGCTCTCGAGGTCATCCTAGATGTTGTCTTTGAGGTCGTCCTCTAGGCGTCGTCCTGGAGGTCATCCTAGATGTTGTCCTAGAAGTCGTCATCGAGGTCGTCCTAGAAGTCTTCAGTGAGGTCGTCCTAGGCGTCGTTCTCAAGGTCATCCTAGAAGTCGTCCTTGAGCTCGTCCTAGACGTCATCCTCTAAGCATCGTCCTAGACGTTGTAAAGATAACAATTCACTGGTCCTCCATCTTCTCGTGAAGTGGAAGGGCTCTACAATTTGTTTACTATAAAAATAAACTTTGTATTGCTAAGTGCTCAGTCTTCACCCAAATGTAGTACCAGTGGGGCAGATCAGATGCCAATGTTTCAGAACTTAAGTTATCCAATCCAAAATTAGTTGTCGGTTTTCTGAAATTTTCAAAGAAGTCGACGAACGTGAGGAGATGAAAGACGTTGACTACCGGAAATGGGCCCCATTTTCCCATTGAAATTTTCTCAATTTCGCTTATAACCTTTTAATCAGATGTTGACAAGTGCAGAAAGTTAAAGAAAAATGAAACAATTACAGCTATTTTTAATCTGTCAGTTATAGCGTCAAGTGCTGACTGGCATTTCATTAGAAAGTGCAGCCAACATTCCCATTCAATCTCGGTCTTCCCAGCCCACGCCGCCGCGTCTTTCGATGTTGCTCTCTTTCCCCTTTGTCCTCGCAACGACACCGAGAATGTGCAGGTGCATCATGAACTCGTGAAATGTCGGTCAACGTGCGGCACGTGAGACGTCCACGGTCAGTTCGCGGCGCACAAGTTTGTCGGCTGGCCGCGGGGCCAACTCTCTCGCTTCGCCCTTGTGCTCTACTCCCTTTTCCGTTAAGTCCGCCCGCAGCCAATGCTGCGATCCCACGGAGAGCCAATCGAGAGGCGCCAAAATCGCATCGTCACGATGCTCAATCGTCGTCTTTGTGTGTTTTCTGTCACTGGCTAAACTAATTGCGCGCATAGAAATGGTGCAGGATCGTGCCACATCCACTGCCCATGATTGGTTTTGCCCACAATGGCAAACGCACAAATGGCACTTGACAAAAAAGGTGAAGCTGAGAAAGTTGTTTTAATTTCTCCTATGCCATAAATCGTGCTTCTTGAAACTCGCAATCTGGTGTTTTTAGTATTGCTAGAGATTGAACCGAGGGATTGTATTTTGCGCGGAGATACTCGGGTCGTAGAAACGACACAATTGCGAGTTTCGAAAAATGAATGATTTTGCGATTGTTTGGTATTTTAAACACCCTCAGCCCCCCCCCGCTTAATGGGAAACAGAGTATGGGCCATGGCGCACGACGAATACTCGCGCAATTCGAGTTAGCTCCGGTAAGAATGCTATCGTGCATTAACGAGTGCGCCGATCTCGTAGAAGCCAGCCATCGAGGAAGGCTACCGAGTCGGGCAGTCGTGGGGCATCCGTGACCACCGATTCCGGCGTCGCAGGCAAGCGCAGGTCTCGGGACGGCTGCCGCCACCTGCTGCTGCTCTCCTTGCTGGCGAAGAGCAGGTCGGAGCCCGGACCCTCCACCTGCCGGGCGGCCCAGGCGGCCGCCTCTCTCGACGTCTGCTCGCCGGACAAGTCTGGTACGGGATGCAACTCCGACTGGCGCATATTTACCGCGTCCCATGAAGTGGTCCCTCGATTTCTGCAAGACGATGTTGTAGAGGTGTTGGACTGTCGCCGGCCACGATTTTGGTGGTATTGCAGCAGCGGTGGTGATCGTGGCGGACGTTTGTTCCGCTGTGGGTGTCGCCCCCTGGCTGGACAGTCCTTGGAAGCTTCGGCAGTTGGGGCGCCCCAACGACGGCATCATGTATTGCATGTTGAGTCAACCCGAGACTGGGGTGGAGAAAAAACATCAAAACGTAGAATCTATCTACGTTTTGATGTTTCTTCTCTACCCCGGTCTCAGGTTAATTCAACAGGGTTAATATTCACCAGCTCGTGCTGGTGAATATAAGTAAAATGCTCGTGCCATCATTTTTCACTGGCTCATATATTATGCATGATGCATGCATAATATGTGAGAGAGAGAGAGAAGAGAGAAAATGTTTTTTTATTTATACGCCAAGGTTTGGCCAGTGAATACCCCCTATAGAGGGTATTCACTGGACGCCATATTTGAGGGCGATGTTTAGAGCGCATGATCAGAGCGAGCTCGCATTAGTAGGCTGCCAAGACCAGCAATCTCAATGGTGCAGAATGCACGTGGCGAAAGAACTGTGGAAGCTCGCCGTCAGCACGCACTCAACGGTCGCGGACACAGCTATGGCCGCCAGTGAATACTCCCTACAAGGAGTGTCAGCTTTTTTACGAATAATACCCAAAAAGGCCTATTCTAGTACTAAAAGCATAGTTCAACCTTGCCTCACTGTATATATATATTCCCATCTTTGCTGCATTAGTCTTTCCTTCTATAGAAAGGTTCTATTATTGTTTTCACCCTTATTATACCGAATAGCTCTTTAACTGGAGCCTTGAGGGAATACTAAAATTGTCTCAATTACACGCGGTTCGAACAAAGGCGAGTGATGGAACAAGTGGCCGCATTAAATGCTCAGAACGTGCGAAGCGCCTGCGAGTGCCGACTTTCCGAGGCAGAGAATTCCACAATGTGTTACCGTTTCTTTGCGAGTCTCTTTGGGGGCAGCAACGCGTTGCTTGCTCCCTCGGAAGAGGTGGGACGCCCGGAGCTTTCAGAACACGCTCCTAGGCACACGGTAGTGCTTTCCGATCCCTTTTCCGGCCGCTTTGTACTGGTTTAAATTGTGCGCGAGAGGGTTGGTAGCGAGCGCTGTGGTTGTGCCCGATCCCAGTGGTGCCGGACTACTCCCTGGAGCTGGAGTCGATCCCCGAGCTGCTCAGCAACCAGGAGCTGTTTGCGGTGGCGGACGAGTCCTTTGCCCAGCTGCCCCGCATGACCTCCCCTCAGCTTCTGGCTTGTTCCGGGTGAGAAGGGACGGACTGGTTGTAGTGGCTGGTGGCAAATTCTTACAACGTCCTCCGGTTGGAGCCACACATGGAGTTGTTATAATGTAAGCTAGAGGTTCAACCGGAGCTAGTGTCTATGCGACTTCCGGGATGCAAATTGAAGCAAACGGCAACCAGTCTACTTTTGCGGCGCTCCTGTGTGTTCTTATGGAAATACACGCTTGCACTTTATTTTGTCTCTTCGCCGGAAAATAACATGGACCACTTTGGTTATTTAGGTCGTACCGAATAATATGTACCTTTATTATCGTTGTAAAAATGGAAATGCTTTAGTGACAGTATTTTTCTTCACCGGTGAACGACGTTAAACTTGGCTATATTTAAGGCCCAAACCTCTGTTCCATAGCATGTGTGTAAAAATGAGCGACGATTCTAAGCAAAATAACAGACAAAAGGAGTGTAGAGTGTGCTCAAAGTTTGCTAGCATTCCAGTGGCACTTATATATTGCCAATAAGCCTGTCCTGCCACTATAGAAAAACGACCCCGTCGTGCATGTTTACGAGTGGTTAAAAAACATTCAAAACGTAAAGTATAAAGTGCCGAAGCCTCTCCTTCTCGTCGCATTCGGTGCGAGGAGGGAATCGTGACGTATTATACAGAGAGCGTAGCATTGTCGCGTTTTCCACAAGCCTTACCTGAGCAGTCAAAAGTGCTGCACGCATACCCTCACAAGCGGCACAAGCAAGGCAGCTGGAGCATCTGGGTATGACGTCGCACCCAGCAATTTTTTTTTTTTTGTGTGTGTGTCTATTGATGCATTTGGGTCAAATGCTTGTACTATTCAAATTCACAGGACTAAAATACGCTAGAAATCACCTCTAACTCTTTTTTTTTTTCAACAGCCTCTTTTTAAAGGGGCCCTAAGGAGGTTTCTGAGATTTCCTAAATATGGCTGTAACTCACTCTGCAGGCTCTGAGCATTCTAGAAATTCCTAAATCGCTATCGTGCGAGGCCAATTTCCCTATTAAAAAAGATTGAGGTACACCTAAGCACTTCTTATGAGTTGTGAATGCGAAAGCATGTACATCCTTGCTGTATGCGTGTTGGCGCGCTGACTGGCGCTGACCTGGCGCTGCTGCGTGTGTGGTGAATGGGAGCCTGGTCGACGCGCGCTAGCCAATGGGATTGAAGCGGTGTAAGAGGCTAACCGGCGAATGGGAGCTGGCTTGACTTGGAGAAGGATTTAAGAGCCGTTTGGCATGGTTTCAAAGCTGATGACGTAGGCTCGCTCCATGAGACAGCTAATGCTTTCGCATAAAAATGACCTCGCACACCGAGGGCATCTCAGGCGATGGTAGGAACATGTTCCGGCAGCTAAAACAACATGTGACCAATGAAAACGCGACATTTCGGGGCAATTTCAAACGCTGCTATTACAAAATGTGTATGCTTTTGTAGATGATAAGATCAAATAACAGTAAGAGACTAATGTTAATTTTTCGAGGAGAGGGAACATAATTCTGCAATAATTGTCTCAAAAAGGGCGCACTGTGCCTTTTTATTTTTCGTCTTTTGCGGGAGGGATGTGTCCAGTCGTCTGCTGGTCTTCTCTCGAGCACACGCTCGCTGGCCTGAATCATCGGTCTTCCTGGCGCGGATTCAGTCTGTGAGACAGGTGACTTAGAAGCGTGTTTTCCGATTCGTCATCATCCGCGGGTACAGCTGACTAAAGAAACTCGCCAAAGTCCGAATGTCCGGGCTGTGCGGGCGACGAGCCGGGCGCATTCAAGATGTCACTCTTCGCATCCACCAGTCGGAGACCGGTGGACCCGTGGAGTGATATTGTAATACCTTCGCTTGCTTTTGGCCGACAGTGGTCCTGGTTTTGGAACACGCTCCTCCCTTCTCCTGAGATGGCCTCGGTGTGTTGCAATCTTTGATTTCTTTTTTTAATAGGAAAATCAGCTGCACGTCATCATGATTTAGATTTCTCGAATGCTTAGAGCCAGCAGATTGAGTTATCGCCATATGTATTTAGGCGATCTCAGAATCCTCCTCGGAACCTCTTTAAGTTTTGCTCGAACTACCGCCGGATTTATTTAACCCCAAAGTCGAGTGGATTTGGACAATCATTGCCGAAGTGCTTTTCAGTATTAAACATTAAATGTGAAGATAAAAACAAATATATAGCATGCCCTTACTGAATTACTTAGTTGAAAATTTCGAGGGCCTCTACAGAGGCACTGAAATGTCTTTAAAGGTGAAAATCAGACACCGCTCAATCTTGCTAGATTTTCAATAAAACTAGTCCTAATGAAAGGATGAAATCGTGGTCAACTGTCTAGCTCGTAATCGCCGGCAGCAGGGGGAAGCGACATTGTAGACTGCTGTGCATGCCCGTATTTATGTGATTATACATACTTTTGGGCGGCATTGTTGCAACTAACGTCGGATAAACCTCTGTTGGCGTTCAACGAACAGGGAGTAGAAGCAGAAGAGAAAGAAGTCTGCTAAGATGCCCCGGCACGTGCGTACGAAAAACGAAGAAGAGAAGAACGACGACGATGAACGTGAACGATTGAACGTTTTGGCCTTGCAAGCTTTCGAATGTCGATGTATTATTCTCAGCGGTGTAAATAGTAAACTGTTGCTCGTTGTGTGAAAATGGAACGATTACTGTGACGACCCGCAGCGACTGCAACAAACATTAGGTGCCAAAACCCGGGATTGACATCGTGGCGGATACTTCGAAGCTGGAACGTGAGTGACTCTTCACGTACAATGGAAGTCCTCAAGAAAAAGCGCAAGGCCATCCGGTCACAGGTAACTCGACTGGTGAACGACGCGGAAGGGTTGCTAAGGGCCCCAGGACCGAACGCAGCTGAGCTAGATGCTCATCGAGCGTCTGACACTAGCTCAGGGCCAACTCAACAACGTCGACTCCGCCATCGAACCGCTTGTTTCGGAACAAGATGAAGATGTGGAATTCGCGCAAGTCGTTGAGTACGCAGACAAGATCGTCATATACTTAACCAAGCTGAAGAGCCAGTTAAGGCGCTCCACGGGATCGGGGCATTCCGCCAGTGACAGTCAGCTGAACGAAAACGGAGACAGACTGGCAGCATCAACATCAAGGAAGGTCAGACCTCCAAAGCTGGAACTGATCAAGTTCAACGGACAGCTAAAAAACTGGCTGACTTTCTGGAACCAGTTTGATGCCGCAATCCACCGGAACCCTGACTTGACACCATGCGACAAGTTTAACTACTTAAAGGCGGCACTAACAGGGGATGGAGCGGCAGCCATCGATGGACTGCAGTCCACAGCAGAGTGCTACGCGGACGCCATCGATCTCCTACAGCGGCGGTTCGGGAATCAAGAAGCGCTAATCCAGGATCACATGGAGAGCCTCATGGACATACAACGTGTTCCACCTCAGCGCAACGCCAGAATCCTGCGGCGATTGTATGATACCCTTCCAGCTCGCATCCGGGGTCTTAAGGCACTGGGCGTGAGCGAAGAATCCTACTGTTCAATGCTTTACCCAGTGCTCCTTCGAGCGCTCTCAAGAGAAATGACCATCGAATACCACCGAAAGACGCTGCAGTGGGAAGCCGAGAGTGCCACCGCCAGTAGATCTGTACCAGTGTCACAGACAAGTTTGGAACCTACCACAAGTCGCACACATCTGAGAGCACTTTGGACTCTCCTCGAGTTTCTGCACATCGAGGTGGAGAGCCAGGAAAAGGCATCTAAAGAACATCCAGAGGACGTCGGTGGTAAATCTACACCCCATTTCACCAAGCGCGAGGAGCAGAAGAAGACGTCTACAAATCCCGACAAGCCACGAACCTCTACTGCTACTGCTCTGCATGGTGTTGTGGAGGGCCTCAAATGTTTCTTCTGCAAGTCAAAGGAGCATGGAACACCCGACTGCAACTCAAGGATAACGCTAGCTGAAAAGAAGCGCAGGCTACAGAACGCCCAGAGATGCTTTCGGTGCACGAAAGTGGGGCACATGGCAAGGGCGTGTCGAGGTACACCCTGCTGCAACAAGTGCCGAGGCAGGCATACATCCAGCATGTGCGACCTAGATATACTCAGAGACGATCGGCCGACGGATCACAAACCAAGCAAAAGAAAGACGAAGCACCAGTTAGCCTGCATGTAAGCGAGGAAAACAAGCCGACAGTACTCTTACAAACGGTTACCGCGTGGGTGGAAGGCAAAAACAGAAAAAAAAAACGAGCTCGGATTCTTTTTGACAGTGGTAGCCAGCGCTCCTTCATTACGGAAGAGCTATCGAGGAGTCTCGATTGCAAACTGCTCGGGACCGAAATCCTGACTGTCGGAGTGTTCGGAGGCAAGAATAGGGAACGAACGTACCGCAGAGTCCAAGTGATTCTGCGCAACCAATGCAGTGGCAAGAAATACAAAATTGATGCCCTCCAGACACATTCCATCACCGAGCAAGAAGTCCCTAGCCCTGAGCAGGACGTTATTGGAAAAATGGAAGAACTTGGGCTTACTTCAGGCGACGACCTGAACGGACTGGACTGTGGCGGAGTAGCGATACTACTGGGATCGGAACATTACTGGGAATGTATAACAGGAAGGATCCAACGACTGAGCAACAGCCTCACCGCAGTGGAAACCGCCTTTGGCTGGGCAATACATGGATCCACACAGTTGACTTCCGATACTGTCAGCTGTTCCCAGGTGATAGTGCTCATATCTGCTGCAGACGAGCAAGAGCAATCAATCTTGAGAAGATTCTGGGAGCTTGAAAGTGTGGGAGTACTCGAAGAGGCGGAGCGAGATCGGTCAGATAATGACATCATGCAACGCTTCGAAGCAAGCATCACCAAGACGAAGGGAAGGTACGAGGTTGGCCTCCCTTGGGAAACAGACGTGCACCTAGAATGCAACCGAGATGTGGCATGGAAGCGCCTCGAAAGTCTACGAAGGAAGCTATACAAAAACCCAGACCTCATGCAAAGGTATGACCAGGCTATCCGGTTGTACGCAGATAATGGGATGGCCGAGAAAGTTGAACACATAAACGGTTCCGAAGGACGTGTTTATTATATGCCACACCAAGCTGTTCTACGAGAGGGTAGCAGCACGACAAAAATGAGGATCGTGTTCGACGCCTCTTCGCACGGACCGAATTCCAGATCTTTGAACGACAACCTTGAAGGCGGTCCGAACCTGACTCCAGAGCTGGTTGCCCTACTCCTGAGGTTTAGGCAACATCGGGTAGCACTAATTGCAGACGTCGAGAAGGCCTTCCTTCAGATCGGTGTACACGAGGAGGACCGCGACGCCTTGCGGTTTCTCTGGTATAAAACGCCGCCTCAACCAGACCAACCTACCCCAGAAGTCGAGGTCTGGCGTATGACAAGGGTAACCTTCGGTACCACATGCAGTCCTTTCCTATTGGGAGCAACCCTACAGCACCATTACCAAGTTATGGAAAGCCAGTTCCCACAAACAGCAGAAAAACTGAAAAAATCAGTATATGTTGACGACCTCTTGACCGGCACAGGAAGTGAGGAGGCGGCCCAGACGTTCTACACCGAGGCGACCGAAATATTCGGGGCAGCTGGGATGAAGCTTCATAAGTGGGGCTCCAACAGCGCGGTCCTAAAGAAAATGCTGGAGGACAACGGATCCGAAGAGAGAGCCCTTGGACAACTGACGGGAGTGGTGAAAGTGCTGGGTATAACGTGGAAGTCGAACGAAGACAAACTGTCTTTTACAACGGAACAGGTGGTCGAGTTTACAAGCCAACGCAGAAACACCAAGCGATTCGTGCTTCAGACCACGGCGCGACTCTACGACCCACTCGGTTTCCTCTCTCCTTTCGTGGTGCGAGCCAAGATCCTGTTTCAAGAGATCTGGAAGCGGAACCTGCGTTGGGATGATGCACTGCCGGGTGAACTGATGGGAGACTGGGACAGCTGGTGCGACGAGCTCACTAAACTGGGTCAGATCAACATACCCAGGTACTACGACAGCGGACTGAGCGAAATCATCAGACACAGAGTTGCATGTGTTCTTGGACGCCAGCTCTTCTTTCTACGGATCGATTATTTTCCTCTGTTCAACTGACGACAGCGGAACAAAGAAGTCGACAATATTGCTCGCTAAGTGCCGCGTCGCCCCCCTGAAGGAAATTTCCTTGGCGAGACTGGAGCTCATGGCAAGCTTGATCGGATCGAGACTACTGAAGTACGTCAAGACATGCCTCGAAATCCAGGTGGACGAAGTTCACTTTTGGACGGACTCGATGATCACTTTGCACTGGATAAGAGGAGAGGCCTCCAGATGGAAAATGTTTGTGAAAAACCGAGTATTGGAGATACAAAGAAACTCAGGGGACGCAAAGTGGCACCACTGCCCGGGTAAGGAGAATCCCGCAGATTTGATGACCCGAGGGCTGAAAGTTGATCGACTGCTTTCTGCTTCGCTCTGGTGGACCGGACCAAGTTGGTTACAGCTTCCAGCAACCGAATGGCCCGAAGAAACGGTTGGGGTGCTTTCCCACGACAAGCTTGAGGAGAAAGCTTCGAAAGCTGTAGTCACTTTAGTACCTGCAGACACGTCCGTGGAGTTATCGACATCTCGAGATTCAGTTCGGCTGTGAGACTACACCGAACAACAGCCTGGGTGCTTCGGTTTGTCCATAACCTTCGATCACCAATCAAAAATACTGGATCGCTGAGCGCCGAGGAGATCCAAGCAGCACAAACCATTTGGATAAAGAAGGCACAGAGCTCGGCGTTTGCCTCCGAGATTAGTTGTGCCGCTGGAAACAAGGCAGCGCCGCCTGGGTCAGCCTTGCGAAATTTCCAAACATCCATTGACCAAGAGGGAGTGCTCCGGATCAAAGGCCGTATCCGATCAGCAAACCTGTCTCGCGATGAACGTGAACCCATCGTGCTGCCCAACGAACATCGGTATTCCACCTTGCTGACAATCAAAGCTCACTGACAGATGATGCACGGGGGGACACGAGACACTCTCATGCAACTTCGCGAGAGGTACTGGATCATCCGCGGAAGACAGTTGGTGAAGAAGGTAGTGCATGCTTGCGTTACCTGCCAGAGGTTCAGTGCCACTCCTGCCAGTGCTCCAACGGGACCTTTGCCGGGTACGAGAACCACGCAGGCGGACCCTTTTGAGGTGGTCGGCATAGACTTTGCGGGGCCGATGTACGTGCGAGAAAAGGAACTCACGCACAAGGCATACATTGCCTTGTTTACCTGTGCCGTCACGCGCGCGGTGCACTTGGAGCTTGTGCCAGACGTCTCGACAAAAAGCTTCTTGCTTGCGTTCCGAAGGTTCGTGTCGCGAAGGGGTTTGTGTCGCATCGTGTACTCGGACAATGCGCTGTCCTTCAAGAGGGCATCCAAAGACTTGGCCGAACTCTGGAAGACGCTCCGACACCCAGAGGTGGTAGACCATTTCGCCAACGCGAATATTGAGTGGCGCTATATTGTTGAGCGGGCGCCATGGTGGGGAGGCTTCTACGAGCGACTCGTCCGTTCGGTAAAAGTTGGTCTCAGGAAAGTGATCGGTAAGAAATGTTTGGACTCGGAAGAATTACACACAGTTCTTTGCGAGATTGAAGCCGTGGTAAATTCACGGCCCCTCACATTTGTCTACAATGAGATCGACGAGGGCGAGTCTCTCACTCCTGCAAGCTTCCTCACGGGACGAAGGCTGACGGCGCTTCCGGTGGCGGAGAAAAAAGACTTCATTCGTCACCTGAGGTGCTCCGCCAGCTTTGGAGACGGAGGAAGGAGCTTCTTAACAGATTTTGGGAGACATGGCGATCGGAGTATCTGAGAGAGCTCCGATCCGCCTATGAAAGAAAGCAAAGGAAATCCACGCCCCTTGAGGTTGGACAGCTTGTCCTGCTTAAGGAGCAGCTTCCACGCTTGCTGTGGAAGATGGGCAGGATTCAAGAAGTGTCTTTGGGTCGGGATGGAAAAATTTGTTCATGTGTCGTGCGTTTAAACAGGGGATTGTTGCTGAAACGACCGGTACAATTGCTTTATCCAATAGAAGTAACTGAAACTTAGAATGGGTTCGAACCCATTCGGTGGGGAGTGTGTTGCAACTAACGTCGGATAAACCTCTGTTGGCGTTCGACGAACAGGGAGTAGAAGCAGAAGAGAAAGAAGTCTGCTAAGATGCCCCCGCACGTGCGTACGAAAAACAAAGAAGAGAAGAACGACGACGATGAACGTGAACGATTGAACGTTTTGGCCTTGCAAGCTTTCGAATGTCGATGTATTATTCTCAGCGGTGTAAATAGTAAAGTGTTGCTCGTTGTGTGAAAATGGAACGATTACTGTGACGACCCGCAGCGACTGCAACAGGCATCGCAACCATTACGGCGACTTTGTATTCAATTTGTCGACACATCAGTTACCTATGATGTGCCGCCATAGATCACTGAAAAGGTACAGATTCAAAATTGGGCATAAATTTGGGTCAACTTGGGTGCATACCTGATTGTTAAAATATACTAGCGTAATAGAGCCTCGAAATCTACGATTGTTGTGGCCACATTCTTCAGTTCAGTGCGATACATGCATACTTACGTAGCTGCCGTTTCCGGTTTGCAACTGCAGTGACATCCTAGGCCGACCATCGCAGCCCAGCTCAGAAAGCAAGCCTCCCAAGGAGAGGAAAGGCTCGCAGGGGGACGTGGCCCCATCTAGACCTTCCTGTCATTCCGCCGGTCAGTTGGGCTTTTTTTTTTGTGGTCTTATTGTCGAGGCTGCTTTAAATAATGTATCGGCCTGTACTGTTGTTTCCTCATACAAACAAATAGGTAAATTGAGCTGGTAAATGAGCGTCGGGTCTGTTTACTCCCGACCAAAACTGTTAGATTAATTAAGTAGTAGACCCAAGTGGGACATGAATACGTATTACATTGAGATGCATTCCTCCGAGACTCATTCTAACCTTCGAAATAAGCGAAGGACCACTTGTTCCCATCTGTTGTTCCTTTTTCTCGGAGTTAATGTTGCTACGAGCCAATTTGCCTCGGTACTATTATTTCGCTATCGTCTGCTCCTACATGTTTACCAAATGAAATGACGCGGTAAGACCTGCAACCCATGACAACGTTCTTCCCACTCTGCGTCGACAGGTTGGCTGGCATCGCACGACGGCCGTCTGTCACCCTCCGGGTCAGCGCTGTTGTCTGCCAGCCTGCCGCCAACTTCGGCTCGATCTTTGCCGGCGTCACCGTCACTTCATGGAGCTGCAAATGCCAAGAGCCGTTCCGACGGCGGTACCCGTTCTCCGACATCGAAGGCACACGGAGACGACGGGACATCCCAGTAAAGAAGAGACAGAGTCGTCCCATTTCTCCTCAATTTTCCCGTTGCCTTCTTTCTCAAAATTACCATATTTGTTTCATTGTGCAGCTCCACCTCATGGGAAGTTTTTTTTTTTATTTTTTTGTATAATTGGAATGGAATTAATTTTTTTTGGTATGCTAGCACCCAGTTACAGTGAAAGCCCATATTACAGATGTCATTCTAGTTGCCAGTAACTTGAGTTTACATGCACAACTTGGCCACCACGATACCTGGAAAGGTTGTCCACACACTCTGAGAGGAAAGCAAGAAATTGATGCGAGAAAAGCGGACGGACTATTTTGTGGAGGCAGGCCGGGCAACTCTCGGGATAAAATGTACAGTTCTGTCACCCAGTGGACTTTTTCGTTTCTTCCCAAAATCTCGTTCTACTAGGCCACACATCTTGTTTCCCCATCTCTTGCAAAGTATGATGTACAGAAGCTACTGTTACTGAATGAATGATGTCCTGTTTTGCTTTTTCCTTTTTTGTGTACATATATGTTCCTGGGAGCACAAGCTTCCTTTGCGTCATTGTGCATCCACCTGTAGACAAGAGGGTTCGGTGGTGCAGTCTCCTTTCCAAATTTCAGTTGCGCACAGCTTCAGTTTCCCTTACAGTCTGGAGTTCAAACCCTCAAAAGTTTGATCTACATGTGTGGCAAACCCTCAAAAGTTTGATCTACATGTGTGGCTGGACTTTGTCTCGCATGCACCAACTACTTTGGACGTGGCAGCATGTTCGGACGTCAACTTCATTCAAAACATTTATTACGCAGCAAGATGAGCCCGAAAAAAGCGACGGTTAGATATAGTAAGCTGAAGTTTTCCTCGAAAAGCTATATTAGTGGTAATCTTTTTCTGCTATAACATCAAAGCTCTATCCCGCTTACTAACAAATTCAGATCAACACTTTCTTGTCGAGTGGCAGGTTGCCATTTTAAAAGCAGAGTCCGGTCATCACTATGAAAATTGTACTTGGAAACTTTTGGCAGGCAGGTGCAGGGAATTGTTTGATGTCGTATGGCAAAGGAATGTTTGGGACAGCCTCCTATTTTGTTGAATTTCTAGGTCTAAATGCCAATGGACAAAACAACGTTGACACAAGGGGCACCCTCCGTGCACACTAGTGCTTGGAAACACTAGCTGGCTCATGTAAACGTATAAGCTACAGTTGCACTTGTTTGAAACTTCATTGGTGGCAGATTGACATCCTAATGTTCACTGTGCGTTTTTGGATGTGGTGCTCAAAAGGCCCCCTATGATGCAAGGCCCAAGTGGATGGCACCTTGAGACCAAATGATGCGATTTGTTTTAGGAGTCCTCAAAGAATGGCAGCATTTTTCTTTTTATCCAGTGCCATTAATACCTATAGCGGAAAAGATGCGCTCAGTGTCCTTGTGTCTTCTCTGGAAGCGCACAGGTGCATTGCATAGCATTTTGTTCACAAGTACCTGTCCCCACATTCCACATTATGTGTTCGAAGGAATAGCAAACATTATGTAGTCTCTTTTTGTTTGTTTAGTCACGACGTTGGGCCACACATGCTATTTATTTTGTGTTTGTTTTAGTCGCACGCAAATAAACTATATTAGATGACTGAACATTGCAGATCTTTCTTTCGGTTGGTTCTATCGCGGCTATTTCGTGACACTCGAGCCTGACTAAGGTTGCAAATAAGATTTTTTTACGTTGCCCGAAGCAGTATTTGTCATTCCTGTGGGACAAGACCGCAGTATGTGTCTGTCAAAGGAATTGAGTAAATACAATTGCGGCGACATTTTCTAAATTTACAATTTAAATGCTCGGCTCTCGGGGAATTGGGGGCCACACAAAAGGTTTCTGCATTTTGATAATTGGTCATCAGAGAGCGAAACTTGTGTCTTATAAGCTTTTGGCATGTATGTTTTTATTCCGAAGCAAGTTGTACTATCAAATCTGAAACGGCAATCTGTGAAGCCCCACTGGGAAAAGCTTGACACCTTTCTCTTCGAGCCGATAGTGCATCCGCTTGGTGGTGGGCCTCTGACCATCCGCCTTCCTTGTCACAGAGATCTGCAATTCATACATTGTCCTGAATGGAACAAGTTCAGCCGTCGAACCATGTTCCTGGCATGCCACCTCTCGCTCGATCTGTAGAAGCTGACACCGCCCGCTATTTATTTCTCCGAAGCACTTTTTATTCAGTCCAGGCATTCACACTTCTTGTGGTAGAAACTTCGGCAAGAACTATGAGCCTGCTTGGCAAGATTACCACTTTAATTAACGTGTAGCAGCTCCTGGTTACCAGTCTAAGCTATGGTAAAGCAATACCATAAACCCTTATCAGCAGGAAAGAGCACGGGAATGCTATCCCGCATGCTGAAGCCCAAATCTGAGTCGTCCTGAATACTTGTTGAATCAATTGTTGGCAGAGAAGGTATGTACTGCAAAAGCATTTAACAGCATAGCTGCGCTGGAAAAAATGAAAGGCGTTTACAATTCTCTGCAATGCCGAATTACAGCGCAGCTCTTGAGGAGGAGGAGAGGAGGGTCACGTGTGACGTCTCGAGGGTACAATTTTCCCGATAAAATTGGCGGGGAAACGACGCACGTGGGCGCATTAGGGGGTAAACAAACGCACGAAGTGCGCAAGAAGCAGACAAACTTGACAATCCTGAAACCACAGGTGAATTCGGGCATTACCTGTCCCGTGATATCCCTGCTGTGTCCCGTCGAGAGCCCACGAACGTCCACGGTAGCGTCGGCCAGGTGCGACAGGTAGGTGCAGAGCTGGTGGCACTCGGCGTCTTGCTCGGGCTCGTTGAACTTCGAGCCCAGTACCAGCGAGCCGCAGTCTCTCAGCGGGTCGTGGGCCCTTAACGAGTGCACGAACTTCATGATCTCGCTGTTGGAAAGCCCCAGGTGCAGCAAACACGAGACGTCGTCGACCATCAAGAGGACTTCGCCGCTTGCTTCTGGAGTTCCGAGGAACCGATCGAGTTCTTGGACGATCCGCGTTCGGAGAAGCGATAGGCGATCACTCGGTCCGTCCGAGGTCAGGAAGCTGAAGGGATGCGACTCGCTGGACGACGGGGTTTTGACCAAGTCCTTCAGCAGGTTTGGACAGCTAAAGCTGTAGAATGAGTTCTTGGAGGCGTACGTCTTTAGGTTGATGCCGAGCTTCTGGCACACGCTCGCGAAAAAGGCGTCGTCGAGCGTCAAGTTGAGTTGAAAGACCCTGCGGCCCGTTTTGAGGTACAGCATGAGCAGGTGGTTGAGCACAAAGCTGTGGTCGACAAAGTCATCGCTCGAGATTACAACAAACTGCTTCGAAAGCGCCTTGTTGTCGAAATCTAGGAAGGTATTAAGCTCTAAGAACATTTTCTTTGCGAATTCAGCAGTCAATCCATTTATCGCAGACTTTACTCGCCCGCTCGCTCGCCGCGCCTGCTTCTATCCCAACGTTGCTAACTGCTTATTCAAACACCGTTGAAACTTAAACCGGTGAAAACCGAAGTGATCCAGTTTCGTCATCAACATTAAAGTAAACTTTAAAAAATATATATATATTTCGATGTTTATAAAAAATTAAAACCAAAAATAATACACGTATTTTTAAGATATTAGGTGACTAAATAAAATTATTTCAAGAACTCAAATCCAAGGCTTGTTTTGAATCTTTGCAACGACGGCAGTCACATTGCGGTCACCTGCATTCGATATGGCCGCTGTCCTCACCAAAATTTCCTGCTCCTCTAGACAAATTTTCGTTCCTGTGTGCTCATGGAAACTTGCCACGCGTGCAACCTACACACGGTACGATTCATGAACTTTCCCCCTTTCCTTTGCGATAGATTTGATGTCCAAGGATTGCTTCGCCGCTTCGTAAATCAGATGAATACGCGGGCGAGTCGCGGCACGATCGTTCGCGGGCTGCGACCCGTGGCTGACTCGTCACATTTCGAAAGCGCTGTGCTTGTTGGCAGGGTGACAGGCACCCGACAAGTGCGCCTCACTTTCGGACCGACGCGTTGTCTTCTGCTGACAACCGATTTTCCTTGTCCACAGGTTAGCGGAAGTGGGCCGCCTAGAGACCCCGAAAATCGAAGGGAAGTATGACACCGGACAGGTAAGACCAACTCCGTTTGCGGATGTTAGTGCAGTGGCTTGGTTGAACTGCCCCGACTTTTGTCCGAAGACGTGAGGCCGAAGCGTGGACTCTTCTTCTTCACGAACAGAATGCGCTCTGGGGTCCGTTTCGCTCATGTTTTAGCTGCGGTTTCCTTGTCCTGGTTCTATTTGGAGCGAGGTTGTGACTATAAAAATAAAACCATTTGTCATTTTATTCCTCTACCCTTGCATGTACCTTACCTGACTTCTTTCTTTCTTGTGTGCGTCTAAAGTCGAGCAAAAAAAAAAAAAAATTAAGGTAGTCTGCAGAAAGTGTCATGTGACATACTTTTTGTTGAGCGCGTTGGTGATAAAGTTAAATACCAGAAAGAATAAAACATGAAGGACGGACACAACAAAATTTCTTTCGACTTGCAACGAACAGGGTTTTAATGCCGACAAGCACCTGCCACCGAGCTGTGGAATTCCCAGGGGTGAAGGGAAAAGGGGGAGCCGGGAAAGGAGAGGAGGGGGGGGGGGGGGAGTGTAAAGCCAATAAATTTTCCAAAATGCCCCTAAAAAGAAAGAGGAAGAACATTTTAGATACTTTATAAAGCTTTGCTGAAGTCATTGGATAGTCATAAAATACAAACTAGTGGACGTTTTGGCAGTGACGACATACACATTTCAGTCTGCTTCGTATTTCTTCATATTAAACTGAAGAAAACATTTTTTTTTGTCACAAATTGGAAAATTTGTTAGTTTATTTGCAAGCATTCTGCCTATTTTTAACCGAGAGTCCCAGATCTTGTGTGCTTTTTCGGCGGCAGGCAAGCAGGCGCACAGGCGTAAGGGTTTTAACCTCTCTGCTTCGCCTTGCACGCTGCCGTGTACGTGCCTGATCTGTGCAAAATAAATCAAATCAAATCAAATCAAATTTGGCTTCAAAGATAGGTTGCAGACGACCGTAGCAGGTTCGGTGTGCCCGCTTATGTGCTAGGTTGTTAGTTCATTGGATGGATGGATGGATGGATGACAACAGCTGTAACCTTTGTAACGGGAAGTAGCTTGCACCATCTAGCCTAAAAACAATAACAAAAACCTGATTTCCCCTTTGAAGCCAATATGTTTCTCTATCACCAGGTCATGAATATGATTGCCAGGCAGACCTTTGGGGGATCGGGCAAAAAAACTAAGAACATCTCCCCCGCCTCTCCCCCTGGCGAAAGAGTCGGCAATTTTCCTCTGGTCGAACCCTTTCAGCGTCACCTAACGGGCCCGACCCATTGGGGGGACAGGGTTGAGACTTTGGGTTGGAGCCACGCGGGAGGAAGTCCAAATTTTCCTCTGTCCCGTCTGTCCCCAGCTGTGCTAGTTAGTTGTACTTTGTTCAATTTTGTTCAAGCTTTCCCTAGATAATTTCCACCAGCACTCCAATCTCCTCTTCGTTGCCTTTACTCTTTTATAATCCACCCTTCCATCTTCTTCAGCAAAACCGAGGGCCACTGGTATGTTTATCGCCCGTTTGGGAAGTATTAAAACCCACATGTTGCTCTGCAGCTGTTCCTGCACAGGATATTTGGCTACAGGGGGATCACCCTGTTCCCATGGATGGCCCGCGTCTATGACCGCGATGTGACCGCCAAGAAAGGCCAGGAGTGAGTACAATGACCTTTGACCTTTAAACACATAAAACATTAGAAAGAAAAACAGTCAAAACCACCCCCCCCCCCCCCCCCCCAAAAAAAAGAAAAACATGTTTTTTGCATTTGTGCGTACAGAGCCTGGCCATGTATGAGGCCTGGTCATGTTGGGTCTTACCCAGTTTGCTAATAAGTCTTAATGAAAGTGATACATTTACATTACCAGAACGGTGAACAGGTGCTATTCTTTGAGCAACCAAGCGAATTCGCATGTAGTTCCTTGAAGAGCATTTAGCCGGTATGTCACAGTCATGTGTCAAGTTCCCGTTCTATTCTGTCCCAATCATCTCTCTTTATTTGTTTAGTTATTTGTCTGCTGAGATAGCTTTAAAGCCACCTTGCATCTGGAAAATGGAACTAAGATGCAGTCGCTGGAATTCACCACCTTTCAAGGTGCTGTCGCGAAGCCTCTTGTTGTCCCCCGTCAGATATTTTTTTGCCGGCTCTGTCGACGTTGCGTAACCTTTTCTCCGGGCCAAGAAGTGCGCCGTGCCTCGTTTTTACTCGGAGTGGCCCTTCACAGTACGGTGTTGCTCGGCGCAAACTCTGCTCCTTTTCCTGCAGGGGCACGGAAGAGAGCAGCGACGGGTTCAACCACGTGGGGCGTGAGGTGAAGGGCAAAACGCACACCTACTACCAGGTCCTTATCGACTCCAGGGACTGCCCATACGTGGTGAGCATCTGTGTGCCTTCTGGCAAGCTCGTACGCCGAGCTTTTGTTTTCCTTTGGGTAGATCTGGCAACCTTTGAGTCAAATTTAAATCCCCAACAATATGGCTGCAATAAAAAAAAAAAGTAAGGATGCAAGAACAAATTGCCAGTGCAGTACGACCGCTAACCTGGGGTGTTTCATTGTACCATGGTGATACACGACCACACGCCGGTACGATGCTCACCCAGATCGAAACGGGCAGGGGAAGGGATTGAATCTAGAACTTCTAGGTTCTGCAGCTGTGAGCTTTCGCTCCACGTGATTCAAGCTGCGGTGCATTAACAAACTCTGCCATCGGTCCCCCAACGTAAGGACACAGTTTGTCTTGACATGTAAAAAAAAATACTCGTCTATTAAAGTAGAGAAAAAGAAAGTTCGGATAGCTGAATACAGCCAAACCCTTTTAATCGGGCGGCAGCTCGTGCCACCTAGCCAGAGCTTTTAATTCCAACAATTAACTGATCTCCGATTAAATTATGATCTCACAGAAAAGGGCAAAGTATCTCGTATTGCCGCTACGCACAAGCATTCGTCTACCATTCTCCACACCTGGAAGTTACAATTTGTGCAACGGTGCGCACACTTTTCGCATTATCGGTTGAAAGGAAAAGAATTACTTTCATGTTGGCATTACCACCTGGTAGTGCTTAATGGAATCCATCTGAAACACAAATGTATGTTACTTCTTGACAATAAGAGGTGTCGGCTAAAATTTCGGTGGATATAAGTAAAAACATTGACTCCTATAGTATATATACACACTCAACTCCCTGGTGCCACACTACTGCGGTGGCGCTGCTGTCGGCACTGTGCGTGCGCAGGTGCCTCATCTCGTGCGAATCTGGCATCTGCGTGTGGGCAGGTGCAGACTTATTTGGAAACAGCATGTTGGTGTGTAGGGGGAAAGCCCACACCTTCGAGGCTAAACCGGCTGCCAAGTCTGGGAGAGACAGAATGACGGAACATTACAGAAGGAGGATGTAAGGAATGGTGGTGCCCCCCAATGATCTTGGGGATACTTTCGAAAACCCTCCTCTATTTATTTAATTTTTTTTTTTTTTATGCAATCTATTCTTGCTTATGACATATCTTCCTTCCCCAGTCCCTCGATGCAATCTCATACTCCCAGTAAAAAAAATAAGCAGCCAGTCATCTTTTTTTTTTTTCCGTTTCTCCCCTAAAATACAAAGAGATAATAAAAGTGGTTTGCCTTACGGTAGCCGCCTTGGTGGCTCCGAGGCGAGAGCGCCGGCCTACGGATCCCCATGTGGCAGGTTCGAATCCCGGCCGAGGTGCCCGCAATCTGACGGAGGCTTATTTCAGAGAAGGCGCCATAACCGAGCTTTCGGTTGACGTCAAAAGATCCCCAGGTAGTTGAAATTAATCCTCAGTCCTCCGCTGGGGTGTGCCAGATGCCCGTCGTTAGTTTGGCACGTAAAACCCCCAAATTTTTTTTTTTTTTTTGCCTTACGGTTTTTGTTTGGCACTATCTTCAAGATGCTTCTTTCCTCTTTTGCCGCAACCTGGCTGTCTATTGTTCTCTTGCTGGAAGTGCAGGCTTTCCCTTTGTATATGGTAAAAAGTACCACTGTTTGTTGTTGTGCAAATGCACGAGGCACATCAGTGACCACGGCTGCCTTTATAGCTCTGTGGAATGCTGCATTACCACAATGTTCTGAAGGGCTGCACAGGGCGCGTGCCTAACACCCTGGCACTACCTTCAACTCTTCACGTTGTACAAATAATCACTCTACATTCTAGTTTTTTACTGCACGACTAGGTGTGCTGTTCGAGACTCGTAATTTGTTGAAACAAAATGCCTGTTACCTGTCTTTTCCAGTCCTCGGTGGTTTTGAAAATAAGTAGGCAAAGATTAAGGCTTCCATCAATCTTGTTTGCTCTTGTGCCTGAAGTGTTACCACATGCCACCTTTCTTGTTCAAATTTTTTTTTACAATCCCCTAAACTTTTCATTACTTACTTTCTTTTGATGACATCCATTTTCTTTTGACCGGTATCTTATGAGTTAGTTTAAATTTAGTTTCTATTTTTCCAGCTTGAAATTTGATGAGCGAGCTAGCAAGAGTGAACTCGAGTGAGATAGAAGCTCGTTGCATTACCTTCCCATTCTTTCAGAGGTCACAAACAGAGGCAGTGACATTTCTCGGTAATCAAGACAACAGCCGTTCCCTCTATGCCATACCGGGTGAGTGACTGAAATAGGAACATATTCTTGCATTTATATCGGATGCTTTGATGCATCTCCTTCATGAACCAGTTGTTTTTGCCACATTTGTCTTTCTGTACTTGGGGCTTTATGAATCTTGCGGTTGCCTTAGCACTTCTAAATTCCTTTACGTATGTATAGCAATCATGTCACATCAAGGAAACAAGAAACAACTGTTTAGCGGCACAGGGTCTACCGTGACAACTGACTAATAAATCAATAAAGCAGGTGACAAACTGTAATCCAGTTTGTCACCTGCCTAAGTAAGATTATTCTAATGACATTGTGGCTTCTTTGGGGTTCTAGGATTGTGCAACATTGGGAGTTGAGAATCTTTTTGGGTGCAATTAGAATATATACTCTTTTAATGCAATACAGTCGAAGCTCGTTAATTCGACTCCCGTTATTTCGATCATCGCGTTAATTCGATCCTTCCGTTTAGCACCGTCAGAAATGTACAGGCTTCAATAGGCAGAAAACCCCGGTATTTCGATCTGATAAATATCCCCAACCCGATAATTCGTCCCGGGAGCCAGCATCTTCGTAACCGGGAAATATTTTTTAAGCTAACAGTGTAAGTTTAAAGGTTAAAACGGCGCCTCAGAACACAACACGCGTCCCTACCCATATTGGCAAACAGCCGTTGCAGCGAGCCCGCGCCTGATTGCGACACCTCCACAGACGCGCGATGCCCGTCGGCGCCCCCGGCGCCTCGAGCCGGGGCGCACTCCGCGAAAGAGCGCCCGCGCAGACAGGCGCCCTTTCGCCGGCGCCTCGCGCCGGAGAAAGGGCCGATTTGATTAGTCGAGATGGCCCGATCACGTGGGGAGGCGCGCGGAAGGAGACGAGAGCAACGAGAGGGAAATGAGTGAGCGATGAAGTGAGAAAGAACGTCGGGAGGATGGAGAAGGAGACTGGAGAAAAATGAGCGAGCGATGAAGAGGGACCGTGCTGTCACGCGGTTTCTGGTTTCTGTTCTTTGGAGTGCGCGGCGTTTAACGCTCATACCGGAAAATGTCGAAAGAAAAGCGAGGAAAGTACTCTTCGAATGATTTAAAAACAAAAGTTCACATACTCAGCGAAGTTAGGGAGGGAAAATTGTCCAGAAAAGAAATTGCCGAAAAGTATGACCTCAAGAAAAGCACGCTTGCTACCTACATTAGGAATGAAGCAGCAATCGTGAAAGCTTTTGAAGAGCAATTTGTGAATTCAAGAAAACGCCTTCGCAGTGCAGCCCATCCAGAACTCGAAGAAGCCGTTTACAAATGGGTGACAGAAGTAAGAACGCACAACCTTCCGATGACTGGAGACATGATTCGCGCAAAGGCTCAACAGTTCAGCGAACGTTTGGGCATCGAGGGATTCCGTGCTTCCGAGGGATGGCTCGCAAGATTCAGGGAGAGGCACTCTCTTATTTTTAAGCACGTGTGTGGTGAAAGAGCCGATGTGGATGAAGATTTGTGTGAAAACTGGAAGACGTCGGAGCTCGCACGTATTCTTGCGGAGTGTGCGCCCGAGGACATATTCAATTGCGACGAAACGGCGTTGTTTTTCAAAGCTCTCCCCGACAAAACGATAACGTTCATAGGGGATCCTTGCACTGGGGGAAAACGCAGTAAAGAGCGGGTGACCGTGCTCGTGGCAGCCAACATGACAGGCACGGAACGTCTGCCTCTTTTGGTGATCGGGAAATCCAAGACGCCACGATGCTTTCGGAACATCCCGCGGCTTCCAACGGACTACCGTTTCAACAAAAAAGCGTGGATGACACGTGAGATCTTTCAAGATTGGCTTCAAAAATTGAACCGCCAGTTCGCGTCCAAGGGGCGCAAAGTCGTGTTAGTAGCGGACAACTGCAGTGCGCACACAAAAATGCCGGAGCTGTCTATGATCCGCCTGATTTTCCTTCCACCCGCAACCACCTCACTCTTGCAACCAATGGATCAAGGAATAATCAAACACCTGAAAGGCTTGTACCGCAAGCATCTCATGGCAAGAATATTGCTTTGTCTGACCAGGGTAAGCGCTATGAAGTCACTCTGTTGGCGGCGATTCATATGCTTGTTAAAGCTTGGACGGACATGCCAAGCCAGGTCATCGCGAACTGCTTTCGTCACTGTGGTTTCTCGTGTGATGGAAATACCGCTAGTTCGACGACTGCATCGGCTACTACGTCTACATCGGCAACTGCATCGGCTACTACATCGGCAACTGCATCGGCTACAACATCGGCAACCACAATTGAAGATGAAAACTTTGACGAAGAGTGCAGTGCTCTAATGTCCGCTCTACCCGAAAACGTTAGTTTCGATGATTACGTTGCGATAGATGATGGAGTGCTTGTGTGCGGTCAATTGACTGACGACGAAATCATCGCATCGGTTCAGCGTCCCGAGGGTCAGGAGGACACCTGCGAGAGTGACGCCGAAGAGCCGCCGCCACGCCCATCTCCTGCCGAAGCATCCGCTGCGCTCGATGTACTTGCGAACTTCGCAACGTTTGAAGACACCGACGGGACGATGTGGCCGCACATTGAGGATATGCGGAAATTTGTTTTTGCGAAGCGTCTGACGGGAATGCGGCAGCAGAAAATATCGGCGTTTTTTTTTCGAAATAAAACTCCGTCGTCACGGTTGGCTTTTCGCCGCTTCTCGTGACGTACGTCGTTACTCGTTTTTGATCGATATTTGATAATTCGACTCTTCGATAATTCAATCTATTTTCGAGGAACCGTCAGAGTCGAATAACGAGCTTCGACTGTAGCATTATTAAGCTACTACTCAAGATTTTCAGCAATGTTTATTCTGGCCTCCTAATGCGCAGCAGACCATTTCAGCTCACTGGGCTTGCACCTCATTGCGCCGTGCATATGCGGAGAGGCAGTACGCACTCCTTCACATTTGCACCTTCTTTAAGGATCTGATGACCTTAACGTCGTCCTAGAGGTCATCCTTGAGATCACCCTAGAGGTTGTCCTAGACGTCGTCTTTGGCGTTGTCCTTGAGCTCGTCTTAAAGGTCGTTCTAAATGTCATCTGTCATCCTAGACAATGTCATGGACGGCAACGAGGACGAGGTCCTAGAGGACAACATTAAGAACGACGTCTAGGACAACAAAGATTTAGCGTCATCCTAGAGGACGGCACTAAATTTAGCAAGAAGTTTCCCTGCTAAATTTAGTGGAAAAATTGACGTCGCAACCTATACTCCAACACAGTTTCCCCGCTAAATTTGGCAATGTGCAACGATAAAAGCTATCACATTCATAGATAATCATCCCTGTGGTTTCTACAAATTTGCCTCAACCATCAGTTTGCTGCCCTGTAATTTTTGTTAAATGATAATTTTAATATCCTCCTCTACCCGGCAATCTGCACCTCTTATGCAAGTTCTCTCTCCATAGCTGCTTCTAGGGCACCATTAAAGTTACTTACCGTAGAATGCCATGCATCTGCCCATTCCGCACTAAGTGCCCACCCCCGAAATTTGAAACATCCGAAAAAATATGCACGGTACATATATAGACCGACACGCTGTTTACAAACAAGCCCACGTTTGCCCACACCAGGTGTGGGCATTGTGCGTGCGCAGAAACTGAATTCGCGTGAAGTGAAACATCTGCGCATGCGCCATGCCGTCAACAGCGCCACCGCAGCTGCGTGACGTCAGGGCCGCGTGTCTGTCTATATGTAAAATTGATAACCTCGTATGCACCCATCCCCTATTTTTCGCGATTATCTTCAAATTTTGAGTAGGCGCTTGGTCGGTATATTACGGTACATATTTTATGTTTGTGTGCTACTTTTGTATTAAAATTGTTTCATAGTTTACTGGAGTGTTTTCAAGTCAATTATGTGAACCATAAAATATAAGTTTTTATATGAATATTTACATCGTCTTTATTGTGAACTTATGGCAATTTGAGGACAGCATTCTCCTAACTACAACTTCAACTCTAGGGTTCCAGCAGAGAAGTTTGAAAAGTCCAGTACTTTCAAATGATCCTCACTAAAGCCAATTTTCACTTCACTACTATTTTGTTTAGTATAGCATTATTAAACTATTTCTAGACACAGCTGAAATAGAGTGTTACTACCTTACGATTAATGTTATTCGAATCCAGCATTTCCTTAGGTATGTGTCGTAAGTGGAAGCGTTCACCCACACGCGTTCCTTCCGGTCCCCCGTCAGGGCTGGACTATGTGGGCCACGAAGATGTGCTGCCCTACACGGCCACGGAGAAGCAGCCCCTCCACCACGAGCTGTTCGACAAGTTCCTCGTCTGCGAGCCGGACAAAGGTCAGGGGCCAGACGGGTGACCGGCTCTCGGATACTCCCGTGATGGGGACATTTTTTAAGGGTTCATAGAGTATGGGCTGTACCAACACCCCTAATGACCTCTTAGCCAGGCGGTGAAACCGTGCGATTTTGACAACCGAGCATTTGTTCCTGTGCGCGGGACGCATCAACGACTGGTGGGGTTATCGCGTCTTTGTTTTGTACCTTCGAGTTTTGGCTGGTGACATTGTAGCTGCATAATACCGCCGTTTTCTGCGATCTCGGTGGCGGCGCAGTGGTAGACACGGTGGATGCCTGTTCAGCCTTGCCTCGTTCTGCGGCGGGTCAGTCGACAAAGACTCCAGCGCTCACGGGTCGGGATGCTACGACGACGGCGATACTTACTTGCACTCGTACCACGATGCAGCAGCTTCTAGGACCCTTTTTGTTGCCACTTCGGGGAGGCTTCTACGCCTGGACTCCATAGGACGCCGAGCACTCCAGTTAGAGATGCGTCCCAGGCTCCATAATTTGTCCCCAGCAAAGCGGTTGTTTTTGCGTCGTGTCTGAACGAACCAGGGGGGCAAAAACGGGAAAAGAACGGGGGAAATCGTAATGGCCGATATCGGTGGTCCCGAGAGAAAGAGAGCCACGGAAGAGCAGAGAAAGAAAGCAAACAATGGCTTGGAAGTTTTAGTTTTGCCGCGGGGGGGGGGGACGAGTTTAAGTTGCTCGAGTTCTCGTCAGCATTATTACAGCGAAGCTGTTATACGCTAGGGTCTGGGCAAAAATGCGTCCTCACATGTTTACAGAAAACTCCCCATTGGTTGTGTTAAGTATAAATAAATAAAAACAAAAAGAGGGGACAACCAGCGTGAGTCAGCCTTCCTTGGCATTATTAGATAGTGAGGTCCTGATCCCTTGTTATCGTCTCTAGGCATCGTCCTTGAGGTCGTCCTAGAATTTGTCGTTCAGATCGTCCTCGAGGTCATCCTAGGTGTCATCCTCGAGGTCGCCCTTGAGGTCATCCTAGACGTCCTCGAGGTCGTCCTAGAAGTCGTCCTCGAGGTCATCCTCTAGGCGTCGTTTTAGAAGTCGTCCTCAAGGTCGTCCTAGACATTGTCCTCAAGGCCGTCCTACAAGTCGTCCTCGAGGTTGTCCTAAAAGCCGTCCGAAAGGTCGTCCTCCAGGCATCATTCTAGAAGTCGTCCTTGAGGTATTCCTAGACGTCGTCCTTGAGGTCGTCCTCGAGGTCATCCCTGAGGTCGTCCTAGAAATCGTCCTAGACGTTGTTCTTGAGGTCGTCCTAGACGTCATCCTCTAGGCGTCCTAGAAGTTGTCCTTGAGGTCGTCCTAGACGTCGTCCTTGAGTTCATTCTAGAAGTTGTCCTTGAGGTTGTTCTAGATGTCGTCCTCTAGGCATCGTTCTAGACGTCGTAAAGATAACAGCTTCTCTGGTCCTCCATCTTCACGTGAAGTGGAAGGGCTCTACAATTTTTTATTTTATACAAAGTGTAACGCCAGTATTTTCGTACCAATTAAAGCTAGATAAACTAGATAAGACCTTGGAAGTGGTGATTTTCTGCTCCTTCGTGCATATCAAAGCGTCGCCAGTGACTTTTCCTTCTAGATTGTTATATTAACTCTATGGAACAAACAAAAAGAGCTCCATCTGCTTTATTCACGGAGGCGTCTGGCTCGGAATTTTTCGACGCAGACCCACCGTTCTCTGCCAAGGACACTCTGCGCGCGTGGCAGGACAAGAACCACCCGTGGCTGGAGCTGTCGGACGTGCACCGGGAGACCACGGAGGGCGTTCGGGTCACCGTGATCCCCTTCTACATGGGCTGCCGGGTGGCACAGAGCAGCACCGTATACTGGGTAAGGCCGGCCGGAGTCGCGGTGCTTTCGCGGACCGCCCAAAAAACTCCGAAGACGTCTTCATCCAGTCGTAATCTCCATCGACGGAGGGAGCATCAAACTGCCGCCTAATACGCGAATAATGGACTTTTTTGTGTCTTCCTCTAGAAGCATCTGTTGTGTATCCTTTCTGTGCACTCATAAAAATCTGGCGGTGAAGGCAGCGTGTCACTGGCTGAAAAGTGATTGAGCCTCGAGGGAAAACAATGCAAATTATTGTATGGTGTTCCCTCAGCATCACATAACCCGTCTTTTGCCACTCTTAGTGCCGTTCTTGCAACTATGAAAAACAACTATGTTTTGACTCTCCAATGCCTGTCGCACCTGGGCAAGATATCCCAGCTGGTCTCGCAAATAGTTCCTTTTTGAGTGACTAGCAATAGGCAGGCAAATGTTAGGACAACCCAGTGGCAGTGTTAAGTTCAGGGAGCACTGTACCTCGTTTATATGGAGAAGGCGATAGTACCACCAGTCTTCAGTCGCTTCGGTTTAGCCGACTGTTGCGACGAGAGAACAAACCGACACACTGGCACCATCTATGAGGTAACCCTGGCACCGCATTTTATATGGGCAAAGGTTTTGCGGTATTCACGAGATCACTTGTACATACTACAGTGCAATCCACTTATAACGATACCACATATAAGGATTGACTGCTTACAACAATTAGTTTCTAGACTAGGTACAACAATAATCGGTTATAACGATTGAATTTTTGGGTTTTCTTATTATCGTTATTAGTGGATTGCACTGTATCTACGAGAAATGGTCATTTATGACGTTGTCAAAAGATTTTTGAGCCAAGAAAGGGTTATGCTAAAGGAAATAGGAAATATACAAAAAGAGTGTGTTGCACGGCTACTCGATGAACGGTGCCAAGGCACATGGTCGTAAGCTGTTGCGAGTGTGTGCACCAGCCTCATGTGTCCGCGTCTGTCGCTAGCTGTGGCTGTCGGAAAGGTCGCACAAAGTGCTTTGAAGCGGGCACTGGACGGTTGGGTGAATGAACGGGTGCCCGATTCGGTTTCAGTGGCGCTACTGCATCCGGCTGGAGAACCTGGGCGAGCTGGCGGTGCAACTCCGCGAGCGCCACTGGCGCATTTTCAGCCTCTCGGGCACCCTGGAGACCGTCCGGGGACGTGGCGTCGTGGGACAGGTGACGGCGTCCCCCTCGTACTGATGGGAAAACGGTCGCTGGAAGGGATGGGACAATCATACGCTGCATTCCTCACTTTCGTCCCGTCCCTTAGAGGGCTGTCTTTCATTGTATTTAGCGATCACACTAGCCCAACTGACTACCTAGTTCACCTTGCCCCCTGCTTTCCTAAGCTTCCTACAGCCCACGCCAATTACTCTTTCTGAACGTCTTTAGAGCCTGATGTGCCCGTGCCTTCGCGCTTGCAGCAGTCGAACGTCCTCTTTGTTCGTGTGTTTAGTGCCGGTATAGGTAGTTCTCGAATCTCTGGGATTTGTGGCGTACTGGGGCCTCTTAAATGTCGAGTGTCTGATCAAATATACACGTGTCATGGTACTTGTGTTTAGCGCTTGTAATCCTCGAACATACTTAGTACCTCCGCTCGGTTAATCGTAAAAACATTTGTACAAAAAGTTAAGGAATTCCGAGTGACAAAATATATTTTGCTGTTTGTACGAGCTTTACTAGCGTGCAAGATGCATTAATGCTGAGATTATGTCCCCATGCTCAATGCCTAAAGGCTACCAGATATTTTCTGCTAAACTTGGCGGGAAAATTTTTCCGCTAAATTTGGCGGGGAAATTTTCTCATAAATTTGGCGGGGAAAATGAAGTTTTTGTTGACGCACACGAAAAATCCACGGAGCCCTAGTCATAAACAGCTTCCATTCTCATACGGTAGAACATCCCTGATATTGCAAAGATATAGATATACTGGTGAAGCAGAGTTAGATAGTACGCTTGCAGTATTGGCTCGGGCATTTATGCTACTCTTGTGACATACACTAAAAGTTCTTTTCATAATAATTTTTTAAGTTAGTGTCTCTTGGAGTGTTTTACGCTCAATAATGCATATAGGTACGGTAGTATCGTTTTAAAGATATTATTTTGCGGGAGTTGTTCACTGTGTCTCTTTGTCCGCGCAGGAGCCAATTCTTTCAAAATCCCAGCCGGCGTTTCAATACAGCAGTCACGTGAGCCTACAAGCACCCAGTGGCCATATGTGGTATGGTGAATTAAAGTATTTCAAATAATTTAGTCAAATATTGTTTATGTAATGCAAGGTCCATACATAGTACTATTCAAATATGCTAGTTTTAATTAGGTTCACGATCTAGTTTCCTTCACTTAACCCTCTGACGGTCGTCGCCGTACGTGTACAGCGATGATTACACATTTGAAAGTGCCCGCCGAAATGCGTAACTGCACGCTCTGTGGAAGGTGTTGCTATTTGTTATGCTTTCGGCGAGCCATAAAGGTTATATTCTATCCGTGTTTCGCTTTGCTGGGGCTATTTCTAGTATAGTCGCATGTTGGCTGCTCTGGCGATAGTGGCAATTGGAGCTCTTCCGATTCGGACTTTTAACACTTCTCAGAATTGAATTCAAACAATGAGAGCTCGTTATACATTGAAGCTCTGTAAAGTACCTTCAATTCAGAAGTTGAGACTGCCAAAATGTTGTGGAAGCGAACTTGCCAGAATGAAACCGAATGGAAGAAACGTGACAATTCTTTTTTTTCCATATTTCCATTAGATGTTTCTAAACCTGAACAACTTGCAAGCACTGTATGTGCTCCCGTTAAATACCAAGAAAAACCTGCGCCTCAATCTTTTCTTTCTACTATTCCTTTAGACACAAAACCCGACAACCGGGAAACATCTTTTGGGGGAAAAAAAAAAACTATTGTCGTAGGGTAAATGATAATCTTGAATAGTATTTACTGTCGCAACATTGCTTCACTATGAAGTTAGCTATACTTGTTTTGATGGTTTTCCATATGAAAGTATTTCGACGCAACCCAAAGAGAGGCTCTCAAAATGAGGGGTTAGAAGAAAAAGATGGGTTGTGCAAGCACTAAACTAAGAAAAGTTTGTCTTTTTGGACAGTCTCCTTGTCCTTTGAAAAAATGATGCATCCATTCATGTTAAAAGAAGCCTTTAGAAAGATCCCCATGCTCCTTCTGGTTTTGCTTGTGTGCTTCCCTTTGTATTTACAAAGTGTGAAGAAATAGTGAGGGGAGTGTTCCGCACGTGCAATTGCAAGCGTGCCAGTTATATTCCCCGGCACCGACACCGGGGCCTAAAATCTCGTCAAACACAAAGTTGGGGCCAAAGTTGACGGAGCGCACCGATTGGCCTATCACGACGATGACTTTGCACATTTTTTGGCGATGTCCACGTGTCCACTCCTAGATACAGCCTAAGCTCATTACAACAGACCTGGTTACAACAGATATTTGGATATAACACACCGATTTGTAAAGTTCGGTTGGTTTCCCTCTACATACCATTGATTGAACTTCCTATCTGCATGCAACATACTCCCCTTACGACAGACTGACATCTTGGTCAAAATCAAGGCCTGTTATAACGAGCTTAGACTGTAGTAGGAACCATGGTGTAACAACTGTGAATCAAGAAAATGTCGTTAGTAATTTTTTGCTTTTTAACGCATTCGTTCAGGTATAACTGTGGCTATACCGACATACCTAGCGCACATCTTATGGTTTAGCGTTTTCTCGTTGTGCGAATTACAGGCGCGAGCTGGTGCGGGAACCAGGTAGGTTGTATACGTTCCCCTCCAGCAGTAAATGAATACCACTGCTCGTTAGTGTATAGAGTAACAAAAATACATTACTAGTAGTTCCTTCTCTTAAAAAGTAATTGGATCATTACTTCGTCATCGGAAAATTATTTAAAAGCTTGATTATGCTCACAAAGGCCAGGGGGCACAGAATGTGTCCCGCACGAGCAACACTCCGTGTGTCCTTTTTGCTAGACTTAATTACCTAAATTATTTTCTTTTAGTCGTTTTTTTTTTTCTTTATCAGTTATGCATTTAATAATTTTATTTATTATTTTACTTTATTATTTTCAACCAAAACCTGCCGCTCTCGCGGGCAGGTTTGTAATAAGATCAAATCACTTACCCTTCCAGACCAGCTGTGCTAGTTGCTCAGTGGCTCTAGTATCCGACTGCCAGCGTACCGACCCAGGTTCGAGCCCCACCGGGGCTCCAACTTTATACATAACCTTAACTTGTGCAACGCTACTCTTTCACGACGCCCGTTAGAACACTTGTTCACGACGCTTTACTCGTAGAAGACGACGTTGAATTCTCATTTCGCTTTAATTCGAGGTCAGCTCAGATTCCGCTAAGTAGGATAATTGGGGTATAAATCGCACCCGACGCTCGACCGCAGGGGCACGTTCCGCATGGAGCGGGAAGACGGCTTCACCTTTGACTGCCGCATCCCGCCCTTCTCCCTGGAGAGCAAGCAAGAGCAGGGCCCACAGCCCTCTGTCTAGTCCCCGCCTAGGACGCACAGTGTTCTCCGACCGTGCAATGCACTCTGTACAGATGGACCTTTTTTCTCTCGCCCAACTTTTATAGGGAAGGACAACACTGGTGTCTCTCCAGATTTAGATACCATGTACGCGGGACTTGCGCCCGGTTCGGTTCGGGATGGTAGAGTCGC
This sequence comes from Ixodes persulcatus, assembly GCA_013358835.2. Classification (NCBI taxonomy): domain Eukaryota; kingdom Metazoa; phylum Arthropoda; class Arachnida; order Ixodida; family Ixodidae; genus Ixodes; species Ixodes persulcatus. The sequence continues at coordinate 173,204 of JABSTQ010009215.1, read as the reverse complement.
TTCGGAATTCGATACTCTGAAAAGATGGCAGACCTCGAACCGGGGTCGTCCGCGTAGGTCGTCGTTCGAAGCTGGTGTCCGAGGTTTTTGGCGAGTGTGCAGAGTGCTCGGTTTTATTAGCCGCATTTGACGCAGTGTTTCAATTTGTTTAGAAGTTGGATCTTGAGTGGGAAGTGTCGGTTCTCTGCACAGAAAGAAGGAAAGGAGTGCGGTTTTGGTGAACGTTCGAAGGGAGCCTATGAAAATACTAGAATGGAATGCAGAGTCAATCTCAGTGTGCCATAGGAGCCAGCGATAAAGTAAGGCTGCCGGTCCTCGTCAGTCGGCCGCTACTCTTTACACTTTAGAATATATCAATTTGGAATTAAGAGTTTATTTTTCTGCATGCACTTTCGTTGCTTGTTTTTAAAGGGGAATTTCTGGCACACATTCCCCATTTCACTGTCTTTCCCCAACGGTGTGAAACTTGGAATTTGAACAATAAATTATATTTACCTGTATCACGTCTCTGACCCCATCTTAGTCATACCTTTGTGTGGCTCTAAGGAAATCCTTTGGTCACTGACACCTCGTTAACTTGGAGCGCTTAATTAATGGCAAACTTTCCCTCGAAAATGCGTTCATCAAAATACGTCAACATCTTGATACGCTGTGATCCCCAAAATTGTAAAATACCAGCCGTTTCCTCTCGAGTAATTTCAAACTGTAGACAGTATTTTTGAATACTGCGGAACATTTTCTGTAAAATGCAAGAGCTGCATTATAGAAAGGTATAATTCCAAATTGACCCAAAAGGGAGTTCTAATGCAGTGGTTCCCACATGGGGGTCTGCGAAGCCCTGCCTCATCAGTCAAGTCGGGCAATAAAAGTTGTCTTTTCTCAGATTGAGAAGAAACGTTCCAATTTTTGGGTGAGTTTTCTCGTGTGTACGTCAATGAGAGAAGTCTACTTCACACTAGCCCTTAGTTATATCAATTTATTAGATAATTATCGTAATTAACCTATACCTCTCCCTATTTTATGGCATTTTTCAAAATCCATTTTTTTTGCCATAATTTTTTTTCTGGATAGTGTCCCCTCTTAAAAAAACCCTGAAAAGATTTTTTTTTTTTTTTTTAAAGTTGCGTTATGACATGCATGTCAAAAATTAATTTTACGCGAATTTGTTTTTTTTTTTTTTGAGCAATATTGACGGCGCGAGACGCGATTTAGTTGGCAGTCGCGTCCTTTCCACTTGTTATCTCGGCATTTCGGGCGCGTGGAGGAGAGGTGGATTGGCTTCGCCTTCACGACCGAAATGGTCATTCTAAGATGACCCGTGATGTTATGGACTTGGCACGCAGAATTTCAAATAAAACTCCCGCTTCAATATTGCTCTAAAAAAAAAATTTTTTTTTTTCCATAAAATTATTTTTTGACACGCGCATCCCAACCAGATTGTTTAAAAAAAAACTCTTCGTTTTTTCTTTTCAGGGGCTTTTAACGAGCTAAATTTTAAATGTCTAGTGCATGCGACTCGCAGAGTACCATAGCCTGCTCGATCCGTCTGTGTTTACAACTATGGATTTGTGCTATTTCCAAGAAACAATGGAACTGGTACCGTATTCACCGACAGCTGTAATTTCAAAATACCCGAAGTGTATGCGCACTTTTGTACCTGGGATAGGCACATATCCCCCATGAAGCCGAAATCTTCTATTTTGCTGGGGCCTCCTCTAAGTCCTCTCCCCCCTCCGTCTCATGAAGCATTTTGTCATAGGCGGCCCCCACCCCCCTCACCCCCGAAACAAAATCGTGGCTACGTGCCTGACCTGGCAAGAGTGCTTCCTAGTACGCTGCCGAGTTTCGAGAAAGTCATCTTCAACGGCAATCCTGTGAAAGTCGCTTCGTCGAAAGTCGCTGCCGTCGGACCAACCTCCAAATTAATCATAATTTTTAAGTTTCGTCAATCTGCCTGGAGGCCAGATCGAATGCACCACTATTCAAATCGATCCCAGAATTTGAAAAGGAAGTGTTTTCCTTTTTGTCACATCACATCACATTTTTTTATCAACGACAATATTACCAGATTAGTGAACACTGTGCGGTGCGATTTCAACAGAATATTTGGTGTGGGAATATACTGCATCAAGCTTAACCCAAATTACACTCTTGCAACAAACCATCAAATTATTTTCCAACTTTTTTTACAGTAGCGACTGCAATAAATCTTGGGATGTTCATAGAACCCAGGTCTGAAGTGTTCTTAATTCAGTGCATAAACTTTTACGGAAAAGAATAATAAAAATTACACCATCTTCCCGAGGGGAACCATGGGGTGATGCGGAGCATCGTGTTGGTTCCGAGGAAAGAGTCAGTTGCGTGCTGACGTCGAGAGATGGCGCCACCGACTGCCCTAGCGTTACCCCCTACGCGAGCCTTCGTCGCGGCTCGCGGCAGAGAAACTTGGAACGCTCGCTGCTCGCCGTTTATTTTTTTTCACACTTGAAGGAGAGGAGACTAGAGGAGGAGAGTTGCGCGTGCGCGCGCGGTGTGAGGAGAAGCGAACGCACGTGCAGTGCACGCAGCTGGTAGAGAGAGAGAGAGAGTGGAGAGAGTAACGCGCAGCTGTTGGAGAGAGGGAAGGAGGAGAGTTGCGCGTGCGTAGTTCGAGTGCCGACTACAACGCCGACGCCGCGGGACATAGACCCGAGCAAGAGATGCTCCGCATCTAAAACTTTAGTCCAGTGGAACAAATGGCGACGTCTGTTGCGACAGCAGTCCCGAAAGTGTTCTTCTCACTTGGAGCCAGATCAGGCTGCCACATGTCCTTTTGCTGGCACCTGCTGTTAATGTTCACCACACCACAGTCCATGGCTGTAACAACTGCACTGCGATTTGGTCGGAGACAAAAATTATTCACAAGAAATGATGCAAAAAGATTAGTAAGGGAGACGGTGCGGATAAAATCTCTAGGTAATTGTATAAGTCAGGCTTCGTTACAGTTCAATAAAAATTCCAAAAGCCTTTTAAGATTTTTTTTTTTTTTTTTTTTTTAGTACGGGATGTGTGTACTGAACACATTTGCCCTGTTTTCCAGGTTCATTGCTGGCATGGGGTTAGTGTTTTTTTGTTTTTTTTTTGTGGAGAGGGAATTTTGTTTTTTGGAACCTTGGTTAAATTTTGGGGGAGATTGTAGAGTTATCTTTTGTGAGTCCATAGCACTACTTTGTGTATTGGAGGGTTTGGCATTTGGACTGTTTAGAGGTTGCCCCTTTTGTGTTGGTGGTGGCTGATTGTGGGCTATACAAGGAGGTGGACTAAATAAACCTGGTAGCTGAGTTTGAGACATTGTCCTGTCCTTTTCTGTTCCTTCGACTTATGTGTTCATTTCTGCCCCAGTCTCAGGCTTATTCAACATGGTTAACAGTTGAATGCCTGGGCTGCCAATGCTTATAACACGTGCTGCACATGGACATTGCTATAGTTCTGCAAACTTCATTGCAGCAATAATGGGCAATGAATGCAAACCCAAATATTTGCCAACGGATTGACCAGGTGCAGTTCGAATGACCCGGTGCTTGCAACCAAATAGTAAGTTGGATTCGGTCGACATGCTTTGGCATAGAAGATGCACCACGGCAAAAAGGCAGAAAGCTTCACAAAGGAGAGAAAAAAAATATTTTGCTTTTATTTTCTGACTTTAACAGCGAAAATCATGTTTCCAGGTCCTACACTCATGAGCAAGGTTTATTTTGCCCCATTGAATTCAAACCTAATATCATTTCATGGTCCATCTAAACCACCGAGGGGCACATCAACATTCGAGCATGGAACTGCCGTGGGTTTGAGTGCATTTGTTTGTAAAACTAAACGCAGAAAGATAAAACAATTTATAATCTGTACAGAACATTTACACAGTTGCATAGCCATTGCAAAGATAGCTTAGGCATGAGAAGACTCCATAAAACATAATATGCCGTCGACAATCCCGCACCATAAATTCCTGTAAACATTTCTCACCTGCAGCCATAAAACGAAGTATGAAGTAATGCCATGATTGAATCTTCAATATCCTAATCAAACTGAAACGAGGCAGGTAACAGAGGATGAAGTGTAGCACACAAGAGTCCTAACTATAACTAGCGCCAAAAATTCCTTAAACTTCTAATCAGGTCAGGAACCTCGATTGGTATGTCTTGTCCTCCACACCAGGTCTCGTCCCTATGCTAAACTCATTCACTGCCATGGACAAGCTGGACTCGCCGGCAGATTCATCTTTGTTCCCAACCCTCCCTAAGTTGCAACCACAATTGATTGGGGCACCTTCGCTGCACGGGCGACAATAATTTTTTGATCTCCTACCGCACCACGCTGTCGCAGATCCCTGGGTTAAGGATCTGGTAAACACTGCTTCTTGCGCCATCATTAACAATCGTCAACTAGCTTCTACTCTCGTGATCTATCTATTTACTCGCGTTCACCTCTCCTTTAGGAGGAGTTCGTAACATGAACTAACAGGACTCAACACCATCCAAGTTAGTAGCACTTTCTGACATGCAAAGTTTATGGCAATTCAAGTGCGGCCTCGACATTGTGTCGGTGACACATGGGCATCATGTAGAGCAACATTGGCAGCACATCAGAATGACCTCGGCAACACGTCAGCATGACCTCGATAACACGTCGATGCAATCCTGGCAAGATGTTGGTGCAACCTTGGCAATATGTCGGTGCAACCTTGGTAACACGTTTGTGTGACCTTTTCCACATGTCGGTGCAACCTCGGCAAAATGTTGGTGCGACGTCTAACATGTTAATGAAACATGTCGTTGTGACATCAGCAACATGTCACTATGTCCTTAGTGGCACAGCAGTGTTTCCTTGGTGGCACATCGGCACTACCTCGGCGACACGCCCAGGGGAGAACTGAGGACGACGCGCTGCACGTCCTCTCCTGCTCCAACGCATGCCGGGTGAGCCATTGTGAGACAAGCCGGCAGGCCAAGTAGTAACCATGTGGATCTTTTTGCTCAGCACGATAGTGCATCCAGCAGCAGCGCGCTATCCCGTCCTCCCCTCGGCTCTTGGATGGACCCGACTAGTGACGTCACCAACAACTCCGCGACGCTTGCCACCTACTATGCTCAGTGGGTTCTTTTTTTGGTGGGGACGAAAGATCCGTGTGCGATGTGCGACTGCCTCCCGGGCTACTTAAAAGTGCTGAAGCTTATTCTGTCTTGTGCAGTCACAAGACAGAATCTGTCAAGAAAAGCGGTGGACATTGCAACCAAGGTAGCCATTGTGAACAAACTTGCTCAAGGTGTGAGAAACTGAGTTGGTGAAGAAGTATAGTATTGCAAAGAGAAGATTTTGCACCCGAGCATCAATGCCTTCCCGACAATGAGAAAGAACCTTCTCAAAGCAACGTACGTTAGGGTGACCACCTTCCTGCTACCGAAATGTGGGACAGAAGAAGGGGGGGGTAGAGGAAATTTTTTTAACCCGCACACCACAAACCGAAAGCTTTGTAAACACATTTATTATCCTGTGGTGTTTATACACCTGCTAATTTTATTGCAGCAATTAAGCTCAAATAATTTTCACTCTTTTTATGCTAAATGTGTTATTAAATGTGTCGAAGTTGAAAACATAAAAATCGACTCTAGCAGAACTCAATGCATCAAATGAAAATGAGAAACAGTAAATCTTTTTCGGGTTTTTGTTTCCTGCCATTGCTTACTTTTATCAACATGGTCCTACACAAATTTTTAACATGATGTTCCTTTCCGACCGTTGCGAGTTACAGGCTTTTGCCTTGTGTCTTCACTAAAACAAAATCCACAGCAACCCTTTCACAATGACACAGCAATTTAAAAATAATTACAATATTTTATATTTACACTTTTGGTGAGCAATTTTTTATTACAATATTTTGCTACCAAGGGGAGAGGCACAACGGAGCATGCGCGTCGGGTCTCCTGCAAGAACGACGGTCGCTTGCAATGCTTGAATAGAAAATGGCGTACCATTGCGATTCGCACGATTACCAGCGACCTCCGCGCTTCTCCGTGCCCCGTTGTTCGGCAGTGCCACGAGTTGTAGGGTGAATTTTACTACAGTATGAAATGCGGGACATTTTAAAAATTTGGGAATTTCGTGCGGAACGCGGGACACGAGCTCTCAATGTGGGACAGTCCCGCGAGTCGCGGGACGGGTGGTCACCCTAACGTATGTGGATGTTGAAGCTGCCCTCTCCTGAAGTGGTTTGTTGATGCCTGGTCTCGGAATATCCCTGTTAGTGGACCACTGATGCTTTCTAAAGTGAGAGACTTTGCATTTCTCTTGGGGTTTCTAAATTTTACTCCCGGAAGCTTTGCCACGAAATAAAAATGACCGCATCTCCACGTGGTGAATGATGTTGATTGGGGCAAAGCTCTGGTGGTGCTGATGATACTGATTTTGGTCATAGGTATTGCTGCTTGCTGTCGGCGTTGACGCTTTGCCGCCGCTTCCCGAGCTCTCAACTCCGGGTCCGCTTGGCGTTTTTGACGCTGTGTCAAAAACTTCTCGCGCCCTGGTCTCCGGAGCAGCTTGCTGTCTACGTAGACGCTGAGGCGCTGCATGCCGAGCTTTTCGGTCCTTTTCATTCATGGCAGTAGGAGAATGTGTGGTTTTCTTCTTTTTCTTTTTTTAAGCAGACAGATGGGATGGCATCTCAGAACCCCCCTACTCTTTTTTTTCTTCTTTTTCTTTTTTCATAATTTTTTTTTCATCTTTTTTTTTTCCAATTTTTTTTTTTTTTCCCTACACGAGCACGGGAGCATGTGCTCACGTGCTCGTGAGCACGTGATCTCACGAGCAGAAGCACGAGCACCCGACGCCGGCCTACCGCGGACGGCGGACGGACATACGGACATGGCTAGCCCCTAAGGAGCTTCGCCCCTAATATTCAAGACAATTGTCGGCGAGGCCGCGTCGGTGAACAACGATGGCTTTGAAGCATGACTTTGCAATAACGTTCCAATCCTTGCAAGCTACAGTGAACGAGACATTTGCAATGCCGTGGAAACCGTATTTATTCTACCAGATGTTGCTCTCAAAGACCCACGCCTCGAAAGGCGACACGTGTGCTGGTGGTAAGAATAGCAAGCTGTGGGTGACTGTGCAGTACGCACCAATGTAGACAGAAGTGACCAGCAGCTGCCTTTTGTCATTGGTTGACACGCGACTTGTTTCGGAAATTGTTGCGGATGCTTCGGAAATTATGCTCCTGTGCGCTAACGGCACAACGCCAAAGCGTGGATGACCCGTGACCTGTTTGCAGAGCGGCTCGTTGAGTATGACCATGACATAACGAGGAAAGGCAGAAAGGTTTCACTCGTGCTCGACAACCGCGCGGCGCATCACGTGCAGCCTCCTCTCCCTGCAGCGACCACGCTTTTCTCGCCACCTAGTGCCACGTCCAAGATGCAACCACTTGACACGTGCACAATTCAGACATTCAAAGCGCGCTGTCGGCGACGTGTTCTCCGGTGCGTGTTGGCCGCAATCGACCGGTTGGCTTCGGGGCTCCTTGCTCACGACTGTGAAGATGCTGAAAGTCACGTGGATGGAACTCGCCGCATCGTGCATTAGAAACTGCTTTCGCAGAGCAAGATTCATGAACGCAGTCGAGACCGATGGTGATGATGCCATAAAACTTTCGCACGAACATCAGCCTCACGCCAATTTGTGGAAACGGGTCATTGACGCGGAGCTAACTCACCCCGACGTTGCTTGGGATGACTTTGTTTGTGCGGACGACGACGTTGACATTGCAGTGCCTTGTACCAATGAAGGCATCGTTCGCGAAGTCCAAGCACTCTGCAACGCTCGAGACTCTGATGATTAAGCCGATGAGGATGCGGAACCTCCACCAGCGACCGTGAGTGTGTCAACTGCGGTCAACTGTATTGCATCTCTGAAGCAACTTGTATGGAGCAGAGCGCTCAATGACGAGCATGTGTCTGCGCTTAACCGACTAGAGAGCGCCGCCCTCTCTTCCGCTTTATGGAAGCAGGCCCGCATAACCGACTTTATTTCAAAATAAGCAACCTTTGTTCGATTTGATGCTATTTCTGGCTTTACCGTATTTACTCGCATAATGAACACACTTTTTCTTCAAAAAAATTGACACATATTTGAGGGGTGCATCATTATGTGGGGTAAAATTTTCGCATTTACGCACTTTGTGCAAATGCCATTTCAGGTGCCGATACAGTGCAACCCACTTATAACGATAATGAGAAAACCCGAAATTTCAATTGTTCTAACCGATTATCGGTGTATGTGGAGTAGAAACTGATCATTTCCCGTCTAGAAACTGATCGTTATAAGCGGTACATCGTTATATGTGGTATCGTTGTAAGTGGGTTGCACTGTATGACATGGCACGGTACTGTGGCACGTCTCCACTGACGAAGGCGCGCCCATGGCTGGTCGTGGGCGTGCCACAGTAACCATGCTCTATAAATTGCAAACCTTTTTTAGGGCGCTTTTGGCGTGCCTTTTGCCAAAGAAAAAGCGCCTTACGAAGGTCACTCAGCACAGAGAGCGACGCGACCGTTCTTAGGCCTAACCACTTTCACGATATCACTGTTCGAAAGCGGATCACAGAAGATGGCATGTTTGTTGACATCAATGCATCCGATGGACGAGGCACATTTTGGGCTGGGCAATTTCTCTACCCCAGCTTCACTAGGCGTGCGTGCCGCTTCACGGTTGATCACTTCCGCAACCAAGCTTGACTTGGCTTGACTTGGAATGGCCGCTTGGCGGTAAAAGACAAGTGGCGGGCTTAGAGGCTACTAGCTAGCTAAGATGGACGCAGTTCAAGACTAGCGAAGCTGAAAATTAAAAATGTGTTCATTACGCGAGAGAAAAAAACAAAAAGTCAAAATATTGATGCTTCTTGTGGTGGGTGCGTTCATTATGCGAGTAAATACAGTATTTATGGAATGTCCACTTACTGCGAACTTCGGGATATAACAAACAAACACCGCATAACAATCGGGTTCTTTGTAAGTGGGCAACAATGCAAAAGTATGTAGGTCCGTTGCTGGATCAAACAGTATGTGGCCCTCGACTCCATTTGGCTTTGGCAGTTAAAGACGAAGTCACTGTCGGGGCACTGTTAAAGACAAAGTCACTGACGTGCCTGATTGTCGTTCTTGTTTATGGCAGGCTTCAATGTGCCCCAAAGTGCTCCGAGTTAGCCTTTTTGCTATATTCATTTTGGTTCTAGACTTTATAACGGACAAATGCCAATAACGCAAAGTGGTGCCGAGAAAATGGACAGTAACAAAGTCCAGTCCTATCGGTGAATGCACCGTTAAAGGGGCACTGACACATCAAAATCATATATTTTTTTTTATTATCCGAAATGATTGAAAATGATGCCGGGACATTACCCTCAAAATTCGAAACTTGGGAATTCAGTATTTGTGAAGTAAAAAAACAATTTCCAAATGCCGAATTTGAAGTTCCTGCGCGATCCGCGCCAGTGCACTGACGTCAAATTTTGCGATCTCCTGCGAGTCGACTTTCTCTCGGACCTCCGCTCCACGCTACAACGCAAAGCGCCATTGCCACCGGGACCGGAAGCGCCGGCGGACCAACCAGAAAAAAAAAAACGGTTTCTTCCCCCGACTCACCGATCATCGTCTGCTCGAGCGCCGCTAAGTTTTCCAAGGGAGGATACAAATCCAGGAGGCGACATCACACCGGACTCTGATTTTTGGTATTTCAAAAAGAGGGGCCGTAGTGCGTTCGCAATTGCGTTAAAAAACACTGTTTTACGATTGCCGTTATTATTAAATGTTATAGAAATGTCGCCTACAAAGCTTCTAAATTTCATGATTTTTGACGTCACCGATCCAGTGATGTGATTAGCCTAAGCTGTTTTGGAGCACCTTTTGGAGCAGCCAAAACAGTGTTTTGGAGCAGCAAAAGTGGCTTTTGGAGCAGTCAAAACAGTGTTTCGGAACAGCGAAAGGCGGCTTTTGGAGCGGATATTCTTAGAAAAATAAAAATATTTTTTTTCAAGTGCTGGACAAATGAAGGGCACTTTGCTCGCCACAATAAACAAATTATGGTCAAGTTAGACTATCTAGGAGTCTTTCAACATGTTAACCGAAATGATAGTGACGTGACAGATTTTGCAATGCTTCAGTTAAATGATACATACATACGTATGTACCCACAATAGATCAATAAGAACCAAACTGCACATATTAAATTTATTTGAAAATGACCAGCTTATTAGTAAATACAAAAGCATAAAGTTGACTAGTTACGTAATATAATAAATTGAAGCAGTCTCCGACTGATGAAACATGTAACTACTCCAGTGCAATGCGAAATTGTATGCAAGAAAACGTTCCAGTACGACTAGCGGGTGCTTTTCCTTTTGCTTTTCGGAACTTTTTGCAAGGCTGCTAAGCCTCGCTTTGCCTTCGGCAAGAGATAAATGTCCACTTTCAATGTCTCCAAAGAGACATGAGACATCTCACAAGTGTACAGTGCTGTAGGCATTGCCGAGTAATTCCAAAAAACCGCTTGCCACCGTTTTACTGGTTCCCAACTTGCCAGATTTTCGTCAAAAGCAAGCAAACATAAAGCAAGAGATTGCAAGCGTCCTGGCTGGTTCCTTTGTCATGCAATCATGTTCGCATGCACGTGAGGGCAACTTCGGCAGCTTGCAGTTGCACGCACTTCGTCGTGCAAGGGAGACGGCTGTTCGATCGAAACCAAAACCATGCCACTGCGCTCCGTCGCCAACTGGTTCCCAAAATTGTATGAAAAATGTAACGGTTCAGCATACGACAGAAAACAGTCCAGCGGCGCGTGCTTGCCAGGCCGACAGGCAAGGTACAAGCTAAACACACAGAAAAAAAAAACCTCAGCGTATCGATGCAAGACATCGCGAGTCAAGGTCAAAAAGTTCTTGGAGCGCTTTGTGCAATGCCTGAACTCGAGACAAACAAGCGCGTTGTGCGGGTTCAGCGTGCAGACATTGCCTTTTTCGCTTTAGCTCACTTCTCTTCACCAGCTTTCTTTCGCGGCAAACATTTCATGTACCAGGGTCCCTCTCAAAAGAAAGCTTACAAGAAAAACCTAGGTAATCAATACTTTGACACAGCACTCTGAGTTAAAGAGGGATCTTTGTAGTAGCGTATGATTTAAACAAGAACAAGAACGTTGATGACCTTGCGGCAGTCCTTACGTTTCAGTTTAGAAAGTGCCATATCTGCAGCGACGTGGGGACGGCAACACCCGACGTCATGCAACCACGGTGACTGGTAGGCAGGGACCAAATATGGTTTTCCCACAGCCGTTGCTTTCAGGAGCGAGTGCTTCAGCTCACAAAGTATATTCCCGCCGAGCAAAAAAGTGGTTTCACTTCACAACATGACGGCATGGCTGGTACCCGGCACGCTATAGCGTCGAAGCGTCGGGAGCGTCCGCACACGGTTGCATCTATCGTTACAAAAATTTAAAAAAGATGCGAGACGAGACCGACGAGTGTGAAACGAGAGACGGCGGGAAAAACCAGGCAAGACCAGATGGACGATTGATGCAAGGTACTCCTGAGTCGGGCGGCCGCTTGCGCCACCTAGCTCACGGTACCCAGTTTAGTTTCGGTTTTGAAAGGCGACCAAAATTCGTCCTTTGGCACAGGCTTGGCGCAGATTACCCATATTTTGGCAAAATGTAGCAGGATGTATCAGGGTTAGCCCCTTGGCGCAGTTTGGCGCAATTGGCGCAGCAATCCCATCACTGCCGATCAAAAGAAGCAAGGAGGCGAGCAGCGGTAGAGAAAAACGCCAAAAATAAAAAGGCGCGCGCAAAGAAATTTTTTTTTCGCAATGCGTTTTTTTTTGCATGTCTATGACTACAAGGTGCATCATTTTAGACAATAAAAAAAAATACGACCTTTGGGGTGTCAGTGCCCCTTTAAAGGTTCTGGCACCTCGCCAGTATCCAATAACCGTGTTCTCTAAAGCGATGACAAGTGATTATTGCTCGCACACCTGAGGTAGTCCGTCTCGGACTGGCTCGGGTCCTTGCGGAAAAAGACGGGCACCAGGAACGGGCAGCGGAGGTAGAAGTGCCCCAGTAGGAGATCGCCGATCTCCGGGAACTTGCACCAGAGCCCCACCGCCAGGGCCGCCACGGGGAACGCAGAGTCCGCGTTTGAGTTGATCTGCTCCTCCCCCTGGAGCTGCGCAAGGCAGAAGCAGAACTTCCATGTTCAGAGCAACGCATCCTCTTGCTTGCGGGAGGCAACAATGCCACTTGGACACGACTCACTTTGCGTTAGTTTCATCGTTACATGCCATGGAAGCTCCCAGCAAAGATCAGGATGTAGTTTCGAAAATATTATGGGAGAGGGGGATGCTTGTGTGAAGTGCATTCAAGGGGGGACGCTGCCGAGAAAAAAAAAATTTCTGCAAAAAAAGTTGATTTTGAAAAATGCCATATTTACATCCCTCAATATCTAGCGAGTATTCACAGAAAGTTTCACTTGCTTACACAGCATAGTTATTCTTTCCTAGATTATTTTCGGCCTACAGATGCTAAAGAAAAGGTAGAGGTTCAAGCACTTTAAACACACTTTTTCTCCATTCTTCTTTTTGGCATAAATTTCACTTTAGGAAAACTATCGTTTGGTAATGGAACAAAAGGAAAGGCTCACTCATTGTTTTTCTGAAGTGGAATTTAATGGGGAGTGCAGCTGTGGCATTGTTTTTTTTTACTTTGTGGATGTATTTTATAAAAAATGTTAAAGATTTTGCCGACAAAATAAAAGGCAAGATATCTTTTTTTTTTTATTTTTCAGCACGATGTATGCACACAAAAAAAAATTTTTTGGAAACTGTTTTCATAGTTGCAAGCATTCTGCCACATATCTAGTGAAGAAAAATGTTGGGTATTACATTAATTTTCTAACGATAGTTTTCCTAAACAATGTCAGTGTGTTCCTGCTAAAAATCACTATAATTTCTTATTCATGTACACATATAAAACTTTGCACTGCATTCTGTCTTGCAACTGCCAGTATATACTGTAAATTTCATTAATATTAAGCCAAAGGTTCGAAAGGTGACCCTTTTGGTTCGTGTCCTCCCTTAAAGAACATTAAAGTGGATCTTCAGATTGTTCTTCTATGGTGCAAACTCAACCTACCTACATGCCGTAAGCATTCTAAGAACAAATATATTTAAAATTGCAACCACGTGTGGACTTTTTCCCAATTCAAACCCTGACCAAACGTCGAGATGCGTCCTTCTTTTCTGAGATCTACCTCAGAAAAGGGGCATGTTACAATGTTTGATCACGTTTCTAATACAGTCTCATTAATCCAAATTCCAGGAAGCCATAGACTTTAGTTTGAAATATCAAAAGCCTGAATTATCAGAAATTTATCTAAATATGATGTGAGGCAAAGTAGCGATTTTCTATAGGAATAGATACACATACTAAGCAGATTCTTCACACTTTCCTCTACACGGGCCTATTTATAAGCAGGCACACACATAATACATTGGTGAAGTGTGAAGCGAATAGTGGTTTTGGTCGAACATCTCTAATCGAATAGTTTCTCGAAGCCTTGGACTACTGTCGTACCATACTTAAACGAAAATTCAGCTGAATTCATGAAGCTTCTTCCCAACCTTCCACTTGCCCACTTCTAAGCTCATTTAGTTTTAATACAACTATATCTATGAACTGTTGCCTCAGAAAGTTCAATGCCTCCATTGGGGTGGCATGGAAATGACAGACTTGACATAAAATTAAACCTAAAGAGACGCCCAACTATCCTTATCCGGGGAATTTATGAATCTGCTCGCTATATGCAAATATATGTTCTTTAATCTCGAATTTAACTCTCGCAGAAAAATTAAAAAAACCAAGCACAAACAATGAAAGTAGATTGTTAGGACAGTTCTGCTGGCATAATCGCGGTGGGTTAGTCCCGTCAAGTGCACTTCTCACCGAGCACCAACGCACTCCGAAAAAGCAATGACCGCGAGCTTCGTGAGTATTGCTTTCCCGCAGTACAGAGGTGCTCGGGGAGAAGCGCACTCAACGGGGCTAACCCGCTGCGATGAACAAACAAAATTAATTAGCCAAAAACGCTGTCTAAATTAAGCAGCTTGCTTATAAATGCATCGAAAACATAGGGGGACAACGAGACTTTTTAAATTCGTTTGAATTAACCGGAAGTAGGAAATACCCTGAGTTTGAATTATCACGAGTTCACTGTAAAGAAAAAGGCCATGCCTGATTGTAATTTTTGCTTCTGTGGGATCCTTAGGGCACGTGGGTTGAAATTGCATCATAAAAAAATTAACTTCAGGGCATCGTTACAAGCTGCTTACTTATTCTGGTCAACTCTGCTATTCTAAAAAGAAACAGGAAAGCAAGTCCACAAGCCCCCCAGTCTAAGCTATGTGGACTCTGGCCAGCAGCCTTTGAACGCCGCAAACAGGGGCTTGTAACCTTAAGAAAGCTACGTGTCTTCTTGTGAAATGGGATACAGAGGTGCACGTAAATATAACCGGCCACGGCTCGGTAACCTGTCTGCGTTTCGATCAGTATTGACGCTCACCACAATCTTCTCGGCAACTTTGTCGAGGCAGAAGCGTTGCGCCAGCGGATGTGTGGAGGTCGAGATGGTCCGCGATCCGGATTGGAACGGCTTCCCGGACAGGATGGAAGTCAGCTGGTCCAGCTTGTCTCGCACCGACAGGGAGTTGGCCAGTGCATTCACCGGGATGGTAACTGCCTTGAGCAGGTCGAAGCAGTACTTCTTGCGCTGGTTGGGGGAAGGACCAGATGAAGGGTCAAATTTCTTTCCGCAGAACATTCGGCACCTAAGGGCTACGACCCTGCGACGACCATATTGAATGTCGCTCTTGCTTCTGAACCGAGGACGCTCAGCGAATACTACCGCGTGCGTGGTCGAGTTGGCAGTGCACGTGCTGCTAGTCTAGTTTTCGTCTCTAGTTGTTTAGCTGAAAAGTTCCGTTGCATTCTCGCCAGCTATCGTGTGTTCTGGTGTAGAACCTTCGTGAAAAGCAGGGCCTGTATAAAAGCGGTCATAGTGCGCTGCATCAAGACGGTCTTCCGCTAGCGCTCAATCCTGCTGTCTCGCCGACATCGATGCCCGCAACGCTCATTAATGTACCTTTGTTTTGGCATAAGCTTGCCACATTAAACCTGTAGTTTTCCCAGTTACTCGAGACTTGTCAACTGTCATTCGTGACAATATCATAATTATGTTCGAGGACGCAAAGGCACAAACTCTCATTCTGTATTCACTAAGCAAGTTTCGTTATTGCAAATGAACAAAGCCCATCCATCTACTTCTTCAGAGGCCGCCCATACGCTGCGGGACACGGTTAGTACAACCATGATATCGGCACGTCTCCGGATTTTACATCAAAAGTACCGGCAGGCACCAAATTTCACCACTTGGTTTAATGTCCCATTGGGTTCTTCCTACTAAGTAGTAGCCTCCACGACAGATTTTCTATTCTAAGAGAAAAACAAAACCAGCGATCACCTGTTCATAAGTAACGGTGTCATGCTCCGCGCAGCCAACCGTCACAAACTATGGAATGAGCCTAACAAATACGAGGCTAAAAACTCTGTCACCTCGTGACGAAGATAAGTTGAAGGCGCAAAGTCAGCTAAGCGCACGAGACAGCCACTGAAAACACAACGAGGCAGGACACTGCCGGACAGCCCAAGTCGTACCGTCTTGTCTTGAGACAGCTCCTTGTAAGAAGCCTGCCACTTGTCCAGGTTGTCCAAGATGTCCGAGTGCCTCTGCAGGAGGCTCGTCGCACTCCTCGCTGCGACGTGGGCGCTGGGAGCTGCCATCGTCACGACCAAAACGTCATCGTGTGACGAATAACAGTGCCACAGATGATGACACAAGCCACATTCAAAACAATGAATGCCCCCTTATAAAATGAATCTCATACATACATTTTATTTTTATTATTTTGAAACATTTTGTCTATAGGGCGGTTTCACATGACATACTTCCAGCTTGAAATTTCGCCGGATGCCACGTTGATAAACTCTCACCCTATGTCTTTCTACGTATGGAGGCAGTGTTTCCCAGATTGTTCGAGTTCTTTTCAGTCACAATTGACTGCGCAAGGCAGAGGAGTCAGGAATATAAAAGGGCGTCGGCTGGTACTCTATTTTCATACATGCCAGTTTTTGTTCGGACTTAAAACAAGCCAGTGATTGAGAAGTTGACCTATTGGCAGCCAAAATAGCCCCCAAAAAATGCTTTCAAGGCAATCCCCCCCCTCCCGAAAAAACAAAAATGCAGAGCGATATTAAGTTTATGCAACCCAAGTATGTTTCCGGTGTCATACTTACCGAGTTCCACCATCAATAGAGCCACTCACCAACATGCATACACGTTTCACAAGACGACACCAATACCTAATCATCAGCATGCAAACTAATGGCGAAAGTGTCAGACACCGTTCGTCAATATGGCGGAACGCGGCTCATTGGAAGGGAAAAGGTGTCTTGTGAAACCACCCCGTACAATTTACGACACAAAGGAATTTTTCTGCTGACCTATAATTTACTCAATCCATCTGCTCCGCATGTACAACTTATTTCACAAAGAAATGGGACTTGGATGCACGACGCACATTTTAACCCCGCTCTTCAAACAATGCGAGGATACGTCTTAGGAAGAACTACTGCGAACCTCGGCAGTGAACTCGTTCGCCAAACCGCTGAAACGCGAGATCCTTCAGCTTAGATGCAACGCCAGCACTCACCCGGGGCAGGTATTGAAGACGCGTCAGATGCAACCGTTGACTGCCTTCGGGAATGGATTGTGCTCCTCTGACTTCTGCCTTTGCAGCTGCTGGGTCTCCAAGCCTTTGGCAGTGGCTTGTTCTGTAACGGGACGGGGCAAAAATTTGAGTCACTATACTTTGATAGAAATAATAGAGTTAAGTTCATAGCGAGATCGCCCAAGTGATTCACTGCGATTCCCTAAATGAACTGACGAGCTTTGTTGGTGTTGGTCAGGACACATATAAAAGATGAACAAACAAAACAAGGGATGACAAGAGGTGTTTGTGTCATCCCCCTTCTCGTTTGTTTATTCTTTCTAGATACAGTTGAACCTCGATTTAACGAAACCCGATTTTACGAATTTTTCGATTTAACGAACAAATTTGGATTCCCCGCGCAGCCTATGCACGAGGTCTCCCTTCCTCGATTTTACGAAGTTTCTGATTTAACGAAATAATTAGCAGGTCCAGGTGACTTCGTTAAATCGAGGTTCAACTGTAGTCTGATTTGCCATCTGTGTGGCTGCGCAGAAAAGTAGACGCACGTGGACCTTGTTTGAAAGCAGCGTAGCTACTATTCGAATACAGTAATCATCCAAACGACCGCCATTGAAATACTAGAGTCACCCTTCCAGCATAGGTAGGCATTTGGGAATCCACTCGCTCACCACCACAACGCCAGACATGAAGCTCACCCACCAAACTCATTTGCATCACACCAACTCCCAAAGTCAAGGAAACAGATAGTTTAACTGCACCAAAACTTCATTGCCCATCTCATCACGCACTTCAGCCGAGTAAAAGACTTGCCCCGACCACATTACCATCGACTCCAAATTCGTGAAGTCACTAAGTGCCAAATCACAAGCTCTTCAGAGTTCACAAAGTCACTCACTGTCACATTATGAACTACTAAGTTCACGACATCATTCAGAGTCATTCACAATGATGCAGAGGGAGTTACTGAGCAGGTCCACGAGCGAGTTCTAGGCACGTGCAAATACTGGATTTTGAGCTTGAAGCATTAAAATTAAAAGTAGATAGTGGTTTTGGCCGAATATTTCCGAATTGAATATAGAATAGTTTCCCTAAGCCTGTCGCTGCTGCACAATGCTTAGACAAAAACCCGGCTGAACTCGCGAAGGTTGTTCCCAAGCCTCCACTTGTCCATTTCTAAGTTAACTTGAATCTATCTTTATTCATCTACTGTAGTCTCAGAAGGTCCAATGCCTACATTGGGATGGCAAGTAAATGATGCATTTGACATAAAATTAAATGTAGGGAGATGCCCAGCGATACTTAATCGAGGGGATTTATGAATATTCTTTCTATATGCAAATATAATTTCTTCAGCCAGAAATTATTAACACAGGATGTCAGAACTTCTGTGTCCAACATATACCCATGCGTTATAGCCAGTTTATTTTGAAAATTTTACTGCAGTGCAGATATCAACATTCACAGTCTCCGTTTTCTTTTAAATACACCAGGCGTGTGCGTGTAACATCCTGCTTTGAAAGTGTGCTTTCTTCCTAAGCACGCAGCTGCAATATTTGTATTTTTCTAGGTGTTGATTGCGGCGGTTTAGCCCCATTGAGTGCACCGCGGAGAAGCAACACCCGCAGAAGCGAGCTCCGCGGGCGTTGCTTTTCTGCGGTGCACCGGTGCTCGGTAAGAAGCGCGCAACGGTGCTAACCTGCCGTGATCAACACTTAGAAAAATATGAATATTGCAGTTCACCTCGAAGCAAATATTGAATATTTGCACAACCTTAGCTGAGTTCACAAAGTCATTCACAATACACACAGTTGGAGTGAATGAGCGAGTTTGTGAGAGTGTTCACAGTCATTCGGTCATTCACCGGTGCACCGGGTGTTGCTTTTCTGCGGTGCACCGGTGCTCGGTAAGAAGCGTGCAACGGTGCTAACCTGCCGTGATCAACACTCAGAAAAATATTAATACTGCAGTTCACCTCGAAGCAAATATTGAATATTTGCACAACCTTAGCTGAATTCACAAAGTCATTCAGTCATTCACAATCACACAGTTGGAGTGAATGAGCAAGTTTGTGAGAGTGTTCACAGTCATTCGGTTATTCACCATCACGCAGTGAGTGCTACTGAGTGAATTTGTGAGCTTACAATGTCACACACAGCCATTCACATTCAGCCAGTGAAAGTGACTGTGCGAGTTTGAGAGAAAGTTCATGAAACCAGTAAAAGTCACACGGTGAGAATGACTGAGCGAGTTCACGAAGTCATTTGGTCATTCACAATCACGGAATGAATGAGTGAGAACGTCGGTAAGTTTGCAAAGTCATCCAAAGTCGACCCCAATCACGCAGTGAGAGCGACTGAGCAAGTCCATCAGCGACGTCACGGGTGAGTTCATAAAGTCGTTTCTAATAATTCCCAATCGTGTGGCAAGAGTGACTGAGCAATTTCACGAGGGAGGGGCACTTCCGAGTGTGAAGCGGGCGGCTCACCGATGTCGGCAATGACGGCGTGGACGAGGCCCTTCACTTCGGTGGCAAGGTCGAGCGCCTGGGTGAGCTCCTCGCGTGACACCGTGCGCAGTGCCCCGAAAGCGGCCACCTGGCGTGCCACCCGGTCCAACAGGCCCAGGTGGTCCTCCCTGGCAGTGCCCAGGTGGCGCGCGTGGCTACAGCTCTCCAAGGCGGCCCTCACCGACGCCAGCGTCGCCTCCATGTCCCGGCAGTGGGCGCTCAGGGACTCCGCCCGCTGCTCCGACTCCGCCTGCCTGCGAGGGCACGTCTGCCGTCATCACTAAGGCCACTGTATTTGGCAGCTTTAGCTCCCAGAGTAGTGACGTGATGCAAAAAGACCTAGATGCATGACGTCAGATGCGCCATAGTCATCTCCATTTCGGGCCTACAGGTTACCATGGTGAACACAATACGGCGCTAAGGACGAGGACTAGTAGAATTGAACAGGACGGATGCTGACTAGGAACTGGCATTTTAATGTGCAAGAATAAGAAAGGGGGGGGGGGGAAGAAAAATGTAAGTGGGAAGTATATAAAGAGACAAACGAGGAAGATGACTAAGGAGCCGCAAATCTGGAATAAAAAATTACTATAAATAAATACGGCGCTGTTTTGTGTCCATGATGTTTAATTAACTAGCCCAACAGTTCATTTTGTTACCATGGTAACTGAGCTGCCTGCAGCGCATGGCAGCCTCTTTTTTAGTACGGCTCGCTTTATCTCTCTTTATCGCTGGATTGTCCGGGATGGCTCATAGTGTCCGCTGTGGTCCAGTGTAAGGTGAAACGGAGTGTAGTTTTTTGCTCGAGACTTTCCGCTCCGGTTCTGTTTTATTGCTTATATTATTTACTTTATACGACGATAAGCCAAAAAGAAAAGCTGTCCACAGTATGTTTAGCGGCAGGTTGGACGCCATTGTTGGTTACACCAATAATGGTTTCCAAGAGCGTGAGCATAAACAAACAGAGATGAAAGAGTGGCAGGCATACCTCTTTCGCTCCTCTTCCTCGAGCTGCTTCTGCTTCAGCTCAGCCTCCTTGATCTTGTTCCTCAGGTGCTGAAAAGAAAACGGCAACGGAAACCAAAATTACCCTGCAAAGCTTCAGCGAGAACCTGGGATCATCCAAGTCAAAGACCAAGCACGAGCGTTTCAAGGCTGTGGCACGCCAGTGAACGACGATCAGGTGGAAAGCTACGGTCAATCTGTTCAGTGCCGTGGCTGCCTCGGAGATATCCCACAGAAAGTGCATTTGGTGGCCCACTGGCAGGGCAAACTCGCAGCTTCCTTTAGGCTGCTGCGACCCATCGCCGAGCCATTCACGAGCGGCAATTTTTGAGATCGTTCTGGGTTGGTAATAGCTCCGAAAGATCCCTGCAGCCATAGGAAAACAGCAACAGATGCTAAATTATGTTATATACTCATATTAGAACCCCGCACCCACTTTCGTCGGGCATTGTTCCCCAAAGAGAAAATGAGTTTGACTATCTAAGGCAGTGGTTCTCAACCACTGATGCTTTGGGGACCCCTTCTGGATCGACAAAAGTGATGGGGAACCCCATTCACCAGGAGAGAGTGAGTGCACTGGATGATTAGGATAACAAAAGGGTAAGAAAACTAAATGCGTGCAAACTAACTTGGAAGCTCTCGGACAGAGAATTATCAACCCTACTTACTTGGCACACCTGGTTTGGTCTATTTAGTTTTAAAGAATAGCCAGCATCAAAAAAAAAGAAAAAGATACACCTAAGAACTTCTTATGAGTTGTGAATGCGAAAGCATGCAAGCCGCTCATCCGCTCTCTTGTTACCTCTGCTGCACACTTTTCGTCGACGGTCAGCGCGTGCAAGTGGCGCGCTGACCTTGGACGCTCAATGTGAACGGCGCGCTGACGGACACACAGCGCCATGGCGTGAGCGGTTGTTGAAACTGACGCACAGCGGCCAATGGGAGCCTCGTCGAAGCGCGCCAGCCAATGGGATTGAAGCCGAAATCCATCAGCTTTACAGTCAAACCCGTTTATAACGAACAGCAGGAAACGCTACGATAAGTTCGATATAGCAAGCAGTTCGATATACCAAAACCATTTACAACGAACTTCCACGATGTGTTCGTTGTAAGGCGAGAGCTTCTCTTTCTTTTTCATCTCTTCGCTTCTGCTTTGTAACAACGCGCTGATTTTTTAATTTTTTTGCATGCGTGCAGATTTGTTTTTTACCTTACCTCCCCTTCTGAATCGCTTCTCTTCGTGGGCAACCGCTTTGAGCTGGAAAGTTGTTTTTTTTTGTGCGTGCGTCAGTGTTTTTTTTTTTTTTTTAGCTTTCTCCCCTTCTGAATTGCTTCACTTCGCTCAATTTTGTTCGGGGCTTGAGCTTTTGGAATTTTCTTTCTTTCCTACCTTTTTTTTTTTTTTTTTCTTTTTTTTTTTGGGGGGGGGGGGGGGGGGGGAGGGACAGGCTAGAAGACGATTGTTTGCGCGTTTTTGGGAGCCTTCCCGGTGGGAAAAGTTCGATATAGCCAATGTGTTGTTCGTTATAACAAGTACTTTTTACATGCATTTTTATTTAAATTTTTCGTGAGTTCGATATCGACAATAATTCGCTGTACGTGGGTTCGTTCTAAACGGGTTTCACTGTACTCCGCTCCTTTGGGATCAAGGAAACTAGGTGCCGTTGTCTAGGCTTTTCGCATGGTTTCATAGCTGGAAGCTGGCTGCACTAAAAGAAAAGACTTAAGGGACCGTTTGAAGCCGATGACGTTGGCTCGCTCCATGGGACAGTTAATGCTTTCCCATTAAAAGTTATGTTGCTCGGCCTGACTGGCGGTAGAGGGCTTTGGGGACCCCAAGAAGGCCTTCAGGGACCCTAAAGGGTTTGCAGACCCTCATTTGCGAACCGGTGATATAAGGAGTCGAAGGTCGCACCAATGCAACGTAATTAGTGAGCCTCAACACAGTGAAAAACGTGCTTTAGAACCAAAACAGAGCAATGTGACGTCTGGTTGGCGCCAGAAATTTGTTCTCTTTGCCATAGAACTCCTTGTACGACCACTCACTGATCGGGCTGGTTTTTGGTTGGAATCAGTTACCCGAGGATCCTCCAAACACATCCGACATGTGGGCCCATGGTTTGAATCGTGTCCTGACAGAAAGACACAGCAGTTGGAACGACAGGAATGTCACGCGATCAGAAAACATGGGCTCACCCTCGCGTGGTTCTTGTGGTGCTCTTGAACCTTCTCTTTCTTCTCTGCGAGGTCCTGCAGCCTGAGGAAGAGATCTCACTTAGTGGAAAACTGCAGACGACGTGCCATAACCCCAGACGGCACAGCTAGGCAATGGCACTGAGAAAGGGCACAGTGAAGAAAAGAACATCCTCAATCAAGAAGGAGAAAGAATGATTTCTCATGGAGTAAGGGCGTAGGGACGGCAGAACAGTCACGTTGAGTGAAAGAGCATTAAATTGTATAACAAAATTGCTAAGCCTAACACGACAAACCCCGAGCTCTTGTAGAGGGGAGAGATATGTCTGCCCCATTCCCTTTTCCCTGCAGTTGGTGAGGACAGCAAGAGGAGTGGAAAGAGAGTGCCCACCCCTGGGCGTAGTCTCTGTTGAGGCGGTCCAACTGCCGCTGGTACTCGAGCAGCTGGTCGCGCTCCATGAGCAGCACATGCTTCTGCGCCTGCTGCTGCCACTTGAGTAGCTGCTGTTCCTGCTGAGCCCAGCGCTTACGCAGAGCCTCCTGCGCAAAGAAATTATTTTTTTTTTCCAGATACACAATTTATTGACAGCGTCAAGAACTTTGCAGCAAAGCCGTAGAACAGCGTTGAATAAACTACTGTCTCCGGGCTATGCAGCTGGACTTCTGTCAAGTCATATAAAATGCATGAATGTCTGTGTGTAATCATCGGCAATGTAGGAAATTTGGGTTGTGAGCTCATCTAGGCTAATCCACTAGTACTGGTTTATTATGGTCACACTTCTCACTTAGTGATTCATTTTCAGCATTCTTATCGTCTAATGCTGCTTTCCGATTGGCTACAGAGCGATAATGCAGGACATGGCACTCGCCACGTCCTGCCGTTTTTAAGCTGTCAGGGCCTGTAGAAGGTACGCAGGCACTGCTCGCACTCTTGTAAAGTTCTCCACTTCCTAATTCTACGAAGGCAAGAATAGGGGGCCTGACAAACCCCGCAGGTTTCCCCAGACCATTTTGAAAACACCTGCTTTAAAATTTGGAACTTTGAGACCTCCAAAAGTAACCACGTTGGCCCACAGACCCTCAGCAGGCGGGCTCCACACCGACGGGGGTGGCTGCAATGTCGCGCAGCCTAGTTCCGACTGCGTGCATTTTGAAGTTGACCTTTTTAGTGAGCACTTTGAGGAGCGCACGAGCTTGCACAACTTAACCCTCACCGCCCTATTGGGGTCGTCTCTGAACGTCGCTCGCCACAAGCCATACGACCTCATAACCTAAAACCCGGCGAGCCTCATTCGTTGACGAGGAAGCGTCGAGTGCAGCGGATCGGCACTCCCAGCAGCCATCGGAGAGTGCCTCTCTGTTCCGCCGAAGGAGCATACGCCTCTCCTGCAGGACGGGGAGGAATCCCGAGAGCTGTGCAGGAAGTATGGTTGCCCGCTCTCCTTCGGGGAATGCTCGTAATTTGTAGGTTCACCTGCCTCCGTGACGGCCTGGCGTGGGCCGCGGTGGTGTCGTGGCTATGGATTGCTCACGGCTGCGCGAACCCTCGTACAGGCGGGGCACCCGCTGCCGTGTCCTTTGCTATGGTTCGTGTTAAGGTGGAAGGGGGTAAGGTGGATGGGCATGCGCTTCGGTTTCCTGCCTCGTAGCCTGTTTTGTTTGTTTATTTTTCTTATAGGTGCGCTTATGTATGTATGTGTCTACACCCACTCAGTAGCGTCCTAGCAAAAACATCTGCGTAAGGCTCTTCACATTTTTGTCTAGCCTAGCCCGCTGCTGAGTGGGCAAATTAAACTGTGAAAATGAAATTTTTTGTTATTAAACGTGATAGGACTTATTCGGTTTACGTCAACTGTTCAATCACAGCCGACTCACTCTGACACTGTTGAGGCGCTCCTCTTCGTACTCCAGAATTGACAGGTCAGTGCCAGACGTGTCGACGAATTGCTTCAGGTCCTCAGTGTCGTCGGTCGCGGGCTTGGCGTCACGTTCGGACGGTTCGTCGACGCTCGCCGGCGTCGGCTCGGGCTCTTCCAGGTCAGGCACGGAATCGTCCTCGGAGAAACTATGTGGCAGCAGCCTGCTGTCGAACTGGAAGGTCTCGGCAGCTCCCAGGATCTCCTAGTTTATCGAAAGGAGGGATCGGGTACATACTATCTAGACAGAACCGCGCCCTACTACTGCTTCAGGCGGCAGAGAGGTATACGTACCGGCCATCGTCCGTCTTGTAGCCAGTACGGATCGTAGTGTAGCTTCCCCTTGCTGCTCTCCCGCAGAGCTTTTAAAACGGCTTCAGTCATAATTGCCCTTTCCGCCGTTTCTTTCTTTTTCTTCAGGCTTAGGAAGACGAACCAGCGACGTAAACAAACATGTCGAAGTTGAGATTCTGGATCGAAGCCGGGAACTAAGATTGCGGTGCGACAATGGCGACGGCGGACCGAGAAAAGATTAAGGAGGGAAGGAGGGACGCCGGGAGCCTGGTCGCTTCGTTCGGGCTAAGTTTGTCCAAAATGCCTGCAATCGAAGAACTTAGCTCAAACGAAACGCACAGTCACTGCAGTCACCACTCTGAACGCCGATTTGCGATTGGATTGGATCGGATGTCAGCCTATTAGCTAGGTGAAAAAAAGAAAGCTCGTTTACAGTGTGGTCAGACTACACCATATTCTAGCCCAAATTTGGCATTGGATTGTTTACACCGGAGAAGCTGGCCATCCGATGGCACGCAAAACTGTATGGGCAACATCACACACACACACAAAAAGTAACAAGAATAAAAATGACCGCATCTCCACGTGGTGAATGATGTTGATTGGGGCGAAGCTCGGGTGGTGCTGATGATACTGATTTTGCTGTCGGCGTTGACGCTTTGCCGCCGCTTCCCGAGCTCTCAACTGTCTCAACTCCGGGTCGCGTAGCTTGGCGTTTTTGACGCTGTGCAGCAGCTTCTCGCGCCCTGGTCTCCGGAGCAGCTTGCTGTCTAGGTAGACGCTGAGGCGCTGCATGCCGAGCTTTTCGGTCCTTTTCATTCATGGCAGTAGGAGAATGTGTGGTTTTCTTTTTTTTCTTTTTTTATAATTTTTTTTCATCTTTTTTTTTCCCATTTTTTTTTTTTGCCCTACACGAGCACGTGAGCATGTGCTCACGTGCTCGTGATCTCACGAGCAGAAGCACGAGCACCCGACGCCGGCCTGCGGCGGACGGCGGACGGACATACGGACATGGCTAGCCCCTAAGGAGCTTCGCCCCTAAAAAAAAAATCTGAAATAAAATAAAAAATAGGACACGGGGAAGCAGCTGAAGGTTAAACATTACATTAAAGGCCTACGTACACTTCGAACTTTCCACTTTTGCCCGCCTCCTCCTTTCCTATATCCGAGGATTATCTTCCCTGCAGAGAGCCGAGGTTGTACGTCCACCTTTAAACTAGAGGCCCCCTAACGACTCTTCTGTCTAAAACTCTATATCTCGAGGCTAGTCACCATTAAAGGGGTAGGGCGGGTAGGGAAACGAAATTCCAGCGCTCATTTTCTAGCTTGAATGTGTTACATGTTGCACCCTAACCTCAAAATAACTCGAGTCTTCCGTTGAAAGGCACAAGAAAACAAATAGCTAAATAAACCATCTTTCAATGTGCACCTGGCGGATGCATGCGGAGCCTATTTGGGAGGTGATATAGCAACTTTGGGGAACTTGCTACGTAGTCGTGACGTAGCAGATTCCTTCGGAGCAGCGCCGCTCTTTGGAATTTCAACATTTTCCTTCTTAGCTTTCCTCCTCAACTCGCAAATCGCGCATGGAACCAAACAGTCCAAGAAGATGGAAAGGACGGACTCCCCTCTTTCTCGGACCGTCGTTTGTGCACCCGGATACAGCAATCCTCCCCCCAGAAGATTAGCCCGTCGCTCAAAACTCGGACAAACATTGCTTTTCGCACCCCGTTCAGCCCTAAGCTGACAGTGCCGTGGAAGCTACGTGCTCCTTGGGCCAGCCACACGCTTGTCACCCCACCGGCGCTTCGAACGGCTCGGTTGTAACGCGTGACGCTATTGACACCACTACAACGCTGACAACGCCACCAAGGACAAAGCTCATAACCCCGCCAGCCTTGCCTACGTCACGAATGCGGGGAATCTTTTCTTTCTGTTTTTGTTTGCGCCGGATATCGCATCGCGCTCTCCGTTCGCTTCGCTTCAAGCGCTTGCTCGAGTGCACCGTTTGGAACGAAAAATATAACCAGTCGTTCAAAATATAAACGGGCGATTATCATTCACGGTTATTATCCGTCATGCTTGACTCATTTCCGAACGAAATTTGAATATTGCAATTTTTGTTTCCGTACCCCTTTAAGAAACTTTGAGAACCAGTAACAGCACGGATACCGAGATATGATGTCACAGTAGACTTGCCTTTCGCAACTTCTATCCTCCTCTGCGTTCCATTTCTCAACATTATGAAAGCGTGCTGGTAAAGAATCGCCCAGGAATTCCTCAACAGCACTTCTCCTTCTCAAGTCGAATAAGGCTCCAATATTACTCACATTGAGCAAAATCAAAATTACATGCACATTGCAGACCCAACTTCATACTGCCGTTCTAATAGCATCCTCAATCATCCGCACCGGTGCACATTGGACGTCCTCTATCAATGAAGCGCACCCTCCCGGTGCGGATTTTTCGTTGCCCCAACGCGCACCAAGAAAATCGACAGTGTGTCGGGGTGCAGTCCCATCAGTCATTGAGGCCAAGAGCGGGAATCGAGAAGATGGCGGGAATAGCAGGTGCGCAACCTATCGAGACAGCGACCTTGCGATAACGAACTCGCCTAGCAGCGGCACTTTATGAATTCCTCAGCTCTCCCGACAGCGAGGACGATGAGCTTCTTACCATCGCCGCGAATACCGGCGATTGCTGCGGTGGCAAGGAGTGCCCGAAAGTTACGAGCTTTGTGGAAAGCACTGAAAGGTGTCCGAGATACGGCTATTATCCGGTGGTACTTTTCCTTGAGCCAACAATGATGGGCAAAATATACCTGTGGAATTGTCGCCCGCTTCGCAACCCCATTGACAGTCACGTGCACAATGTTGATTTGTGTGGTACCGCTAAATCTGCGAGTAAAAAGTCAGAAGCAATCTACAGCAGACGGGCACTGTGTGCGAACTAACGCGAGGAAAAATGAACAAAACGCAAGGCAACGTATGGTAGTGCTTGCTGCAATACATTGGCGTGGTGCAGTTGGTCCTCAACGTTGCACAGACTTTGCGCTGCTCGACCGGGGAGCGCTGTGCACTGTACCGGTTTCAGGGCAATTCAGGTGCATGTTGATCAAAGATGCTCTAAGACAATCATCCATATGAGAGCCATTTTGATAGGCATCGAAGAATTCCCTATTGGCGAAGTGCACGACCAAAAGCGGCCATGCGGTCGGCCTTCCAGGATTGGCTGAGTGCTGTCTACAATGTCTTAAGTATGATGAATTAATGGAAGGAAGATGTATGCGAGACTGTCAAATTCGGCGATGTTGGTTCAGGGATGCAATTACTTCAAGCTTCCACCACCACTTTTTACGCACATCATCGAAATTGTCGCCGGCCATCAATAATGAAGGTTGTGACGTAACAGTTAGGAACCAAAGAAGGGGCCACCGAAACATCTCGTCGCCAATACGCCGTGAAAGCTGCGACTATTCCCCGTACTGCCCAGGCACGTAGCCAGGGGGGGGGGGGGGAGCTCTTGGCCCCCCCCCCCCCCCCCGAAATCTTCCATTTTGCTGGGGCCTCCTCTCCCCCCTCTCCCTCATACAGCATTTTGTCATGGGCGGGCCCCCTCCCAAAACAAAATCCTGGCTACGTGCCTGGTACTGCCGTTGAGAGAACAGACCGGCGTTCCAAGGAAGACAAAACCGAGCCGAAGGCAAGTGGAAAAACTTTACAACTTTATTCTGCAAGGTACCAGAAGAGCAATTCGGCTGGACTGTGGGAGGCCATCAGGACAGGATGCCGTCGTCCAGGTCCTCCTCCCTGGGCTCTGGCTGAGAGACCACTTTGCGCAGCACCTTGGTGTACACGTCCTGCAGCGACTCTCTCGCCCCCGGGTCCAGCACCTCCAGGCACTCCTGCACGTCGCATGGAGAGCATTATTCTCCGCCCGCCCACATCGACTTCGTCTACGGTTTTCTACGGTCGAGAGGCCCTACAGAAGTGGAAGTCTTCTTCGGCGGAGGTTCTCAAACTGGGTTCCTTTGGGGGTTTCCCAGAGCATTCTCGGGGGTTCCCGAAGTGCATAAATTTCCTCGACCATTTTTACACCCAAAGTGGCGCATTTCCCCGTTTTAAGCACCGGCTTAGCAGATCTCGGCCCTTCGCCGTTGCATAACCATGAGCCAAATACTGTTTACAAGGTCTGTAGCCTTCTGCACTGCTTTACTGCAAGAAGGCCATAACCGAGAGACTTACTCCGGCTGCCAATCATACAGGGAAGTTTGACAACCCTGTTCCAAAGCATAAAAAATAAACAGGCATGAGAGCTACCCTCTGTGCAAGTTACAGCATGTTACGATGCAAGTATTTTAAAACCTCTCGCAAGCAACCCCAACAAGTGATGTAAATAAATGCCGTAGAGAAACAACTTTCAAAAATTATACAGGCTCGATTATGCTGTCAAAGACCAGGGAGCACAGAGTGTGTCCTGCACAAACAACGGCCCGTGTGGTTTGTGCTTGATATTTAACTGTTTTTCTCACATTGATTTTTTTTTATTTATTTTATTTATTGTTTCGTTTTTATTAATGACTTAATTTTATTATTTTCATCCCACACCCGCCGTTCCCTCTGTCACGTTCGAATTCAAATAAAATAATTTACCCTACCAGAGCATCTGTGCTCGTACTCGGTAGCTATAGTATCCGACTGCCACCAAGCCGACCAAGATTTGAGCCCCGCTGGGGATCATACTTTATAAACCTCATATACAGTGAAACCCGTTTAGAACGAACCCACGTACAGCGAATTATTGTCGATATCGAACTCACGGAAAATTTAAATAACAATGCACGTAAGAAGTACTTTTTATAACGAACAACATATTGGCTATATCGAACTATTTCCCCTCGGGAAGGCTTCCAAAAACGCGCAAAGAATCGTCTTCAAGCCCGTCTCTTCTCCTTCCTTTCCCCTATCCCCCCTCCCCCCCCCCCCCCCCAAAAAAAAAAATAGCAAAGAAAGAAAATTGCAAAAGATCAAGTTGCAAACAAAATTGAGCAAAGAGAAGTGATTCAGAAGGGGAGAAAGCTAAAAAATACACTGCACGCACGCGCAGAAAAAAAAAAGTTTCATCCCAAAGCCGTTGCCCACGAAGAGAAGCGCTTCAGAAGGGAAGATAAGCTAAAGAAACAAACTCTGCGTGCATGCAAAAGAAAAAAAAAAAAAATTCTAGCGCGTTTTTACAAGGTGGAAGCGAAGAGATGAGAAAGAAAGAGAAGCTCTCATCTTACAACGAACGTATCGTGGAAGTTTGTTGTAAATGGTTATTGCTATATCGAACAGATCGTAGCGTTTCCTGCTGTTGGTTATAAACGGGTTTGACTGTATAATCTCAACGTCCGTAACGTCCCCAGCATGTCAGTCGTTCAAAGGAAACAACTGATAAAGCAGTGTCAGAAAGGGAGGCTGTTGCGGCACTCACGTCCAGCCCCTGGGTGGAGGTGCGCAGCCGGAGCAGGGACACGAGGGCATACTCGCTGTTGGCCCGCACCATCGAGTTCTTCTCTTTGGTGCCGTTGACCAGCTGCGGCACGAGGCTGCGCAGCAGCTGGGACGACGCCAGGCCCCGGCCAGGTTCCTGGGTGCCCCGGGAGAGCCACTGGACCGACTGGGCCACCAGCTGCTTCACCTCGTTGTTGGCGTGGTTCAGGCACTGCAATGCCATTGCCACCGCGGGGGGAGTTAATGGACACTCTTTAGCTCTCATGGGGATGCCATTACCACAGGGGGGTCAACTGGCACTCTCTTAGTTCCTCGAGGAATGCCATTAACGTGGGAGGAGTCAACTCACACTCTTCTAGCTCTAAATGAGAGTCTGGTGCAAATAGCCAAGAATGGAATCCAGGGGTAAGCCATACTGCGGGTGGGGTGCGTTGCACGTTCCGAGTTGCATCTTCAGTCGAAACGCCAAAGTTCTCGCATGGACCTTGCAAGATTTTTGTGATACAAAGGACCGCAAATATCTTGCGGTGTGATGCTGTATTACAACTGTTTCAACATTCCTTGGGCAGTACTCTGCTAACAGGAAAACGAGTTGCCTGCCCTTTCTCTTGCAGACATGCCACATCGCAGTGCGAGACTGGTCGCCAAGTGCACGAAAATGGAGCAGTTACCTTGGCAAAAGTGGTGAGCAGGAGCTGCGGCACCTCTTCATTGTTGGCGAGCACATGGTGCAGGAAATAACTGGTGCCACGCACTCCCCCAATCACAATTGGCACCTGGGAAGACGAGGACAAGCAATGTGTACTTCACACACGTCATTCAATCATTTAGGTGACTAAGGTAGTCACTAATGCACTGTAACAAAAGTCAAGAATTAGACCAGCTTGCAGACATTGAACGTGAGAGAAATTAGAAAGCGCCTGTCTAGTTGCTTCTGATGAAGTGCCGTTTTTAGGAGGCTTGGCCTGTCTCGACAGAAATTAATTCTCCGTTTAAGTAAAATACGGAGGACCCAACGAAACAGCTTCCTCGAACAAAGCAATGCAACAGTAGTGGGCAGTGACGCAAGAAATCTAATAGGAATGCAACTTTCGAAGTCCACGACTCAAGCCAAAGAGGGGTGCCCCACTGAAGAACTAGAGATTAACTGAGACCAGCAGGAGGACTTTAATATGCAACTGGAATCGCAGCTATATGGCACCTGCAATTGAAATTGCACATTCAAAATGGGCTATGCTTTATAATTGGAATTTCATTATTTTAGCTGTATGTGGCACACCAGCTGAATGGAACCCCTACCATTCCTGCGTATTAAATGAGTCTCGCAATGGCCACCAAACAAATTGGGTGTCTTTCGCTTTCCTGGTTATCCCGTACCACTGCAGCACCAACTTCACTTAGATGGCAAAGCATGCAGGAAATGACCTCAAGAAGCTGTCTTCCGAGATTGCCCCTCCCTTTACTTTCCTAATGCCATCGCTGCAGGCAATTTGCCCTTGAACTTTTTGCCATTGATATGCGCGCACAAAGTAAGCACTTAACCATTCAGTTGGTGCTAAGAAGTGTAAAGGAAAGCTGTAGGAAGGACAAGACATGTGCACATGCAATCAGTCCTCTCCCTAGGTTATACTTCCTTCCTCTTGTCTGTTAAAGCTCAGTAAAGGGATCACGAATCGGGAGCTGGTGACCAGGGTCAAATAACCCTTCTTTCCCCCACGCTAATATCTCGTCGGGAAAACAATAGGTTCCCCGGCGTCACTTCCCTTCACTGGTTGCCGCATTTTTGTTAATTTTCTCTCCGCTACTTCCGAGGCCAACGGTCCTTTCGAGTTCAAGCTCAGATTATGCATCGCAGAAATATAATGCCTTTTCTAGTTTACTTCATTAACGGATGGGACAGCCCGGTCGGGGAAAAATGGGCAATTAAGGAAGAAACTACCTAATGCAAGCCCCATAAACATACTTTTCACGAAAAGCGCCAACCATGGGTAAGCAAAAGCTGATGCCTGCTGCTCCATGCCTTACGAGTGCCAAGCGTCTGTTATGCACACAAGTCGGCCGCAGAACAAACATTGTTTCGGGGCCCGAGACGGAGCGAGGACCGTGCACGCAGCGAGACGGGCGAGGTACGGCCACCCACCCTGTCTGCAGTCATGTACTTGACGAGGGTCTTGACGACGCGCTCCCTCCACTCCTCGGTGAGAATCCGCTCGGGGGCCTGCTTGAGGGCCACCGAGAGCGTCACGCTGCAGCCGTGCCGCAGCGTCCAGTCCTCGCTCGGGTCGTCGTCTGTCCGGAAATGGAGCATCGTTGCAGACGGCGAGCGACGGGGCGGTGCACGACCGAGAGAACCGAACGTTTAATCTGGCAAACTTGCGCCAAAGCAAAATGAAGTATGGTGTGTCTCCACAAAAAATAATAATACAGTTTCTTAAAAAATACAACAAACAAACAAACAAACAAACAAACAAACAAACAAACACGGCACATAGCCGAGCGCTCCTTTTTTGCCCAAATGTGGTGCTAGCGGTCCAAACCAGATGCTAAAGCTTCAGGATTAACTATTATCTCATTCAAAAGTTACGATTTTCTGAAAGCTTCGATGGGAAAATGGGGCACATTCTCAGTAGCTGGCGCTATTCAGCTCCACGTATTCGAGGCCTTTGTCGGCCGCCAGATTTCCACCGAAAATTTCAGAAGATGTCGTAACTTCTGAATGAGACGTCGGTGAGTTCCGAAAATTTGGCATCTGGGTCGGATCGCTAGCGCTTCATTTGGATGGAGAATAAGCGTTCAGCGATGCGTAGTTGACTTTTTGCGGTGAAAAAACGCCGTAAATTATTTTTGGGGGACACCCCCATACAGTAGACTCGTTCGATTTATACCTGCCTCTCCTGCATCAGCTGCACTTCGTGCAGACCGCCATATTCGATTTACGAGCGCAGCCTATCTGAAAACACAACCGGAAGTATGTTGCCCCGCACTGTTGCCCCGCACTTTCTGCACCACTTTTCTGGTGCAGGTCAATCGAAGAGGCCCTATACTAACTGGCGTCGCAGGTGTCGATGTTGGCACGACGACAGGATCCAACGCCGGTGGAAGGTTGACCCGATGCAAGATGCTATACTCGGCATCAACTATTGTATGCTATGCTGGGAAGGCTAGCATGGCTTCTGCAGTACGGCAAAATACAAAAACTAAGTCGGTGGGGTTGGAACCTAAATCTCCCGAGGGGAAGTCCCATGCACTTCGGTTCCAGTTCATTCTTCCCGAGGAGGGTGGAGAGGGAACCTTGGAAAGGTCCTTGGTGCTAAAGGCAAAACCAGTCGCCCAACAGGGCCTCCAATGCCTCGGGGGCACCGAGGTGTTCTGGAGTACTGCCAACTTTACCACGCATGTGGCAGTATTACACGCTGCATGAACGTCGGCTACGGCGACAGACGACCGATCTATCATGGCTCGAAGCCCTGGTGCGGGCAAGTGGTGCTCCAGAATACCACAACACATAAAACTGGTCTAGAAAAGCAAACTAAATACTGTTGTATTAAAAAACAATTATGTGCATTGACATTATTTTGTAACATGTGTCACGGCGACGGAAGCTTGGCGCTCGCATAATTTTCTATCCTCGTGGCTTCCCTGTCGTTCCTGCGCGTCCTCCCGAGGGCAGTTGGGAGGATTTTTGTGGCACTTTCACTTCCATTCACCATTCCACTCACGTGATTGATCCGAACCACGTCTACGACGAACCTCCCCAGCGCGCCCGGGGTGGAGAACAAAAATCAAAACGATTTAAATCGTGGTATAAATCGGACCAGTTTTACCTATGATGATTTAAATCGAACCTTTACCACAAAAGTAATATGGAAATATTTTTATTTATTTTTCGTTTGCCTATTATTTGATGCATTCTACGCGCATTTGTTTGTACTTGAATTTAAAAAATAACTGAGCGAAAAACATTTATATTAAAGGAGCTGTGCAACGATTTTAACGTTGAAAGAATTGGTGTTTTCTACTTTTGACATTGTTCACCCTGTCACGAAGGACAGAAAACACACCTCCTTCTTTCGAAATGTTGCGATTCCGCCGCGTAATCGCAAAGCAAAAATGAGAATATTCCTCGACCTGCAGCCGCGAGCGGCGGCCATGAGAAACAGAAGGCATGACGTCAATGGGGAATCTTGTAGAAAGATAGCAAGTTGTGCGAATACCTGCTCGATAAAAGGTAACTTTTCTATAAATCTTTTCGTTCCAACATAAGTATAAATGCGTCAAAAACCTGGTATCACCGACAAAACTTTTATTATATGGAGTTTCAGTGGTGCCATCTATCCTCGGTCCACAAAACCGTCAGCAGCGGAACAGGCAGCCAGAAGCCGGAGGGGGGAGGGGGGACAGGGCCGGACGGGTATGGCCGGACCCGGATGAGACTTTCCTCCTTTCACCATATTGTTCGCGCTGCGCCCGCCAGCACGTGGTCACGCGGTCGCGAGCGGGTGAGTTCTCGCTGCTTACTGATGGCTCTAAAGAGAGAGCTTCACCGGAACCCCGCGCCTTCCCCATTGATGTCACAGCGCACGTGACTCGGAAGTCAGTGAAGGGGTTGAGAGGCGCCGAAAACCTCAATCTTTGTCCATTTTTAAAATGAAAACTAGGACATGCAGACAAAAGCGGTTTTTTGTTCCTTTACTCAGAAAGGTCGAGACACCAACTCCCAAATTATTTAAGCAAATCACTATAACTGTTGCACAGCTCCTTTAAGCTAAACACGAGCACAAAACCGTGATTTTCTAATAAAATCAGAGCGTTGATTTGACTTGTATTTTCCATTTCATATGTCAGTTACGTAACGTCCTATTGCAATCAAATCAGAACAACAAAAAAAAGCGAATGAAGCATTTTAATTATTGTAATATCCCCAGTCATCGCCCATCTCCCTGCCGCCCGAAATTTATAAAAAAAAAAGGGATGGGCCAAGAAAATAAGAAAAAGCAAAAATAAAAAAGCCCATTTCTTTGTACATATCTAGTGCGGCTGCACAAGAGCCGCATCAAACTCAAAACTCAAATTAATTTCATTGCTTTAAGCAAGAAATGGTCATGAAAGAACGCGATCGGCCTACAGCGCAAACGTTTGCTCCCATCCTTGTCGTTAGCAAAAGAAAAAGAAAAAAAGACGAAACAAGAAAATAGAAGAACCAACCAGGTGCAACGAGCGAGTGAAATAAGTGACCAAGAGCGATGCTGGGAAAGCTGGCGATCGTGTTGGCAAATACTTTGGCATCGGGCCAAGTTGGGTGCTTCGTCAATCACGAGGCTCTTGTGCAACTTTCTTGTTTGGTGCATCCATGCGTGCATCCGTGACCGGCGTGCTATCAACGCGGGTTGAGGCAGAATCGCCGCGTGGCATGGACAACACCACGAACACGGAGCTCCAAATGGGGTGATTTACGTCTGTGTGCAACGTTCCGGCAAATCCTTATTTTTTCCCCGTTGGCTTTGTATTGCACAACCTTATCAACCGCGGTCGCAACGTTCCGGCAGAAGGACCTGGTTTGCGGTGACCTTATTTCGGTGGACACGGGTTCTGACCCCACATCTTCGACCTTACACTCCCCGAATTCCAAGATACAGGGCGTTCGCTGAACTCGCGATCCCTGAATGGGTTACAACTTGTCTTAACTTTCCGACTTTATTTTTCTTCTTTTTCTTTTTTTTAGTTTTAAAAAATTTGTAAGCAAAACAAGGTTCCACTTCGTCATCTCCATCGTTTTTCTTTTGCACACATGTACTCTGACTTCAGGGTCGCAAAAATAGGGGAGGAAATTCATAAACAAAGTTAATGTCTTTCGCTCCTTCGCTTTACTTTGTCACGAACGTCCTCCAACCGTAAGGTCCGCAGCCGCGTCATATAACAATATCGGAGAATAGAGTGCCAGTACTCTAAGTCTAGCTCATTTCGTGGCTTTAGGTTCAAGCTCCCGAGGCGCCCTGGACATAACAACTTGAAGAGTCGCCAAGTTTCGAGGGGGCGGGGTCCACCCACTGAGGAGGTAGTCCCTGGCGAAGGCGGCCAGCTCGTCGGGGGGCAGCCAGCGGCAGAGCGAGCCCAGGCAGCCCGCAGCGGCCGTGCGGCAGCCGTCCTCCGAGCTGCTCAGGTACGAGGACACCGTGATGGTCACGCTGCGCCGCATCAGGTCCGACATCTTGTTGCCCGCTGCCGCCACCACCCGGTGCAGCGCATACAGCATCGTCTCTCTGGAAGGGGTGCAAAAAGGTCGCCCGCTACGGCATTAACTCGTTACAACAGACCTTAACGGTGACCAAGATTTTGGTCCGTCGTAAGAGAAAAGATTACAGACTTTGAGATGGATTATGACTGGAGTCTGCTCTAAGCAGTGAGACTGACTAAATGTGGATAAATATTAGAAAACAGCCGGTTTACAAATTTAAAAAAGGTGTTGACTTTTTATCGAGTTGTACCGACGATCGTCGTCACCGCACGGTTTGGGCCGTATGAGGCTCGCGAGGCGTCGAGCACGACGACAGTAGTACTAGTTTGCTAAATGGATATCATTGCTAGCAAATCAAAGCCGAGCAATGTCCGAAATAATGACTGCCGTGGAAGAGCCCACCATAATGGAATGGTGAACCACTTACAAACTGATATAGTCCATTACATCCAAATGTATATTATAACTAGGGTTCCGCGTTTTCGGTTTTTATTTTTTCATAATTCGGCATACTTTTTTCGGTGTTTATTTTAAAATTAAATTTTCGTTTTTTTTTTCGGTGAATATTTTTTCCCAAGAAAGTTTACCGTTTCTTTTCGGTGATTATGAAAGAATCACCATCGGACACCGGATCAGATGATCCTTGTAGCTGTGATATTTGTGATCACTCAAAGAATAGCGGCACAGACACATACGTGGTCTTCGCTACAACTTCCGTTAGGACACACCTCAAAATCGCGGAATCCGCGGGCATAATCTTCAGTGCGCTTATGTTTCCCTTCCCATTCTGACGACGTGTCCGTCTGAGGTGATGACTGCACAGAAACCAGCGGAGTGGCAAAAAAAATAAATACCCATTGTATTTATGTTTTCAACCACAGGGAACCTTATACTATCCCACATCCGTATAAGGAAACCTTATACTAGCCCACGTCCAAACTTTTCTCTAGGACCGGGAATTTGACACACTAAGCCCGATCGCACAAAGGACACAGATGTCCCGCGAAGGACAATCCAAGACCCTTCTTGTTGCATGTTGAATTTTGGAAGAGGGCAATCACAAAGACGTCACACAATGTCGAACCTTGCAACGTCCTCTCTCTCCCCCCTCCCTCCCCCGCCCACCTTGACTCGGCCCTAAAAAACGGACCTTTTTCGGTTAAAACCGAATTTAAAAAACGGATGAGACATACTTTTATCGGTTTCTGTCGGTTCAAACCGAAAACGCCAAACCTGCAAACTGACCTTTTCGGTTAAAACAGAATTTCCGAAAATGGATTCGGCATACTTTTATCGGCATTTATCGGTTTAAACCAAAAACTCCAAACCCTAGTTATAACAAAATCTGGAATAAGTGAAGTTGGCTCAATGACATGTTAAAAAGCAGTGGCATCACTGGGGAGGGGGGGGGGGGGGGAGGTGTTGCGATGGGCCAAGGTGGAGATGGGTGTCGCGGCTGGCCATCGCCCCGGGTGCCGCTGACCCTAGTGACGCCACTACGACGAAGGCCAACTAAACTTCACAAATCGGTATGTTATAACCGAATGTCTGCTGTAGCCAGATCTGTTTTAATGAGGTTACACAGTAGCGACACCTGTGGGGTTTAGACACCGCACTTACAAGCTGTGAAGGATAATCCTTGCTCTTCATTCTCTCAACTTCTTCACATGCTCACACATCCACACGAGCACACACTGCACTCTTTTCCTGCTACTTTCCTCTCTCCCATTTCCCTAGCTACAAACTTCCCTAGCGCCGTGATCCTTAGAGTCCCCCCTAATGCGTCCTATCGAGGCCTCATGCTGTCTGGACCCTCACGCACCCATATATTCCCAGGTACAGGCTTTCCTATTAGCGCTGTTGCATGTTCAATACGCTTCTGAAGCTACCGTGAACGGCATCTTCCTTCGAGGATTGCTATGTCTTCCGACTTTTCACAACCTGCAGAGGTTGCTGCAGCCGCTACATTCAGAGCAGCTACGGTTGTATGGAACAGTCCTAACTTGTGGCACAGTGCTCTTTCTGTGCATAATAAAACAAGCTCATATTAAAAAACAAAACAAAAAACATTGCAATAATTTTTTTTTTTTTTTTTTGCATTGATACCTTTTCAAGGCCAACTTTACTAAGGTCAAAGAGGAAATTTATCATCTGCAACGTCAACCAATCGGCAGAGAGTTCCAGTTGTCGGTGGTTCCCCTCCTGGATCCTATAGTTCAATTCCAGCGTGCTACAATCTAAGCTTTCATCTGTCGGGCGGCATTTTACATAATCAATGGATAAACCAATAGGGTTAAATTAATTACTGCGGCGCCCCAATGCAACTGGCTGCTGTGCCGGTCACAGACCTACGCAAGTGCGGGTCTAGGACAACCCGAAACAGCGGCCCTCCATGGACCCACCACTCCAGCACAATACTCCCTTAGACAGGGAAAAGGAAAACAACACTGTCTGGTCCTGAAGGATGACAAGCAAGGGGAAGGTGCCAGAGAGGGCAGAGGATGGGGAGTGTGAATGTGCGCCCACCTGACGGCCACGTCGTCCTGGCTCTTGACAGAGTTGTGCAGCTCCTGGAACACCGGGTCGCACCGGGTGTGGATGACGATCAGGTGGCTCAGGGCTACCGAGGCCTTGAGCCGCACCTGCCGGTTGCCGTCGTTCAGGGCTTTCAGGAACGTCGTCTGCAGCTGGGGCAGGAAGGGCTTCAGCTGCACCCCGACCTGTAAACAGAGGAGGGAGGGGCCCGTTGCAGAGGGAAGTTCCCGGAGCAAACTCAGAGGAAGTATCGTCCAAGACCCAGCATGCAATACTCCCTCAGAGGTAATATTGTCCAGGGTGCAAAATACTCCCAAGAGAGAGTATAATCCAAAATCCAATGCACAATTTTCCCTTGGAGGAATTACTATCCAGGACCTGCGGAGAATACTCCCTTAGAGGAGGTATTGTCCAGGACTTGGCACACAGTATTTTCTTAAGGGAAGTATCATCCAAGTCCTTGTGCACAATGCTCCCTTAGATTTTTGCAGGAATGAAAGTCCACCAGTGCACTGGGAATCAAGCTGTTTAATCACGCGCTCGCTCTCCTCCAAGCTAAAAAAGAAAGGTAAACAAAAAAAAAACCTTTCAGCCTTTCCACTCTGGTGAAGAAGGAAGACCAGCGAAGCTGTACTATGGTGGGACGACCTCAAGGACGACTTCTTGGACGACCTGAAGGACGACACCTAGAGGATGATGTCTAGGACAACCTCAAGGACGTCTAGGACGACCTCAAGGCCAATGGGATCGAAGTCGAAATCCAACAGCTTTACCCCGCTCTTTTGGGATCGGGGAAACTAGGTGCTGTTTGGCTAGGCTTTTTGCGTGGTTTCATACCTGGGAGCTAGCTCCACTTGGAGAAAGAATTTCAGGTGCCGTTTGGCATGGCCTCAAAGCTGATGACGTCGGCTCGCTCCACAGGACAGTTAAAGGGGCCGTGAAACGTTTTCCCGAAATTCAGAGCTATATGTGTATTTGGAATCTTTGTCCTTTATTGCATAACCCACGTTCATTCATCTGATCGTCCGGATTCATTTATTGGCGCAAAAAACATAATTTCGGTTTCTCGGGGAGCTTCCCTCTCAGTTCTACAAACACGTCATCATAAGTAACCAATAGGGAATTTTTGTTGTCTGCGCAAGAAGGCGACGTAGACCGGACTGAACACTGATCTCTATGACAATAGACCGATCTCACCAAGCGTTCGGCGCATGCGTGACGCCGCCATAACTTTAGTTCGCAGGAGGCAGGCAGCAATGCACAAGACGGCTCGTGCCGCCTCATGCTCCACACGTGCAGAGCTCCAGCGAGGTTGTCGCACGTGCAGAAAGACTAAAGCTCCCTCGATGCATTGCGGCAGCGGTGGCATAGTCCAACTGGCTGGTGAGATCGGTCTATTGCTGGATCGCGCTTCCCCGCACCGAAAATGGAGCCACCGTCGGCCATCTTACGAGATATGCTCTAGTGCTGTCAAGCCGACAGTTGCCATGGTTACCGTGTGTAGGTCACGTGACAACAGAGACAACCGCCGCCTTGACAACGCTTCCGCGGAACCGGTAAGATGGCCGACCGGTGGCTTCAATCGCGCAATGGGCTCGAAGCGGGGAAGCGCGATCCAGCAATTGTCATAAAGATCAGTGGGACTGAATGACCACAGACAGAGCGTCAGATATCGCCTCAACAGCGGCGCCATAATGACGTCACGCAGGCAAGTCAACGAAAGAGATCTGACGTCTGATATTTCGCTCCGATAACTAACATGGCCGACCTCCCCGAGCTCCAGCGTCGCCTCTTACAACGCAGTCGGCTCCTGGGTTTTGAGCCGTGGAGCGACAGCCCATTGCGTCAAACGGGAGACCGTTTGTCGTCCGACAGCTCGAAGAGCCCTGTGGCTCGAAGCCACAGGGCTCTTCGGTGTTGCTCGCGCGGCAGGTTATGGAACCGTACGTTGGGCGCACTACGGTACGTCGTGCTGCAGTTTCTCACGAGACACACGGTCGGCATGGTGAGCGCTGAAACGTGCACACGACGCGCACAAACAACGAGAAGCGCAAACCACAACCTAAAGTTGCCGCGGGCAGTAGATATGCATGATGAGAAACAGCGCAAAGGGACAGGACACAAAGTAGAAGAAGGACACAGGACATACGCTGACTAACTACCAAAGATTTAGTAGAACTTCCACGCGCGCACAGTGACACGCGCAAGCACATGCTCTTCTTTCTCTTTCGGAAGAGATAAATGCTAGTAAAGAAAACCTCAATAAAAAGGTGAAAAAAACTTCTACAGTGGCACTAGAAGAACGTGGCGATACGCGTGACCAAAATAAAAATTAAAATTATTTTTTTAATTTTTATTCTTTGGTTGTTAGCCAGCGTATGTCCTGTGTCCTTCTACTTTGTGTCCTGTCCCTTTTGCGCCGTTTCTCATCATGTCGTTCAACCAACCAGCTCAGCAAGGTATCCTGTTACAGTAGATATGCGCTGCGCAGCCCGCCAGACGAGCAGCCGATAGACCCGTGACCCGGTTGTTACCATGGCTACCAAGCGACGGAAGACTAGGATGCGTTTGAAACCGAAACGGAATCGCAATCACGTGATGCTGTATCGTGTAAATAATATAAGAGCGTCAATAAATGATTATTTGTTTTTATCATTTTCAATTTGTTATGCGAACAATAAATAAAGTTTAATATCTGTTCCGCTTTATATATCACTTATGATGACGTTTTGTTGCCTCTGGTTCCCACACCGTGTCGTATGGTCGTTTCAGAATCGCCGAAACTTATGATTTTTAAACCCGGTTTGTAAATTCCAGACACAATATTTGGCCGCAAAACTTAGAAAACAACATCTTTGGGCTTTAATGAATATAAGAAAATTAAGATGAGGTCAATACATTTTTGTTTCATGGCCCCTTTAATGCTTTTGCATTAATAACGAAGTTCATAGGCTAACACGGGCCACTACAAGTATCATCCAGGACCCAGCGCGCAATATTTCCCAATAGAGAGCAACATTACTCCCTTGAGGGAGCGTCACCGTTCCCGGAGCATACCCGTTGCAAAACACCCCCATCACCTTGGCCAGGAGAAGTGCCAGCGTCTCGAGGACGGCCACCTTGACCCCGAAGCTGAAGCGGTCGCCCAGGATGCGGATCAGCGGGCCCGTGATGCTGATCACAGACTGCTTTAGGGAGGCGGGGTCCGTCAGCCGGATCACCTCCCCGAGGCCCTGGGCTGCCTGCTCCTTCAGCTCAGGCACCCCGATCAGGATTGCCTCGCGGAAGATCGGCAGGATCGGCGAGATGCCCTGGATGAGCCGTCGTCGACCACATTGGTGGTTAGTTTGAAGACAGAATGGGAAACATAACTCAAAGTCTGACCCACGGCCTTTTTCCTCGGTTTCTAACTTTGAGCGAGTCTGTCTCTGTCCGAGACTTCACACGTGCAAACACGACAGAACTTCTGTCATATCCTAAAAATCTTTTTTCCCCTGTTCTGGTAAAAAAAAAAAAATTCGCATTTTATAGAAGTCAGGTCAGCCTGACAGCAATGAAAACGAATACCGTAAAATACTGCGGAAGCGTCCACTATTGACATTTCCCAAACTTGGGAATCCTGCAAATTATATGCTAAGCGCCCGATTTGACGGACGAGCGCCCATGCCTTGATTAACCCAGTTTTCAGTGAAAGTGGGGTGCGCACTCCCCAGTTTTTTACGGTAATTGGTAACGATCGGCGAATCAGACAGAAACGGGTCACGAGACTATGGGGTGCAGCCCGTGATGCAGAAAGGGTGGGAAACAGAAAATGCCGCTTTTTGGATTCCTCCAAAAGTTTAAAAATCCCGACCGATTCTCACTCTAGACAAGGCATGTGCGAAAAGTTTATTTTGCGTTCGAAGCGAACGGAGGTTTTAGCCCAATATTTTCGAAAAAAATATAAAATAGCTTCTCCAAGCCTTTCACTACCATGCACCACGCTTAAAAAAAATTAAGCTGAACTCGTGAAGGTTGTTCCAAACCTTCACCTTGGCCGCTTCTAAGCTCAGTTGATTTTGGTATAACTATGTTTATGAACTGAGGCCTGTAAACAACAGATTTGTCGCAGCTAACCTAATCGAGGGGTTTATAAATCTTCTTGCTATATGCAAATATTCTTTCTTCAATTTCAAATTTGACAAAAGAGAAAGCAAGCACAGAGAGCGAGAGAGAGAGAAACAACTTTATTGGAACACCACATCAAGAAGCTGCAGGATAGACGTTCAGCTACCGCGGCTTTTCAAAAAAGAAAAAAAATTGTGTTCCCGAAAAAGAAGGAATGCATGCGAGGCGGCTTTTCTCAGTTCTGGAAGGGACGCACATGCACTGATGTTCACGCCAAGTGGAACGTTCGTTCGCTTTTTGTAGGGTC
This sequence comes from Ixodes persulcatus, assembly GCA_013358835.2. Classification (NCBI taxonomy): domain Eukaryota; kingdom Metazoa; phylum Arthropoda; class Arachnida; order Ixodida; family Ixodidae; genus Ixodes; species Ixodes persulcatus. Next base: position 129,752 of record JABSTQ010009215.1, on the reverse strand, counting down.
TTCGTGATTTCCGTCGCTATCTTATCCGCTCGGCAGACCACTTCGGCCTGGATGTGTGGGTCCGAGCTTCGGAGAAGCACGGACCAAGGGGGATCCAGCGGGTCCTCTTCTCCTTCTCGAAGGTGGGCGACGAAGTCCCGTAGAGTAGGCGAGGGAGGGTCGAAGGGACATTCCCAAAACAAGTGCGCGATGGTGGCCTTGGTCGGGCCAGTCCCCCCGTCGGCGGGGTCTGGTGGCGGGCAGCGGGCGCACCTCCCGTCGAAGACGGTGGGATAGATATGCCGCAGAAAGGCCGGGCAGGGGAGGGTATTTGTCTGCAGCTGTCTCCACCTCAGGGCCTGGAACTCGGTGAGACTTTTGTCGGGTGGTGAATACACTTTGCGCTCGGAGCGGTAGTGTTGCAAGATCTCTTAAACACTGTCAGGCAGTCCTTGGAGATCGAAAGGTGGTGGGACGCCGCCTCGTCGACGCCGCTAAGGGAACTTGGCAGCGTGGCGGCCGGCATTCGGAGGGAAGTTGCTCGAGTTGCCGTTGTGTGCGCCGCTTTGTTCCCCTCGTGAGTCGAGTGAGCGGGGACCCACACCAGACGGTGTCTGGTGCGGTCGGAGCCGGGCTTGAAGAATCGAAGGATGCGTTCTGTTACCGCGCACACCCTGCCTCTGGCCAAGTTGCGGGCTGCCGTCTTGGAGTCGCTGGTGATCGTCGTTGAGAGGGGGCCCGCGTGGACCAGGGCCAGTGCAACGGCTGCCTCTTCCGCCACTGCAGTGGCTTTGGTGGTCACGGAGGCCTGGGCGACCGTGGATCCGTCGCTGCTTTCCACGGCGATCACGAAACAGGCGTTACGAGATGCGCCGCCCGGATACGGTGCAGCGTCCACGTGAAGGACGCCAGAGTTGTTACGATGCTGCTTGTTGAGGGCTTCAGCTCTCGCCTTTCTCCGCTCCTCATGATGTTGAGGGTGTATATTCTGCGGTACCGGGCGGACTTCCAACACTTTCCTAATCGTCTTCGGAACGGGAGCGGGTTCCGGCTCGATCCCCAGCCTGTCCAGGACGGCGCGCCCGGTGGGCGTCTCGGAGAGACGTACGATTTGAGAGCTCCGGTGCGCCTCGACGAGTTCAGACACCGTGTTGTGTATTCCAAGTTGCATGAGGCGGTCCGTAGACGTGGCCATTGGGAGTCCGAGAGCCAACTTGTACACTTGTCTTATGATGGAATCAAGCACCTTGTCGGTAGTCGTGAGTCGCATGTAAGGTACCGTGATGTTGAACGCGCGTTGTCAAGATATCGCTGCCTAACATACTATTGCATAATCGTGGCGGTTAGCCCAGTTAAGTATGCGTCTCACCGAACAAATGTGCAATGTGGGAAAGCAGTAGCAGCAAAGTCCGCGAGCTCCGCGGGTATTGCTCGGCGAGAAGCTCACTCAATGGGGCTAATCCGCCACGATCAACACATTGAAAAGTATGAACACTGCGGTTCATCTCGAAGCGAATGTCGAATAGCGTATTATTCGAAACTACTACAGAGGAACCTCGATAATGCGTGCCCGGTTTATGCGACATCCCGCATTACGACGAATTTGCCCGGTCCCGATGAACTCCGCATAGAAATAATGTATTAAAAGTTTGGTTTACATGACGCGTGATTCTACGTGTCTCGCGTCATACGACGTTCTGGCGGCGCAGCAACGTGGAAGAGTTCTGCGCGCCGTTTCAGAGGGTCCAAAAACATGCCGCTGGCAACCCAAGACAGCCGCAGCGCCGGGAGGAAGCAGGAGACAGTGCTTTCTTTTCCCTTTCCGGGTTGTGAAATGCCTCAGCGTTTTTGCATTGCGTCCTTGCTCCGCTCATCCCATCGTTCTCTCATCTCTCGTTTACCCTCACTCTCCTCTTGCCACCACTTTCTCCAACTCATTGCTTCTCCCAAGATTGAGCACGCTTCCGCTGGTTCCCGCCATTCCTGCTTTTGGAAAGCGTGAAAAGCGACAAGGATCCCATCATCGCGACTGTGCACGCCGGCGAACGATGTCTCGCAAACGGACACCAAATTGGACATCTGCTTCCAGAGCTTGCGGCCTTCGAAAGGAAGCTGATGTTGCGCGACCTGAAAGAAAGCCCAGCAGGCAATTGCCGATTTCTTTTGAGGTGAGAATAAAGTTACTCCCGCCTTTACCGCACAGTTCTACGGTTTCGTTTCAATTTGTTCCGACGGTTTTTGCTTCGTCGAAGTACAGCAGATTATTAGCTTAGACATGATTTAAAACCTCCGCTTGTCTTTTCGCCAAGGTCGATCACTGTATCCGTAATTATAGTTTTTTCGGATGATACGACTCGCGGATTATACGACGATTTCGCGCGGTCCCACAAAATTCGTATAATCGGGGTTCCAGTGCATTCAAAAAGTAGAATATTCGCGCAACCCTATTCCAGACTAATTACCTCCTCATTCGTACACAAGCTAGTAGACATGCCAAAAATGAATAGAATGTAGCTCGAAGGGCTCGAGTTACAAATGTAACGGAAGGCAAGGGGCCAAAAAGAGCAGTCCTTTAGAAAGAATATTGTTTGTTTCAAATGTATGTCCTGCCCACTGGTGAGCGTGACCTAGAAAAACCATGCAACTGTGATGCCCCTCCTATGAAGACATACCAAGACGAACCAAGGAGGCAAATTAATGAGGCATTTCGTAGTAACCCATTCGAAACGCAATCGAGGAGGCCCATCCCACCTTTTCCTGGCAGAAGCCCGGCAAGTGTTCCTGTCCCTTGAGATCGCTGACTGCAAAACGGATGGCTTGCCTCACGTCCGCAACATACTCGATCTGCTGGTTCGTGTCCAGGGTCTGCACAGAGGGGAAAAAGTAAGGACACTTGAGAAGCAAACCAAAAATAAGACTCTAGTCATCTAGTTAAAGCAGCCATGCAGAGTCGTCGGAAACATGAGGCCATCCAACCTCTCTACGAACAGCATGCGTGACAACCAAAGCGCCTTTCTGAACATCACGAAGTCAGACTATGGCACCCGGGGCACGGCTCCAACCGGTGAGCTCACTGCGTCCTCAAAAGTGGTCTCTCGATTTCTGCCCAACAACGTTAAAGGCATCGGTGCTCTTTGTGGGCACCGAAGTGCCGTTGCCTGACCTTGGTGACGGAGGCCAGGGCCTCCCCGGCCAGCTGGAGCACGTGGCGGTCCGTGTCCGTGAAGAGGCGGAGCAGCTCCCTGAGCAGCTGGGGCACGTGGGGCCCCAGGGGTGCCTTGGTGTGGGAGCAGAAGGCGCAGAGCAGGGCCACCGCCCCCCGCCGCTGCCCCCGCTGACGGGCCCCCTCCAGCAGCTGCTCCACCACCGTGCGCACCCCGGCCTCGTCCACTACCGACAGCACCACCGCCTGGCAGTACTCCAGCTCCTGCGCATTGACGGCGCGCAACGGTTCGGCCGCACTCCTGGCGAGAATCGGGTGATCGCGATGACTGTCTCGAGGGATCTTTCGTCTCAAAACCGAGGCGGTAAAGACGGGAGCGGGACGCGGCAAATTGTAAGCACTGACATCAGAGGTCCTGAGAGAGAAAAAAATGAAAGACGTTTACAATGCTATGTAATGCCGAATTAGAGCGCAGCTCTTGAGGAGGAGAGGGGAGGGCACGGAGGGAAAGTATGCCCCTTCTCCTGCTCTCCTCCCATTTAGTGAAAAATTTTTGCTAAATTCCCCTCTAAATTTAGCGGGGAAATATTCCCGCTAAATTTAGCGGGGAAATTTAGCGAAAATTTTCCAGCTAAATTTAGCGGGTTAAATTTCCCTGCTACATTTAGCAGGAACATTTTTCCGCTAAATTTAGTGGGTGAATTTTCCCGCTAAATTTAGCCGAAAAATTTTTCCCCTAAATACAGTAGAACCTCGTTGATACGTTCTCGGTTGATACGTTTTTCCGGCTTTTACGTTCAAAAACGCCGGTCCCGTTTTACTTCCATAGAGATACATGTATTAGTTTCTTGCCTGTTACGTTTGCTTTCCCGGTTGTTACGTTCAAAAGTTAAGCAAGCAAAAAAAAATCTCCCTAAATTCAGGCAGCATGAAAAAAACAAAAAAAAACTGGCAAAGCAAGAACGGCGAAAGGAAAAGGTAAACAAAGATAAGGCGTTCAAAGTGTGATTGCTCAACCGTTGTTGTCAACACGCTCAACTTGACGAAGACTTTTTTTTGTTTATTTTTGCTTATTTTATTTTGGGGCTAAGGAGTCGACCATCGACAGCGGTGTTCGGGGAAAGAGCGCACGCTACCCTTTCAACAGGGAGTATTCCTGCCCTCCGTACGCGCGCCGCGCGCATGCCCTTCCCCTTGCTCTTGCCGTCCTCCACTTTTTTTTTTTTTTTTTTTTACAACTGTTTTTTTTGCTGCGTATTCCCAGTGCGCGTATGCCGGCTTGGCGGTCTGCCAGCTCAGCAGCGCGAGCTATCGCAATTCTCAACAGTTCTGTAAGTACACATAAAATAAACTCTCGTATAAGAGCTGCTTTCTATCTCATGTAGAGCCCCCTAAGTGCGTTATCGGTTGTTACGCTTTCCCGGATGATACGTTTTTTTTCCGTGGTCCCCTGGGAAACGTAGCAACGAGGTTCTACTGTATAGCGGGAAAATTTCTCATAATGCAATGTGCGCGGTTACGCCGACACCGCTCAACACGGAAACGGGGCGCCAAAAAGCTGCTCTCTAAAAACTAGGAAGAGGGTGACGGAAGAGCGGGGAAAGAAAACAGACGACAGGTTAGGCGCATTCGTTTTGCTGCAACGACTAGAAGTTGTTCGAATGTTCATCAGCTTGATATTCTTCCTATACGACGCGCAACGCCGGTGTCTTTGTGCGCAATAAAGCTAGAAAAATACTAGATACAGACCCTGCAAGTTATGCTTCCTCACTTCTTTCAGTACATAGAAGCGTCACCGGCAATATGATCTGCCGGCACCGCCAATGTCTGCATCTGTGCCCCACCATTCCGAAGCGACCGAAATGCAGGGGACTTTTCCCTCCACATTATTATTTTAACTTTAAGCTCGAAACATTGCAAGCAGGAATACTTAGAACGTTTCTTAGTGCGATGACAGGTCAGTCCTATGGCAACACTGGCTCGAGGCTGTTGGAGGATAGAGTAAGCCGTGCCAGTAGGACTGCCGACCTCATTCTTTGGCACGCATCACGCAGAAGGCTCAAAGTGAGCACCTTTACACGTTCCGGTACCCGTGAAAGATGTGCCCGATTACATTCACTATCCGGCCAGACAACTGCAACCCGTTGCTTCACCGAACTGTCAATGTAAATGCCACTCATGAGCATACTGAAGCTACTACCTCCTTCTTCATAAGCTATATAAATACAGCCTAAAAGGAACTCCATAGTTCAATTTGAATGCTTCTGAACTTATGCATTTCCCAAATTCCTATACGGATACCAAAAAAAAAAAAAAAGATTAAGCGCCAAAGATGACGTGACAAATCATCACTGCCTCGTCACTGGCTAGATTCCTTCGGAAGACGGGACACGAATTTGTTCATAAACAAAGAGGTTGCGCAGAACTGAGTAAACACGGTGTCAAAAAACCGGATTGTCGAAAAATGTGGAAAACCACAGCGAAATGTAGCGTATTTCGGTGTGGCAATTGTAAACGAGTACCACTGATCTCTATGACAATTGCTGCATCGCGTTTGCCTGCTCCGCGAATGCGGCCACTGGCGGCCATCGTTTTAAAAGAGTTCTATTACCTCTAGCCAAGGTATAGCTGCTGCAGCCACTATCATCCATTCATGGCAGACAGCATTGTGGCAGTTGTGGTGGCAGGCTGCCATCAAAATAGCGTGGGTGATATTTCGTGCTTGATTGAAATTCTTCGACGAAACCTATTTTTGAAACCCGGCGTGAACGGTAGCTCGATCCTTGAGTACCCAGTGAAAGTTTCACGAAATCGCAACACCGGGGAAAAGCAGCACAGCACGCATCAAAAGTTGTATCGAAAGAAGCATAGAAAGCAGACGCCGGTACGGAGTCTGCTTTCGAAGCGAGCTGCGCTGCTTTCTCCCGGTGCTGCGCTTTCGTAGAACTTTCAGCGGGGTCCTCAAAAATGAGGCTACCATTTATGCTGGGTTTCAAGAATCTGCTTCGTCGAACAACTTCAATCAAGCACAAAATATCAACAAATTACAACGGTTAAACCAGCTGAACCACGAAAATAGGGAGAAAGGAGTGAAGACAGGCTATCGCTGGACTACCAACTATTTAATACTGATCCTTCGTTTTCTTCTCTTTATCTCCTGGCGTTGTGGCTACCTTCTCGGAACTTATTCCATCATTTAATGTTATTGCTCCTCTATTATTGCCTTCATTTTCTTGCTACTTGATCTTTCTGTGCCATCTCGGATACTGGTTTGCCGAAGGAATTTTTTTTCGCTTGCCTGTAGGGCAATAGATGGTGAACTAACGCAGTTTTCTTCTTTATCATCGATGGCCAAGGCCTCAAGTATTTCCCGGGCGAGCTGGTCTTTGTGGTGAGCCAAGATGGTTCCCATTTCGAGCTTTGCCTCGCACGTGCACGCTCGACAATGAGCAGCTAAATGCCCCGGCCCTGTTAGGGCTCTTATGTTTGCTGCATGCTCACGTGCTCGATCGTTCACGCACCTTCCCGTTTGTCCAATATACACACGCCCACATGACAGTGGTATGTTGTTACTCCCTTTTCGCATTGGACGTACTTATTCTTATGCTTGGTGTTGCAAGTGCCGGTGTTGTTGGCCTCCCCTAGATTAACCTTCCGGCACATGGCATACCCCTTGTTGGGTGCCGAGCACACTACTTTGACGCCCTGCCTTGTGGCGATCTTTTTCAGCCTATGGGTGACACCATGAATATACGGAACCACCGCGAAAGGTGATCTAGGAACCTTCTTTCGTGTGTTAGAGTCATCCTCTCGGCTGGATCTCTTGATGTTTTGGCAGAGTTTTTCACAGATGGAGGCTAAGAAGGGTCTCGGATATCCGGCCTCATGAAGTCTGGAGATTTGGGTCTCGAAGCTTCTTCCCATCTGATGTGAACACGTTTTCCTGAGGCTAGCTGTGAGAGCTGTGGTGGCGACCCCTTGCTTTACATTTTTCGAATGTTCAGAGTCAAAGGGAAGGAACCCTTTCCCCGATCGCGTTTCGTATCTCCAACAAACGTGTTCATTTTGGAAGTCCAAGGCCGAATCCAGAAATCTGATACACCCATCAGCGGGAAGCTCGTATGTAAAGGTGAGGCCCATGCAAGAGATAAAGAGAAGAAAACGAAGGATCAGTATTAAATAGTTGGTAGTCCAGCGATAGCCTGTCTTCACTCCTTTCTCCCTATTTTCGTGGTTCAGCTGGTTTAACCGTTGTAATATGTACCACCAACTAGCTCAGCTTCTACCCCCTGTTACAAAATATCACCCACGGTACAGTGTACTAGATCCACGGCTATTTTATGGCAGCCTGCCGCCATTGCGCTGTCCACCATATTACCTATGATGGCTAGAGATAATTTAACTCTACCAAAAACATGGCCAACCGTGGCCGCATTCCCGTCCATAGGCGGAGCTGGTCAAACGCGATCCAGCAAATAGACATAGAGATCAGTGACGAGTACAGACCTTGGTAGGCATTTTAACGCAGAGAAAGAGTGGACAAGGCACCAGGGCAATGACCCCAGAGAACTCTTAAAACCTCCGACCTCCTGCTGCTTGGGGGTGTCGATGGCTGCGCTGAAGGAGGTCAGCAGTGCAGGCAGGATCTTGGGCAGGTGCCTCGACAGCGATTCACCGGCCACCGCCGACAGGTGGGACAGGGCCTTGGTGTTCACCGGAGGCGTCGTCAGCTGCAGGGTTTGCAAAAAGCCTTCCTTGAGTGGAGCGCCCCTTTTTTCATAAATGCGTCGAAACAACGGCTACCGACTCGCTACCTTCTGTGCCCAGGCAAGGCCAATTCTCCAGAAATTTAGAGCGCTACAAAATTAGAAATGATCCAAATCTAAAGGCGTGAAAGAGAGGTTTTTAAGCCGGAGTGCTTGACACTCGAGTTTAAAGACGCTCCAGCCGAGATCTATTTCTTCTTTCTGGCCTTAGCGATGTTTGCATCGTTCATCCACACCTCCAACGCATTTGTCTTCCATTAGTTCAAACTTGGAACGTCCGCATTTCAAAGCAACGAGCAACAACGAGTCCAGGTAGGGGTACGGCGCTTCATCATTCTCGTCAATCGGCATCTAGACTGCAAGGTCTAGAGACCTTTCCGGCGGTTATCACCCGGGCAAAAAATGCAGTCACTGGGCCGTGGACGCCACAGAGGCAAAGATGGCACTGCACAGAAGGCAATCATTGGAAAGGTCTATAACAAGCCACCAGAACACAACCGTAACAGTTGAAATGGCAAACCTCGTAATTCAGTCACACTCTAAACAGCTAGGACAAGATGTGCCGTTCAAATCCACACAGAAAAGCTAGAATCAAAACATACTGCATAATTCACAGTTCCTTGAATGAAAGAGGTAATGCACCATTTGGGTCCCTTTCGCCATGTAGAGGTTAAGAACCTTTTTGAATCGAGTTTGACGGTAGTACTGGTAACTTTGTGAGAGTAGGTAACATGACAGGATGTTCCATATTTTTATTTAGAGGTCTCCCTGTTGCAAACTTGCAAGAATAACATCCATTTTTTTTGCACAGGCGTTTTTTAGGTTGAAGACATTTGTGCATTTTCTATTGCTGCCGGCCTGCAAAAGAGAGGACAGTCACACTTGCCTGGGGTATCAGGTAAGGTAGCACCACCCTACTCTTGATGGCCATCACTTGGCGAAGTCCGTCCAACGTGTTCTCCGCTAGCTCAGAGTTACCCTGCAAACAATGCGCGAGACATTAAAAAAAAGAACACGTCGCATAAACCTATTATTGAAAATAGGGAGGGAGAAATGTTAAAAACATCTCGGTGGGCAAGGCCACCCATTCAAAACTAATAGCAAGAAGTTTTTTGGTTTTTTTTTTAATTTTTTGTCTTTTATGTTTTTCTTCATTGCCTTATTTGTATTTTTTTGTTATGTATTTTTATTTTATTTATTCTTTTCAATAGAAACCTGCCGCTCTCGCTGGCACGTTTGCATTCAAATAAAAACCATTTATCCCCCCAAACCAGCTGTACTCATAGCTCAGTGGCTATTATACACCAACTCATGTTTACAAACAAACCGGAGCGCCCCTAGCGGACGCCACCGGCGCCGCGCATGCGCGATGGGGGTGTGGGCAAAAAGCTCGCCGTCGCCCATAAACAAACCATTGAAATGCAATGTTGTCGGCGTCGGTGTGAGTCCCCCTGCCCTTTTTCGCGTTCGAATTGTTAATTCTACGTCTTCCTGGCGATGTCTGACTATCTTGAGCGGCATCAGCGAAATTACCGAGGCTCGTTGCTCCGCAGAACTTCGCGTGAATAATGTGACACGCGGCGATTCATTCCGCGTGGACGCCGCAGAATGTACGCTAAAGCCTGATTCGCATGACGATATTTCGCTCACAATTTTCAGTCGCGACGTCGCTCGGACTGCAAAAGCGTGAACCGCAGCTGAGATGGTCGACGTCGATACTGAACATTGCAAGCAGAATCGGACCAAGGCATAAGAAGTTGGTGATGGTCACTGGTAACAATGATCAACTATATCTACTGTTTACATCGAGCCTGCTTACCAACCTTCAAATTTAAGTCTTTTGAGGCCTGCACTTACTTCTTATCACAAGTACCGGGCCAACATTTGGTCTACGGGCCGGCGTTGTTTGAGAGAGCAGACGACAAGCAGAAACATTTGAAAGAGCAGACGACAGTTCGAACGATCAGGCGGCCGTTTGAACTCGAGGACGCACTGAACGTAGTCCGCAGGTGGTCCGCACAACTTGACGGTTTTCTGGCGTTCATGTTGGAACAAAACAAATAAATCTGATGACCACAAGTATCCGTGAATTCAACCCAAAGTGCTTCCCGCCCAAGCAATCGTTGTCCGACGGCGTCTGCTTTTCCCTTCTCATGGCACATATCCAGATTCTCGGACGAACCGAGCACGTGAAAACTGACCTTCAAACCTTTCTCGATACTTTTGGTACGGCCCCAGTCGCGGCGTTTTGACGAGAAGGCAGGTTTTTGTCTGGTCGCTTTCAAAACAACGCAGGAATACACGTCTGGCATGGGGACTTCTGCCCACAGCCTCAGACCGGAAGTGCGACCGATGCGCCACCACCGCGCCGTGACGTCACAGAGTTGAGTTCGTGTATATCCGACTGCCATCGCATCAACCCAGGTTCGATCCCCGCCGGGGCTTGAATTTGATATACAGTAATCCCTCGTTACAGCTGAACCTCGAATTTATGAAACCCGATTTTAGGAATTTCCCAATTTAACGAACAAATTTGGATTCCTCATGCAGCCTATGCGCGAGGTCTCCCTTCCTTGATTTGGGAAGGTTCCCAATTTAACTAAATAATTAGCGGGTCCCAGTGAGTTGGTAAATCGAGGTTAAACTGTAGTATAACGAAATCGCTTTTTTCGAATTATCGCTTTTATCGAAGTTCAATGTGCCGACCGAAATGCACACATTTTAACCGGACTATTCTAAGTGCATCGGCGGTCGACCATGCTTATTACGAAGGTCGCGGTGCTCTACCGTGCTTGCAGGTATAGACCTACCTGACTCTACCTGCAAGCCTGCCTGTCAGTCATGTCGCGGCACTGGGGGTATATGCTGGTTTTGGAGTGGCCTTCGTACATCGATTGCACAACAGCTATTGTGAATTTCCCGATAATAATTAGCGTGCCGGCAAGAGAGAAGGCCGGTGATTAAGAAAATAGAGTTCCTTGAGGTAGCTCAAAAAAATTAAGACCAGGGAGCATGAAATGTGTCCCACACAAACCACACTCTGAGATTTGTGCTAAATTTCTCAATCTCTTTATTCATTTATTTTTATTTTATTATTTTATATATTTAACACTTCTTATTTATTTGGTATCTTTATATAATTTTTTTTCATCTGAAACATTCCATTCTCGCCGGCACATCTTAATGCCAATAAAATAATTAACTTTTTCCAGAGCAGACACGCTAGGCAACTCGGTGGCTATTGGTACCTGACTTCCACTGCACCGACCCGGTTTCAAGCCCCTCCGGGACATCTTACGTCGATTTTAAGTGTGCCATTTTAAGACTCGCGTATAACCTTATTGGCGTGTAACACTCTCTCAGCGTGTCGTTCGTCCCCGACGATAGCCCTTGATGCTCGTTCGTGACGATTTTCTCGTAGAAGGCGACCCATAAAACACATTCTGCGTTAAAACACTAGCGGAGTACCCCTTCAAGATGCCGTGGCTCACCAGCTGGAGCAGGAGCGGGGACAGGATGTCGTCCAGGGCCCGAGAGCCCACGGTGGAGTGCAGGTTGTCGAAGGTCCTCGCTGCGGCCACCCGCACCTCTCGCAGGGGGTCGCACAGGGCTCGCCTGGGGACCGGTCAGACACCTCGTTTGCTCGACTGCTACTACCGTCTGTTGCAGCATACCCAGAAGTGCGGGAGAAGCCCCGCCTCCCGCCAGTGATTAAGATAAGGCGATGACAAACGCGTATGCAAAGTGACATTTGTTTTGGATTTCTGCTTGAAGAAATTACCGCTGCAGACACCAGCACCTACGTGTATCTATGCATCCGGCGTGCTCCTTGGGAATTTTGCGAAGGGTTGGCCTTAAGTTGTCAATAAAGTCTCCATGTGAAGAGGATTCATGTGAGAAGGAACCACCACCCAAGATGAAGCGAAACTTACACTTTCTAGGCGACTAATGGCCAGATCGGGCAGATGTTTTTCCACGGCCACCAGTCGCCCGAAGGGCGAGAGTTGCGCTTCATTTAGGGTGGAAGTAAATTTGTTCTTGTTCGAGTGTGATCTCGGATTTACCTAGATTAACTTGGGCTTACCAAAAGTGACCTGGGACTACCCAGACTGATGCAGGGTTACCTCGAGTTGTCCCTCGAGGTAACCCCAGATCAGTCTGGAATCAGTAACTCGAGGTAACTCCAGTTACCTTGAGTTACCTCGAGTTGATGACCAATTCGCGCTTTCCACTTTTCCCTCGCCTCCTCCTCTCCCTCCTTCTATTCTTTCCAATGTTGCCCGTTTCCTCCCCCACCCTCCGCCCCTCATCCCCTACCCCAGAGCCTTACCCCTGATTTGCTAACCTCACGGCAGCTAACCCATAAACTAACTACAAGAAAAGGGACCATGATACAAAAAAGTAACCCCAACACGATTGACAAGCAGCCTGGAGTCTGTGAGTTACAATGCCGTTGGCATCGGTGCAAGTTTTTAGTCAGCATGCCGTGCACTGGTATTTTGTTTACATGTTCCCCTCGAAGGTTTCCTTTCTTTTTTTCGGGGGTGAGGGGGAGCGACACTGGTAAATACGATTGGAAGCCATTCTTTGTTTTTTAGAGCTTCATTTCGTTTTATCGGGGAGATATCCACAATTTTGGAAAACATATTGTCTGCACATGCGCAGCCCCACGCAGACGCTGGTTCGAAAGTTGCGAGTATGAAAACGCGTGATTGCGTGTTCGAGCGAAACAAGCCATGGCCTCCCGAGAAGGGGAGTTAGGTGCTGCTTCCTAGATGCAGCCGCCTGCGAATGATTGAGTTCCCCCATCGTATCCTTTGTACACATTGTGACTTATCTGCAGCTTATCTTTCGCCCGAAGTTCGAACAACGAAGGTTCTTCACTGTTCCTTCCTTTTGGCCCTCACATTTTCATACCAATGCATTCCGATCCAGGCTTCCGACAGGGGGCAGCAGTTATTTAAAAAAAAACAAAACAACCCGCCAATTCACGTTGAATAAAATTTGCGCCGAATAAAAACGCGAGAAACAAACTTGGTTCTCGTTTCTTGGTCCTGGAAGGTTCCTTCCCTAATCCTCGGGTACATAGATTGTGACGTGTCTATTGCGGGGCACCCTTTTTGCTGGCTTATCTCCATTCACATGCTCGCACAATAAACCACCCCTCCATCCGAACAAAGCGCGCAGATTCGTGCCCGACTTTCTTAGACCCCTCTTTCTATCCTTCGCTTCCCTCGCTCGAAGACGCGAGAGGGAGGAGAAAGCCTCGCAAAATATCGGGTTTGGTGGTCCGCCTTTAAGGGAGACCTTAGGCTACCAAGGTTGACCCGAGAATATCCGATTAATTTGGGGTTCCCCTAGGTTGACCTGGGATAACCCAGGACAACGCAGGGAGGCCTGGTGTTACCTAGAGCGACTTGAGGTTACCCAGGGTGTTCTGGGGTTAACAGGACGACCTCGTCTCGGCGATCTCACTCACCTCACGGTGGGCACCAGGCTGTCCAGGAAGGTGAGCACCATGTCCCTGGAGGTGGAAGCCAGGATCTCGCTGAGCCCCACGCACACCCCCTGGCGCTGGTCCGGCAGGGGCGAGTCCAGCCCCTGCTCCAGGATGGGCACAATCTCGGGCAGGACCCGCTCGCCCAGTTTGCGCACCAGGTCCCCCAGGGTGCGGGCAGCCACCTGAAAAACAAACAAACAACTTGCTTTTTCGGCAAGAACGGCCTACAACAGAAGTCCTCAAATTTTTCCAATTCCAGGAACCCATATCTGCCTTCGACGGCAAGCCGGGGCACACCTCCCGATTTCGGCATTAATGCAACAAAATGGCGCAGAAACGTAGACCTCTCGGACGACTACGCACGTACAGGGGGTGCTTGACTCATAGGTAGTTACCTACCAGTGAGTGGCTCAATCTGCTCGAATAGCGCCGAAAGAATGCTCCGCTTAGGGGCAGGAAAGATTGTGGAAATCTGAAAGCTAGCAGAACCCCAATCCGGAGAACCCAGTTCCCACGGCCATGAACAAGTGACGACATTGGTAGTTCTGAAGTTGCCTCGTAAAACATTGTGTCGATCGAGGTACCGAAACTCTTCACTTAAAAACCAGCGATGGGAATGTCAACCATCCCTAAACATTTCCTACCGACCACAACCGACAGAAATAGTCTTGTCTTGCACAAAAAAGCTTCTTCTACATAAGGATAAGCAAAACAAACTACATGTTTACTGCATGGAGAAGGGCACAATGCAAGAAGTGGGAGCCCTCCTTTACTCTGGTGCTCTTGGTCAACTTTCCAGAGCCCTCATCATTTGAATCCCCCTTGTGCACGAGTGCAAAATAAAAATTTGCAACTAAACATTCGAGAGAAATCTCTCTGGTTGGGAAATACAATAATTAAAATATGGCAACCAACCAATTCCTGAACATGTAGAAACCAATTCCTAAACATGTAGGGCTCCTACATGTTTCGGAATTGGTTGCTTGCCATATTTTAATTAAAATAAAAATTGGAGATCTAAGAGATTGTCCAGTCGGAGACGCCCCCGCACACGATTTCGAGGGGCCGTCTGCTCCGTGCACTTCACCATCCCCCACCGCCAAAATTTAAGCGCGTCTCAACCACATCCAATGAACTTGAAGACGAGAATGTGCCGCGAATGAACTGGGCAAATGCCGTGCGTGCGTGTGACGTCACGAGGTCTTGCAACTTGGTAACATCACGAGATGTCCCGGTGTCACGTTATGTCACGTCACGGTCTCGCCTGACCTGCGCGGGTCGATTGCAATGAGTCGGTTTTCTCACAAAACACAGCATTGTAAGACAATCTGGGCTCATTCGATCTACCCGAACCAGCTGCACTCGGCACACACCGTCGTATTCGGATTACGAGTGTTATCTGAAAACACAACTGGACGCGCATTGCCCCGCCCTTCTCTGCACCGCGCTACACTTTTCCGCACCGGTGCAGGTCAACCGAACAAGTCTCTGTGTCCGTGATGATCAAAGGTGCGGGGGGCGTCCTCACCTGCTGCTTGTCGTAGCTGCTGCTGGCCAGGAAGCCCAGGAGGAGGGAGAACAGGGTGGGCAGGATCTCCCGCAGGGTGCGAGGGGTGTTGGTCACCACCACCTTCCAGACGTGCAGCGACGCCTGGCGCACCATCAGCGACGTGTCCAGCCGCCCCATGTACAGGCCCGCCAGGACGCGGTTGCGACGCTCCTCCCCCAAGGCAATCAGGATCGCCTGAAAAAGTACTTTTAGGTCGGCACGCCGTGGACGAGGTGGAGAGAGGGGCCACGCTCTTCCCTAATGTTGAGTGGATCTTCGCAACGGGGGCTCTCACTTTTAAATCTTGCGACTGCTCAAGGCCCCGTTCACCCACTTGCGTTTGCTTAGGACCGAGCTCTTGCGGTCTCTTACGACGAGAACCCTGGGACTGCATTTCACTAGAGCGAAGGTTTTGCGGTATTTGCGGGATCAAATGTACATGCCATCTACGAGAAACGGTCGTTTATAACATTATCGCAAGTTTTCCGAGCCAGAAAAGAAAGAACGATATGGGGAGGGAAATGTGAAGTGTTGCATGGCTACCCGACAGAAGGTGCCAGTGTGCTCTCTTGTTGTGAAAGATCCCAAGAGGTCTTAAAGGGATACTGAACCAAAATTTGGATTTCGCAAAATAAGGCCGCAGAGGCGTTGAACAGGATGCTAGTAACTCCAAAACATCACTCATACACCGACAGCTCAAAAGGATGACCATATTTTTGGAAAAGAAGGGCGCGATCAAGCGAGGTCTTTGACGTAATTGCCCTCCGGGAGAATTTGAGAATGAGGGGGAAGTGGCCTCGCTTCTCTCCTCCTCGCTTCGGTTCACCAGCTCGACGGGACGTAGCGAGGAGGAGAGGGAATGGGATCCGTGATGTGCCTTGTCTCGTCGGCCTCGTCGGCCGTGTTCAAGTGCGCACTTCCTTAAAAAAAAAAAAAAAAAAAATACGGCGATCCATTAGAGACATTGCTGTACGAGTGATGTTTTTGGGTTTTGCAGCGTCCCGCCTATCCGTCCAGAATTGTTTTGTGAGCTCGAAATTTCGGTTCACTATCCCTTTAAAGCATACGGTCGCAAGCAGTTACCAGTGTGCGAACCAGCCTTTACGTGCCTGGACTGATAGCCGAGGAACCCCTTTCAGTGTTGACATTGATGCTGTAGGACGGTTCGGGAGCCTACAAAGGTTGCATACAATATTGAACATACTAGGGAGTGTTTGACTTATGGTTAAACAATCGATGGGTGGCTCAGATCTCCAAGAGTAGTGCTTAAACTGGGAAGGTGCTTTATACACGAGGCTAGGGACGATCGAGAAAGTTTGGGAGCTTGGCGAACCCACGAGCGTGCTCTGGGGAATCCCCGCGTTCCACTTGCCAATGTTGCTCGCTGGTGTTGGCAACCCTTTAATATAAAAGTCCACGCGGAGAGTGCCAAATAATGCTGAAATCCGCCGGACAGTTGACTGGCAAGAAAGTAAACCCCTGGAGTGTTGCAAACTTGTTTCAATGGATGTGTTCTGCACTGCCCAAGGGACAGGGCCAGGGCATTCCAGCCCAGTGCCCTTACCTTGTGTGACTGCTCCGTGCCAAAGTTGTCGTCCTCGTCCGCTGTCTCGGTGGACATCTTTCCGGTCACTCCTGTGGAGAGATAAATAAATTCCCACTTCACCTACGCGTTCCCAATTTAGCCCTTCCTTAGGGACACAGATTGGCGTCCTAAAATGAACCAGTCGCTCGAAGAAATGAAACGGCCATCCTATCGTTACCCCATAAAAAAAATTGACCGCATCTCCACGTGGTGAATGATGTTGCTTGGGGCGAAGCTCTGGTGGTGCTTGTCTGCGTAGACGCGGAGCCGCAGCATGCCGAGCCTTTTCATTCATGTTCAGTAGGAGAATATGTGGTTTTCTTCTTTTTCTTTTTTTAAGCAGACAGATGGGATGGCATCTTAGAACCCCCTACTCTTTTTTTCTTCTTTCATAATTTCTTTCATCTTTTTTTTTCCAATTTTTTTTTTTGCCCTACACGAGCACGTGAGCACGTGATCTCACGAGCAAAAGCACGAGCACCCGACGCCGGCCTACGGCGGACGGACATACGGACATGGCTAGCCCCTAAGGAGCTTCGCCCCTAAAAATAGGGGCGACATGGATCATTGTTTTCTTAGAAAGGGATGATCCATGTAATCCTTTGTCGGAAAAAGTCACAAATGCAAATTATCCGTAGCATTTTTTGGCTATCTGGAAACTGGTTAAAACGTGTTAAAATGTGTTTGAACACTCGAGCGTGCACCCGTGCGTCATGTGCAATGGCAGACTGGCCTGAGATCTTGTACAGCAGGTCTCCCAGCAGCTGCACTGAGCTGTAGCGGATCCGCCAGTTGTCGTCGAACAGGCCCTTCTCCAGCTGGGGCAGCAGCAGGGTCATGGCCGTCTCCGCGTACATGCTCACCATGCGCTGGCCCGCCCTCAATGCCGTCTCGCGCACAAACTCATTTTCATCCGCCAGTGCCTGCGTCGCAAACACAAAAGTTCTTCCGTGAGCATCACATTCCGTCTGTGAACTTTGTACGATGGCATCCACTACTACCCACCAGCAAGGACCCAAATTTGATAAAGTCAAATGAGAAGGCACGAAAAATACCAGCAAGTTGAAATAAGTAAAATAAAACGCTGAGGAAATGTTACGAAGATGCCTGAACTGAGAGAAGTTCCTAACATTAAAAAGACTAAACATTTTTGATAAGAAAACTAAAATGCGGTCTACAAATGTGGTTAGTCCCTTACTTTGATCACCCTAGGAAGGGAGTTGTATCCAACATACTACTAAGAATATATTACAGAGAAGCTGTTTCTGGATAGGGTTCCTTCGATTTTTCGTGTGCGCGACCAAACATTCCACTTGCACCGCCGCACGCCTTCACCGTATAAAACATTCCAAGTGAAGCACCAAAATAAAGCGTTGACGAACGCGCGTGCAAGATGCCATTTGTTTTATGCTTTTGCTTTAGAAGAGTTACTGCTGCAGACGCCGGCACGTGCAACACCATTCTCTGCATTTTCCTCGATGCTTGGGTAATTTAGCATGTGCGTATCCTTACGCCACTACGACCACCGATCGAGACAATAAATGTGTTCGTGCCTTTGTTCAAAATTCTGTCACATCTGCTAAACAGCTTCGCTGGTCATCCACCTTCACAAAGTGGAATGGCTCGCAATTTTTTTTTTACAGATGCTTCTTCGCGATTATTATTAGATTAATTTTTACATTTTGCCACACATTCTAAGTAGGGGGGTGAACTGCATAGGACGGCTCCACCTGCCTTTCTGAGCTATAATTAGGGTTCTGTGTTTTCGGTGATTACCGATAAACTTTTTCGTCTTTCAATTACTCCAGCAATTGGAAAACATTCAGAACCGACTCAATTGTCCAAACCCCAAGATCGGCTGCCGTAAGACGCCCTACAAAGCAAGAAGCGCCTCCGCCACCTTGAGGATGGGGTTGATGATCTGCGAGATGTAGGGGGTGAACTCCTTCTGGAACACGCTAGGGCAGGTAGATGAACATCATGACGTAGCCGTCCTTGACGTGCGGCGCAATGTCCGTCCGCTCCGCCGTCGAGATGATCTCCGGCATCAGTGTCTGCAGCTTCTCCACCCCCAGGCCTCCCAGGACCTCGCTGAGACCTGGCAACGGAGGAACTCATTCAGAATCTGCTTCTACCCCTTCGTCGATAACGGCCACTTTTGGAAGAATAAACTGTGAAAAGTTGAACCTGAAAGGCAATCCACTGTGAGAGTAGTTTAGGGAGAGCAGGGGGATCACTGCAAATAGACTGCACCATAGAAGCCATCAGAAAGAAAGTCCCAGTCACAACTTAAAAAAATTAGTCAAACCCGCTTATATCGAAATCGCAAAAACATGTCTACCAGTTTGATATAGCGGGTAATTCGATATAAAAGTTTTAATGAATTTGACTCTCGAAAATCCACTTTCTGCTGAAATATTACACAATGAAATAGTCTTGTATCTTCTGCTGCTTTTTCTTCATTGCATCGGCGATAATGATTTTTTTCTATGCTATCGACAGACTCCGAAATGCTGAGGCCGCAGCCTTCTATATTCGCGCATTAGCGCCGAACTATGCCGAGAGCACGGAGCACAATCAAGCAGGAGCACCTTCTCCTGCAGAACGCCGTTTTGCTCTGCAAGTTGGCTTTCCCCTAAGGGAGGCGGCTGCTTTGGGGGAAAGCCAGCTAGCAAAGCAAGCTGGCTTTTTTTGTTCTACCAGGGGGCCGCGTCAACCACCCGGAAGAAAAAAAAAGCTCGAGGTATACCTAAGCACTTCTTACGAGTTGTGAATGCGAAAGCATGCAAGCCGCTCGTCCACTCTTTTTTTCGTCTGCTGCATACTTTTCGTCGCCGGTCAGCGCGCGTCCTCCCCTGGGCACGCTGACCTTGGACGCTCCGTGTTAACGGCGCGCTGATGGACACGCAGCGCCATGGGGTGAGCGGTCGTGGAAACTGACAAGCGCAGCGGCCAATGGCAGCCCCATTGACGCGTGCCAGCCAATGGAACCGAAGGCGAAATCACAGAAACTAGGTGCCGTTTTCAAGCTTCAAACTGATGACCTCAGCCCGCTTCATGGGACAGTTAATGCTTTCGCATTAATAATTTTCTCTTTTGCGGTCTGGGCAGGGAGACGGAGCACGGAGCACCCTCTCCCCGCTCCCGCAGGCTGCCTAAAAAAAAAAAAAAAAAAAAAACCCGCCAGCGTGCTTTGCAAGCTGGCTTTTCCCTAATGCGCCGCTCGCGTTGGGGGAAAGCCAGCTTGCACTAGCAAAACGGCGCTCTTGGCAGTTCGATATATCGGTAGCGGCTGCTATTTTTGTTCTATGTAACCATAGTTTTTGCTATACAGTCCAATCTCAATAAACGGAACCTGAAGGGACCAGGAAAATCAGTTCCATTTATCAGGAGTTTCATTTACTAAGAGTATAGAGTGTAGGTACGCTAAAAATGTTAAATGGTGCACAATTTGTAAACACCAGCTAGTGAATGTAGAAGGCAAAATAATGACAAAAATGCCAAATTGCTGCTTTTGTATATTCACACAAATCGTGCCAAAAAGTTGAACCAATATTCATGTTCCCCACTTCCCTGCTCTCTCCAGGGTGTCTCTAAAAACAATCACTCTCTGAGTAAAGAAAAACGAGGAGATCTTGGTTTGTTTAAAGGGATACTGAATCGAAACTTAAAATATACAAAAAACGTCTAGAGATAAGTCAAATAGGATCAGATCAACCTGTAATTGATAATCGCATAGTCATATTTTAAGCGGATGGCTATATTTTTCGTTCTAAATGCCTGGACTTTGGCGAGCGCTTCAAAATCAGCCGTCGAAGATTGCGATGCATGTCGAGAGATCCGGCCGATCCGGCGCGGTCTTGACGTCATCATGCCTCGGAGGGCCAAGCGTACCATAGTTAGGAGTCTTGCCTCTTGGAGGCGTCAACGTGTAACAATTTCGCTTACAAAGTACCCAAGGGCTGTAGCATATCGCGGAGCCAGCGGAGCGGCTTTGAGTGTACGGTCGCCGACCAACGCGACGAGAGCGGTGGGTACCGTATTTACTCGCAGAATGAACGCACTTTTTTTCCCGAAAAATCGATGCAAAGTTAGGGGGGGCGTTCATTACGCGAAGTAAAATTTTTGCGTCCGTATTTACTCTCATAATGAACGGACCTTTTATCCCGAAAAATCGACTTAACTTCTTATCTCTTTGCGCACGGCCGCGCGACTCCAAAACCAAACTGCGATGCGCAAAAAAAAAAAGAAGAAAAATGCTTCTCTCCATGTTTTTTTTTTTTCTTTTTGCTTCCGTGTTTTTTTTTTCCCCCCGCCTTTCGCAAGTTGTTTTGTCCTGGTACACCTGGGTGTACCAGGATAGAAAAGTGCGTTCAATGTGCCAGGAGGCGAGGGCAGGATGCCTTCATTATGTGCGCTTTGCTTAGGCAAGGGCTTCTCCGTTTTTCTTTTTCTTTCTATCTCCTTGCGGGCGACGCGCAACCCCGGGACCAAACTGCGCTGTGCAAAAAAAAAAAAAGAAGAAAAGAAAAAAAAAAGCTTCTCTTTATGTTTTTTTCTTTTCTCCTGGTTCTGTGGATTGTTCTTTTTTTTTTTTGCCGCCTTTCGCAAGTTGTTTTGTTTCGCTTTGCTTAGGCAAGGGCTTCTCCGCTTCTCTTTCTTATCTCCTTGCGCGCGGCGCGCGACCCAAAGTCCAGACTGCGCTGCGCAAAAAGAAAAAAAAAAGCTCCTCACCATGTTTTTTTTTCTTGCTTCCGTTGGATCTTTTTTTTTTATTTTTTTAACGCCTTTTGCAAGGCGTTTTGTTCGCCCAAGCTGCCCATGCATTGGCGACCTCGCTGCGCCAGGATAGAAAAGTACCTTCATTTCGCGCGTGTGGGGGGGAGGGGGTCAAAATTTTGACGCCCGAGTTGGGGGTGCAATTAATACGCGAGTGAAAAAAAAATTGAAATTTTGAGAGCCGACTTGGGGGGTGCGTTCATTAGGCGAGTGCGTTCATTGTGCGAGTAAATACGGTAGATGACATTAATAAGGACGAAGACGCCGCCACGCCGCTACATCACCAGTGGCCATGATAGCCGAGAAGCGATTCGGCCTAGAGTCTTATTTGTACAACCCGTCTGCCTTGTCTTTGTCGTCCACAACAGGTAATAGAGCTTATTCACGAAACGATCTTACAGCAGACCTAAGAAGAGATCCGTATTCACGAAGCGAAATTATTGCAAGTTTTTCGTATGCTACGATGAAATCCTACGACCACACCTACGACAGCTACAAAGCTTTACGCACTTTTTATTATCAAATCTCCATCGCTGGTAACATCGTTCGCTTATGTCGTCGCGACGACCAACGTGCATTTCTCTGTGCTCTCTGTGCGCGTCTTAACGAAAGAAAAGAAAAAAAAAGGGTACTTCAAACTGAATGTTGCGGCGGAGACAAACGCTAGAACCACGGATACCTGAAGAAGCTTCAACAACAACAATCCCAACGACCAAGCGACCGCCGAAGACGCCAGGCTTAGCAAAACACTTCGACGACCCGAGACAAGACCATCTGCACACTCCCACGCGACCTTTGTCGACCCTTCTCGTATGAATAGTTTGAACCCTGACCTCTATTTTGGGGTAAGAAGGCCGTCACCCCTCGTCGTACCTAGCTTGTTTTCAGATGCAGCGGTGACGAACGCTTTCGTCGAAAAGGGACACTCTGCTCGATGTTATCTCCTTTTTTTTGTGTGTGTGTGTTATAGAGCTCAAATAAACGCCATATAGATTGCCTTAGCAACATGGGTACGTACACATTTTTTTAGATGACCATTTTATTCCGACATGATGGTACGCCAATACATGTCGAGTTAGAACAGTTTTTGGGGGCGAGTCAATGCCGGTCCAATCTTTCTCTGCCGAGCGTCACGTCAGCATCGAGCTCCGATTGTCTAGAGGCCCAGCGGTTCATAAAATCTGTTGTAAAAGATCGTTCCCGAAGCAATTACCAAGAGTGCAGTGCCAGTGCGGTTCCGCTCACAGTGCGAACAGGTATTTACGTGGATATCGCTGACACACTTTTACTTCAAAACGTATCTTCCTGGACGTTGGCTCTCTCCCGCATCCCCGAAGCCACAAAAAACGCCGTAGAGATTTGTTTACAAGCGCGCCGCGTTGCAGAGTTGTACGGGCCGTCTCCTTTTAGCAACGATAGTAGTTGTGTTGACTTCTTAGCAATAGAGTTCGTTGTCAGTTGCAGTCGACCAAGGCGGCGTAGTTGTGTTGACTTCTTAGCGATCGAGTTCGTTATCAGTTGCACTCGACCAAGGCGGGTATCCCGTCATCAGGAAAGGTGGGCATTCGGGCCCATTTAGATAGACATTTCGTAGCGTGAATATTACATCGCACGTACACAATCCCCAAACCACCCCAAACAAGCGTTGCCGGAAAGACCACCCGATACCAATACTAAAACGAACGGTGGCCAACTCTGCTGTTACTTCTTCACTAAAGCGCCTCTGTACTACGTTCAGGCCTAAGTAATATCTATGAGTGGCTGTACTTCCCGTTGTGGCACTGCTCTTACTGACATGTTGTCGTCAAGACATTCCATCAAGGCTTCACAGATATCCACAAGGTGGTTTTTGGTTATCGTTTTCAGTTTAAAATATGTTTTCTCGCGTCATCCTACGGAATATTGGCATTGATGAAGTCCTATTTTAACACTCTTCATGTTCAAGCAAAGAGATGGGCTCTAGAATTTGGTTTCTGTACCCCTTTAAGATCTAGCAACCTCTTATTTTCTATCCTTGTCAGGCTACTTTTGGAAATGGCATACTTCGTTGAAAGCGCCGTTCTCGTAAAGCAATCGCTATCGAAATCGTTAATGACTTCAACCTTTTTTTCTAACGTGAGTGCACGGTGTTGCCGCTCCAGTGCCGCCATCGCAGAAACTAGGCCACAAGGCCTAAGATGCCAGCGGAAGCTGTGTTGAGCCAAGCTTACCCAACACAGCCACCTATGCGTAAAAAGGGAGGGAAAAAAAAAAAAAAAAAGTATGGCCTCCAAGTGCTCTTCTCCCGTGCTCACAAAGCTCGTACCTCATGTCTCGGCCATTTTTTTTTTCTGCACGTTTGCTAGGACATTATATTGTTCTGCCTAGCACAAGGGCGCTGTGAATGCAGCTGCAAAGTACCTATAACAGCTATCGCTGAAAATGGAAATCGCATCTGCCGGCAGACGCCCCGCCGGCAGACGCCCCGAAGGCAGACGCTCCAATTAGAGACGACCAGGGTTGCTCGACTCACCCTGGGCGGCGCCCGAGCGGTCGACGGGGCTGGCCTCGGAGGTGAGGGTCTGCATGAGCCAGGGGATGAGGTCCTCGAAGCAGGTCTCTCCCATGCCCTTGATCATGGCCCCCAGGGCACGCGAAGACACGCTCCGCACCTGCGAGCCAGGGCCAGAGTCGCTCGGGGCACCCGCACCGAAACCTTCTTTCACCACTCTCCCGTTACAAACGCTACTTAAAGGAGCTGTGCAACAGTTATAGTGATTTGCTTAAATAATTTGGGAGTTGGTGTCTCGACCTTTCTGAGTAAAGAACAAAAAACCGCTTTTGCCTGCATGTCCTAGTTTTTATTTTAAAAATGGACAAAGATTGAGGTTTTCGGCGCCTCTCAACTTCTTCACTAACTTCCGAGTCACGTGCGCTGTGACGTCAATGGGGAAGGCGCGGGGTTCCGGTGAAGCTCTCTCTTTAGAGCCATCAGTAAGCAGCGAGCACTCACCCGCTCGCGACCGCGTGACCACGTGCTGGCGGGCTCAGCGCGAACAATATGGTGAAAGGAGGAAAGTCTCATCCGGGTTCGGCCATACCCGTCCGGCCCTGTCCCCCCTCCCCCTCCGGCTTCTGGTGGCTGTTCCGCTGCTGACGGTTTTGTGGACCTAGGATAGATGGCGCCACTGAAACTCCGTATAATAAAAGTTTTGTCGATGATACCAGGTTTTTGACGCATTTATATTTATGTTGGAACGACAAGATTTATAGAAAAGTTACCTTTTATCGAGCAGGTATTCGCACAACTTGCTATCTTTTTACAAGATTCCCCATTGACGTCATGCCTTGTTTCTCATGGCCGCCGCTCGCGGCTGCAGGTCGAGGAATATTCTAATTTTTGCTTCGCGATTACGCGGCGGAATCGCAACATTTCGAAAGAAGGAGGCGTGTTTTCTGTCCTTTGTGACAAGGTGAACAATGTCAAAAGTAGAAAACGCCAATTCTTTCAACGTTAAAATCGTTGCACAGCTCCTTTAAGCAATATTGTCTAGGAGACAAGGTCTGCGCGCGACGTCATCATCGGTAGATTTCCCCCGTCTGCCCTGAACGGCAACCACGCCTGAGCTCGACGAGAGTTTCCGCCTGCTAGCGTCGCGCTTATTGCGAGACACTGTAAGTTGCGCTGGTGGCGATGCTGACACAAACTAGGAAGTGCTGCGTGGACCTGCTGGCAACAACGTTTGGGAGGAAAAGGTGCGGTCCTCGTCTTCTAGATGGTACTGACTCGCGTCATGTGCCACCAACTCGGTGGGCGGAGGCCGAACCCCTTCGAGAAAGTGAGGAAATGAGGCTGCCTGGTTGGATGAGACTGCCTTGGAAAGTGAGGAAACGAGACTGCCTGGTCGTAGAGGCTCACGAGCCTCTACGACGGCGGGTCTTTAAAACCAACTTCCCCTACGCAGCGAATTTGTTTTTCACTTGCCTCCGGTACGGGGTCCAGGAGTGACTGTTTCAGTCCTGGAATGATGGCCGGCAGGTAAGGCGCCAGGTCCTGAGGTGGAAAGTATGAAAGGAGCGTGCGTGAGCACCGTGCAATGAATCGAAGCCACGGTCAGCCGAGTTACTTAAAGGTTAGTATTTCTAGGAATAAGAGTAAAATGTCAAATGTTCATCCGACAAAGTGTGTTGCATCAAACGCGTCGGAATACCGAGGAGGAAGGTTCTGACATGTCGTCACGTGGTAGTCAAACGAAACAGCGTTGATAGAGTAAAGATGCAGTAAAAAACTTGTTCGCTTATTAAGGAAAGGCCTGCTTTTGAACATTTCTTTGTGTAATTATTTATCCAATTTATATTAAATTCTCATATCTACCATAATCTTTTGTGCTAAGCACAAGCATAAGTGCATTGCTTTCCTATCTATTAATTTATAGTTAAAAAAAAAATCCTAGTTTGGAGGTTGGCAGACATCAATAAACTTTGAGTCCTTTGATCGGCGTGTCTTCGATAAAAATACTCGATAAAGCACGCTAGAGTCTTTCTGCACGGGACCAAAATTTGTGTTCGACATGCAGGAAAAAAACTTGGCACTCCAAGAAAACTAGATAGACATATTACGAAACAAAAATATACGCAAGACGACTCGTATAGCCGTTACATTTGTCGCAGCCCCCAAATACGAGAAAGGGAGGAAGCCATGAGCGCGGGTCGCGGCACCTTGTGGTCTGTGAGGGAATACATGTTGCCGATGATCTGGGCGGCCATCTTGCGAGTCTCGGTGGACCGGTCCTGGAAGGCACGCTGCACCACGGGCATGATGAGGGCCAGGGATGGGGCGTCGATGAAGTGAACAAACTTGGTGTGCAGCAGGGTGGCCAGGCAGCCCGAGGTCTTTCCCGCGGGGTCCTGCAGGGCCTCGAGAAGCACCGGCACTATGGCCTGGATCTCGGGGTTCTTGATGACTGAGCCAATGTTCTGCAGGGCCTGGGCCCCCGCCCGCTGCACCTTCACGTGAGAGTCCGACAGCACCTCCATCAGCTTGGGCACGATCGAGGGCAGGCAGGAAGACAGCTGCTTCGGGGCGCAGAACGCCATGGCCCCCAGCAGCTCCACGGAGCCTGCGCCCAAACACAAGATCAGGACCCGCGCGGTCGGCAAGGTCCGATTTCATGGTACGCTTGTCAAATCGACAGAGGGCATCTGGCACGCCCCGGCAGAGGATTGAAGATTTGACCGGGGTTGGGTAGTATCACGATACAAAAGTATCACAATAGTACCTTAGAGATACTTTCAAGTGTCTGTATTTCTGTGTTGAGATACATTTTAAAAGCACATTTGTATCTCGGTAGTGAAATGCACTTACAATGTGTCGCTTGTAGCGCAATACTCTTCTAGTTATGTTTGTTGTTGACAATTATACCTGTCGGATTTTTATGATAAATTCATAACCATGTTATTGGCATGAAGGGTCCCAAACTTTATATATGAACTCGATACTTATCCCCTCCTACGAAGGGGAAAACCTCAAACGAAAGCTCGATACATCCCAAACTTCACCAAAACACAACCATCTGCTTTCGCCATGGACTGCTTCTTCCACACCTGCCGCAGTTCGGGACAAAATATATTTTTGCACATATCTGCGTCTGTATTCAAAGATGCTTTTTCACCATTTTTGCGGAAGTACCTTGGGGATATCCAGTTACATCAAAGACAAATGTATCTCAGTATCTGTTTTACAACCTTAAAGTAAACGTATCTCGATATTTGTATCCCGTAAAATACTTTCTTTAGTATCCCTGCCCAGCCCCGATTTCACCACAGGCAACCGAAATCTTGGTTGCTTTCTCTGCAGTAAGACTCGGCCAGTTTGCAGGCACCTACACCGTGATTCGAACTTGTCAGCTGAACGTCCGTCAGCCGGCGTTTTGCCTCAAAGCCACTGAGATATCATGGATGTTTGGCAAGGAAGGATGACAATGGAAGAGCGCATGCTCGCAAGCTTTGTTACAAATTTGCAGCCCCGATTTCTTATTCACTGGGCTCGTGGTCCCCAAGTTCATGGACCCTACCGCTTGCATGTGTTGGCTGCAGGGAAAAATTTACGGGAAATTGAGAATTCATGAGCTTTGTGAAACTTGGGAGCTCACAAAGTGTAAGGATTGAGTAAAACTCTGGGAGGTTCGTTCAGTGTTCATAAAAAGGCTCCGCAACCGTAGGACGCTACTAATGCGCAATTAAATTTTCGCTAGCTAAACCGAAGTCTGTGAGAGTGCACATAACCAGTTAGGATTCACGACAGCCCAGCCAAGTGGCAGTTCTTAAAAAAATGGAAATAGGAAGAACATCTCTCACTTCCTTCTCTAAACAGTCAGTATGCAACCTGTCTCACATCACAGATGACAGCAGTGATCAGCAGTGATCGGTACCTCCAGTGGCCTTTGTCCAAGGAAACATGAAATCAATACAACTCTGCATTCTCCCTTCCCCTCCAGTCACAACGAGACATTCTGGGTAAGGAAGGGAGCCGGGTGCCTGGTGAAAACAAAACTCTCCCCAGCTTACCCGATTTTGTGCGCCACTGGTCGTTCTCCAGGCCTGCCAGCAGAGAGGGCAGAGTCAGCTTGACGCCGTGTGCTGTCAGCTTGCTCATCACCGCTTTGGCAGTGTTGTCCGTGGCCTGACCAGACAGCGGGAGATCAAAGGTCACAGAGTATGCACTCCACTGTTTGACAACCCTGTTCAGTAGATGGGGCCCCTGACGTGGGCAACGTTTTAATACGTACACGCTGCGACACAGCGTGACCTAGGTGTCCACACTCTATTGCTCTTTTCTAGGATTGTGCGAATATTCTAATTTTTGAATAGTATTTTCAATTTATACTATATTCCACATTCACTTTGAAATAAACTGCAGTATTAATATTTTTCAAAGTGTTGATCGTGGCGGGTTATCCCCGTTGAGCACGCTTCTTACAGAGTATCGGTGTTCTGCGGAGAAGCAACACCCGTGGAACACGCTTTCGCGGGTGTTGCTTTTCAGCAGTGCACCAGTGCTCGGTAGGAGGCATGTTTGCGGCAAGTTTTCCAAATTAAACTTGCCCTAACTTTGTAAATATTGACATCTACGTATTGGTGGCAAGTTTTGAAGAAGAAACTGGCTACTATGCCAGAGGTAGAGATGCTCTGACAACCTATGTTCATCGTTCGTGATGGTCTTGCAACAGTAGTTAAAGGGTTGGAGAAACTTTTCAATATTCGGTTAGAAGATATTCGGCCAAACCACTATCGCTACAAACTCAAAATCCCCAGTTTGCATGTGCCTACTATTTTCTCATACGAATTAACGTCCAACACTAAACTTTGCTCCCTTTTTTGGTGCCCCATGAAAGGCCACTACAAGTGTACTAGCAATTCTTTATATCAACCTATTTTATTATTATTTAATTTTATGCGTTATTTTATTACTCTATTTTTATTTTTTATTTGTCATTTTTTATTTATTTTGTTTTGCTATTTTTTTATTAATTTATTCACCTGTTTTATTTATTATTTCTATCTGAAATCTGCCGCTCTCGCTGGCCCGTTTGCATTCAAATCAAATTATTTACCTTTCTAGACCAACTGTGCTAGTAGCTCAATGGTGATAGTGTCCAACCGTCGCCTCACCGACCCAGGCTCGAGCCCCACTGGGGCTTGAACCTGGGTTGGTGTGGTGGCAGTATTTCAACTTTAAAGCCCGTAGCACTCCCAGCGTGCCACTAGTTTACGACGCTTGCCATGATGCTCGTTTGCGACACTCATCAAATAGATTCTGTGTTAAAAACTGTCCGTCCACCGTTTGTGCCAAGTGTGTCACCCTCTGTACGTAACGCAGTAAATAAACCATCTTTGAGGACAGTTTAACTGGACCGAGAAGCCTTCCTAGAAATCAGATACTCTCATTTTTTTGTTTTTCCTGTCAATCCGCAACGCTTCCAACCACCCACCTCTGCTGCATCTCCCGGATAGCAAAACAACTTGCCCCATCACTGGGGCGAAGCCGGGTGTCTCCACGTCACCGGTACCCAAGTATGTCACGTTGCAAGCATCGCCAAAGGTGCGGCGTAGCATCGTCAGCGGCTCTTATAAAAATGGCCTCTAGATTTATTCGCGTGAAACGTGTTTCGCCTCGTCGGGAGGGGTCTAGAAATTTGTGAAGCCGAAAAGTGAAGCTGCCGATTAACTCGATGCTGATTGGCTGAGCCAGGTGATGACGCCACACCCCCTAGCTCAACTCTGATTGGCCAATTCAGGCGTGAGATCACGCACGAAGCCACGCTCACTCGACGCTGATTGGCTAGTGATTCCGATGACATCCAGCCACCGCTCGCCCGCCAGACGGTGGCTGGATGTCATCGGAGAAACATCTGCGGCTGTGGAGGGTTCTGGAAGTGCGCCAGGGGTTTAAAACCCGGGTTAGCGCTGGTATCTCCATTCCAGGAATTGCTATGGAGTGCACCTGCCGCACGTTAAGCCAATCGTTAAACTAGCCGATGAAGAGCGCCGAGAGCGTAGACGTCAATCCCAGAGACATCGGAGTGAAACCACACAATTCACGTGCAACACAATGGCCCAGCAATTTGGTGCGCATTTTTTTCTAGGCTCTCGCAGAGTCACCGCCCGACAGTCGGGCGGGGGGAAGGGGCCGGCCTCACCTCTCGGACGTACTGGTTGCTGTCGCCGAAGCAGAGCAGCAGGTGCGGGAGCACGTGCACTACGTAGGGCTCGAACAGGCGCCCCAGCACGCTGCACAGCATCTCGAAGGCCAGCAGGGCACCCTCCTTGCGACGGGCATTCTTCTTGTCCTGAGAGCAGAGGGCCACGCAAACTCGTCATGAGTGGCCCGCACTGCAGGATGCCCGCGTCCAAACACACGGTCCAAACTAACTTGAAAAGGAACCGTATGGAAGCCTCAATGCGGTGGCCAACGTTTTGCCGAGCTTCTTCGAGGTTCTTCGACACCCCAAAGAAGCCAGAGCTAACATAATAATCTAGAGAAAAATTGTACAGCCCTTCCACTTCCTGTTAACTTTACTCCGAATTCCAGTCCTATCTGAATCAAATGGCATCAATATCTTCAGAATGCTACGATAAGCGCAGAAAGTACTCGACTATAACGCTAGAAAAGAAGGCAGCGATTCTCAAGCTAACAGAAAGTGGCCAAATGCAAGCGGAGGCGTAACCTGAAGCAAGGCACTAGTGGCGGCTTTTTTAAGCCAACTTAGACGTAATAAAGGCAAGTTTTTTAATCTGCTGATTTTTAGGGGCGAAGCTCCTTAGGGGCTAGCCATGTCCGTCCGCCGTCCGCCGTAGGCCGGCGTCGAGGGCTCGTGCTTCTGCTCGTGAGATCACGTGCTCACGAGGACGTGAGCACATGCTCACGTGCTCGTGTAGGGCAAAAAAAAAATTGAAAAAAAAAAGATGAAAAAAAATTATGAGAAAAAGAAAAAGAAGAAAAAAAAGAGTAGGGGGTTCTGAGGTGCCATCCCATCTGTCTGCTTAAAAAAAGAAAAAGAAGAAAACCACACATTCTCCTACTGCCATGAATGAAAAGGACCGAAAAGCTCGGCATGCAGCGCCTCAGCGTCTACCTAGACAGCAAGCTGCTCCGGAGACCAGGGCGCGAGAAGCTGCTGCACAGCATCAAAAACGCCAAGCGGACCCGGAGTTGAGAGCTCGGGAAGCGGCGGCAAAGCGTCAACGCCGACAGCAAGCAGCAATACCTATGGCCAAAATCAGTATCATCAGCACCACCCGAGCTTCGCCCCAATCAACATCAGTTCACCACGTGGAGATGCGGTCATTTTTAATTAACCAACTTCTTTGTATGCTCTCTTACCTCTCACTTCTGGCAAGATTTTTTAGACTTTTTTCTTTTTTTTTTTGGACTGCTTTATTATTCGGACGTTTTTTCAGCAGGGTGTCTAGCAAATTTGAAATTCCCTGACTTTTCCAGGTTTTCCCTGACAATTTCAGGTGAAATTCCCTGACCACTGTAGAGGCGGTTAAATATATAAGACCATTAAAACACAAGGCAGTGAGCACTGTGAGGGTCATTTTGCACGGGCTGAATCCAACTTGCATATTCCGAAATATTCGGGTTCGTCCAGTTCGGATTAAACGAGCACTTTCTCGCTGCCGACATAGTGAAGAGGCCACTTCCGGAAACACAATGAAAGCAAGACGCTCAACCACACAAGTCAATAACTGAATGGCAGCATGACCGCCAGATGCACTTTCGGATACTTTCGGCATAAGGCTTGGATTGGGGTCTACGGCTTTTCCATTTGTTACTAAATCTGGTAGCTTTAACTGTATATAGCCTAGTGTCACGCCTCCAGTCCAATTAAATCCAAGGCTTGGACCGGATTTGCCGGCTGTTCCCTTTGCGTCGCGTAGCACACTCTACATCGGGTGAGCAGAGCCCGCGCTACGCTCTAAGCAAAATTTATGGCCTATTTTTCTGCCCCTAAGTGCTCAAATCTTTGCTCAGGGCACTCGATGGCGTTTCCGATTCATTTCCCCTGACTGGGCTTGTTTTTTGACAATATCCCTTACAATTCCCCGATTTTTCCCGGTAATTAAAATTTGCCTGACTATTTACGGTTTTCCCGGTCGCTAGACACTCTGTTTCAGTCCGTGCGAAGCCCGAAAAATCGGTCGGCAACTTTAGTTCTTTCTAGCTTTTATTTGCACAGAACACCGGCGTTGCGCATTTTATAAAATAAAGTTGGTGAGCACTCGAGCAACTTCACCTCGTCATGGCAAAACAATACATGCTTAACTTATGGCCCGCTTTCTTTCTCGTTCTTTCTCTCGGGACCATTGATGTAAACACTTACGATCTGCCGCGTACTGCTTTTCTCTTGACGCCCTCTTAGCCAAATATCAAACACTGCATCGATGGCTTCCAGGAAGTTTCTTCCGACGTTTTTCCAGCTTTGATTATCATTGCAATTTGTTTGGCCCCGACTAAGTGGGACGCTTGTGCACAATGGGACTACGACGCATTAAGCTTTATTTTGTATTAAAAACAAAAAAAAAGAGCGGAAGAAATCATTTTTTTGCTGCGAGCCAAAGTCTTTTTTTGTGACAGATGGCAACGGCATTCGTTGTAGATGCGTGTTTCAAGTCCTCACTGACTGCTTAAAAATTGCATCAATAATATGGTCATGACCAGGCCACTGACCAGTCTCAAAGAATATTTGTGAATCTGGCAAGTAAACTGATATACCCATTTCCACCTGGAGCGCAGGGACCAGAAAAAGACGTCACGAAAAAGGTTTACGCCCTCTTACGCAACGGGCATAATTCCAACAAACTTTCGTAATTGTTCTACAACTGAAAGCGACGAGGACTGCTTTTGGTCCAAGTTGCGCACAAAAGGGCTAGATGCATCCAAAGCAGGCGTTCCGAAGTTCTGCTACCTGTACGGCCTCGGTGAGGGTGTTCATGATGTCGAGCTGCTTGAGGGACAGGATGCCCAGGCCCCTGACCAGCCCCGCCAGGCCGTAGGCGGCGCCCCGCCGCTCCCCGTACTGGTCCGAGTTGAGCAGCTGGGTGAGCAGCTTCTGGACCAGCGCTGGCGCTTCCTCCTTGATGGCCGGGATCAGGGGCGGCAGGCAGGAGGCCACGGCTTCTTGCACCTGCGCAACGGAATGCACCGTAAGCCTCTGCCCGTTCCACCATAAGCACCCATTTTGTAACATTTGGAAAAGTACACAAAGGACATATCTTTACATACTGTCGACCTAAGCTTCCTTAGAATTTTACGGTATATTGCTTTTTAATCGGTCAATCAATTAATTAATTACTAGGGGGTTCCTGGCTCTTGTATGTGCACTGCATGTTAAGAGGCAGTTATTTCAAAATGATACA
The DNA here is from genome assembly GCA_013358835.2 of Ixodes persulcatus. Taxonomy (NCBI): domain Eukaryota; kingdom Metazoa; phylum Arthropoda; class Arachnida; order Ixodida; family Ixodidae; genus Ixodes; species Ixodes persulcatus. The sequence continues at coordinate 96,530 of JABSTQ010009215.1, read as the reverse complement.
ATATATCAATCAACCACTAGGTGCTGATAGATTGATTTAGAGCAGCTATCATTGGGTCCAAATCAGTCAATCAAACAATTATCAGTGTTTGCTGGTTCTCAGATGTGCACTTCATGATTAAACACCTATAAACTATCATTGGTTAAAAAAATATATAAATCACTAGGTATATTAATCAATTAAAAAATCGTTGGGGGAGTTCCTGGCTCTCGCATGCGCTCTACATACTAAACTGACCAGCTATCACTGGCTTGAAATGAACCAATAAAATATTCTATAAATTAACCAGTCAATAAACCAAAGTGGATAAGACAGCCTGAAGAGCTGTAACCAACTTCTGCAGCCAGCGAAGAAGCTAGCTGAATAGGGACAACTGCCACGGACTGCCAGAAGGCAAAAAAGACATTCATGGAAGCGTTGTTTCTCTATATACCAAACTTGTCAAAAGGGTAAGAAATGACTGTGCGGTTCTGGGTTATTCAAGACCTTCGATAGAAACGTTACTGAAAAAACACTGACAAGAGACAAGCAGATGCTTGAAACTGCTCGATACAGTTCTCAGAACAAAGCCGCTTTACTACTGTTACTGGCCCACCAACCAGCTAATTGCATTGCGTGTTTGTTTAGATGGCAGGAGCTCACTTAGCCCCAGTGGGCGTCTGGCGTCTCCGCTGCAGATGTGAAATTTTGCCAGTGTAGTACCTCTACTAGCCAGGTGCATCATGCAGTAATGACGATTCACAACTGCACGCCGATACGACGCTCGTTTAGATTGAAACGGGAAGGGGCGGGGACTGAACCCAGGATCCCCGGGTTCTGCAGCAAAGCGAGCTTCGCTCCATGTGCTCCGAGCTGGTGTACACTAGCCCACTCGGCTACCGATCCACCCTTTTCCAACAAGCTTTGGGCCCCCAACCGCCGAGACAGAAAGGTGCCCCAGCCACCCCCGCCCTGCCCCGTCTGCCCACCTGCTGCGAAGGCGTGGCCAGGGTGTCGATGAGCTTCTTGACGATGGGCTTGACCCGGTGGTCCTCCTTGTCCAGGTGGCGGGCCAGGGTGCCCATGAGGATGACCACGCTCTGCCGCACCTGGTCGTAGCTCACGTCGTCCGGGGCCTCGTCCAAGAACTTCTCAAACAGGGGCAGCAGCAGGTGCACTGCGCCCTGAGGGAGACAAGGTAGGTCAAGAAGGTATGTCGACGAAATATGCGGTTGCATGTTCCGAGAGAAAAGGCGGCAGGCAGTCTCAAACTGCGCACTGGGGATGGTGTCTGGAAAGCGCCTCCCACTGGTGTGTTAGTCGCATCCTAAAAAGTGGTCCCTCAATTTACACCCGATGACATCGTAGATGCCGGCTGCAATCCTGGCGGTGTTACAGTGGCGGTGGTGGATGTGGCAAACACCTTATCTTGCTGCAGGTCGCTTTTCAGCTTGACAATCCATTCCGCAGCCAGGAGTCGGGACGCCGCGAAGACGGCGACGCTTGCATTCTCTGGCTCTCTTTTCCAGAACTTATACACCCAACCGCTAGGATCGCGACATCCAACAGCACGACACCCGGCTTTGGTGGCTTCACCTATTGCCACTTTGGAACCACTTTCGATGCATGGGCGAAATGCAGAGAGCAAGTCGTCTGCTTTCTTCGTAGGGGTTGCGGTGACGTCAGAACGACGCCGAGTTCTGATTGGCGTTGATTGAAAGGATAGTCGGTAGACCTCAATGCTAGATGCCTTGGGATCTACCCACCATGTTTTTCAATCAGCCAATAAGAGTATGGCGTTCTCACATCATCGCAACCCGTCTGCAAGAAGCAGACAAACTTGCGCTTCGCACTGGACGCTGAACATACAGGTTGGAAAAATGTTCCAGGAACCGAAGTACTGAGGGACGGCAAATACCCTTTCCATTAGCTCGGAGGTTCTCAAACTTTTCAATCTCGACGAACCCCTACTTGCCAAGAGTTATGGCCAAGAAACCCTCCCTGTTCTCGGTACTGATGCAATAAAGCAGTTCAGGAACCTATGGACCTTGTAAACGGTAATTCACATACTAAAAAGTGTTTTACTCAGAGTTATGCATCAACGAATGGCTTAGATCTGCTAAACATAGTGCTTAAACTGGAAAAACACTTTACTTAGGGGTAGGGACAGTCGAGGAAATTCAGGAGCTCGGAGAACCCGTGGGGGTGCTAAGGGGGAGCCCATTGTTCCAACCTAGCTTGAGAACCTAAGCATTAGCTTATTCAAGACAAGTGGTTCGTGCAATTTCTTTGTTGATTTTACCCTACACTTTTAACACTAAGCAAGGTACTAGATTAATAGAAAGTAGTAGTGGTAACTTTCCATTAATCTACAACAAAAGCCTTTACCAACAAGTATAGATCATAGCTGCACTTGGTCTGGGGCATTTCTGGCAGGACTCAACGAAGGGCGAGTTCATCCTTAGCAGACGAGAGTAACGGCGACTCAGAGAAAACTGGCCAACTAAAAAGATGGGGCTGGTTTTGGCGAGAGATGGAAACCGACCCGCAGTAACGAATCGACTTGTGTGTTCCGAGCGTTAGAGCCGAAAACAAACTCGAGGAAAGAATCCAGGATGCTTTAGCAATCATTATCCGCATACAGTAGGCTCGTGATAATTCAAACTCTGCTATTTCATACTTCTGGTTAATTCAAACAAATTTTTAAATTTTGGTTGTTCCGCTATGTTTTTATTGTATTTATAAGCCGCTTAATTCAAACGTTGTTCAAATTTTTTGTTCTCGTGGCCCCGTTGAGCGCAATTCTTACCGAGCACCAGTGCACTGCAGAGAAGCAACACCAGCAGAGCTAACTTCCGTGGGTGTTGCTTCTCCGCAGGGCACCGGTGCTCGGTAAGAAGCACGCTCAGCGGGTCTAACAGTCTACAATAGACAACCTTTTTGCTGGATGAACAAACCCACCCAGGACTTGAACAATACGCTTTGCGCACCGAGGACGAAACAAAACCTCAAAGCCACGGACGCAGTCTCCTCCACACAGATGAAGGCACTTTGGCGTTGTCCCTGCAAGCCTCGACAACCCCAGAAACCCCGACACTTTACGGCTTCATAAAGACCCGTTCACAAACTTACGGTTGTTTTAGAACCGACCTTTTGCAATCTCTTATGACCAGAGCACACACTGCTGGCGCCACCTACGAAGTGACCCGAGAACTGCATTTTACTAGAGCGAAAATTAGGCGGTACTTGCAAGATCAAATTGGGAGTCTTTTTTTCAAATGAGCAAAATGAGCCAAATCCAGAAATTGAAGCTAAGCTAGTTTTGGCTGAAATTCGGAGTATATCTAGGGTTCCATCGTTTCAAAAAAGGTATTAATGTGCAATCGGTCACATGCGAGAAAAACCAATGTAAAGGTGGCAACGGTATGGGGTTCAAAGCTAGTCCAATAAGCACACATTCCTGTTTATCTCAGTTTTGCTTCACATGAATTTAGCTCATTTTGAAAAAAACAAAACAAAAAAAACTCCTCTGATGTACATACCATCTACGAGAAACATTTTGATGTTTGACAGATCAAATCTTGCCCCCCCCCCCCCCCCAAAAAAAAGGGTTGGTGCATAGGTGTATTATGCTGCATAAATTTCCGTAGAACTATTTGTGCGAGGAATAAGAAATGACGGGAAGGGGGGGGGAGGTTTGCCGAGTTTCGCTTGACAGTTCCGTGAACTGCCCGTGCTACAGAGGACGCGATCTTGGCTACTCAGCCGCCGTCCAGAGTGACAAGTGAAGATTGTGGAATCCCGGCTGCTGGAGCAATGTCTATAGCCGTTTCAAGCAGACAGGAACGCGACGCATTAAAGCGAGCAAACGAGCAAGCCAGAAGATAAGAAATTGCTGGAGAAACCACTATTGTTGGTTGTCTATGAATTGCGGTAGCAATCATCTAGGACAACCTCAAGGACGTTTAAGACAACGTCGAGGATGGCGTCCTGGAGGACAACATCAAAGATGACATCAAAGATGACATCAAAGACGTGTATGACGACCTCTAGGGCGATCTCAAAGACAACGTCTAAAACAACCTCTAGGGTGATCTTAAGGACGACGTTGAGGATAATGTCCTAGAGCAGGGGTTCTCAAACTTTTTCGTCCCAGGGACCCCCAGCAAGCCTCAAAAAGTCCCAAGGAAACCGCCCTCCCCATCCCCTTTGTTACTGACCAATAATACTAGGCAATAAAGGAGTTTAGATGGTGAACACAGTTTATTGCACAGGCAGAATAAGAAGCAGAGGGGTGAACCTGGGGCACAATGTAAAATATATATACATATTAGTGCAAAGGGTGAGGTTGCTTCGACTGCAACACCAACTCAATCCATGGCTCAGTCCGTGAAAGGTTAAACTAGCGAAGGGGGGCACTGCAATTTGGTTGCTCGCGGAACCCATGAGACCAGCTCGCAGAAGCTAGTTTGAGAAGCACTGTCCAAGAGGAAGACGTTAAAGACGACCTCTTGGACTACCTTAAGGACGACCTTTAGAAAGACGTCAAGGTTGGCAGGACCTTCGAAGAGGGTGCGAATGTGAATGAGTGTGAAAATCTGAGCTGAAATGGTCTACTGTGCATTAGGAAGCCAGAAAGTCCAAGAAATCTGGGGGGGGGGGCTAAAGAATGCTATCGCATTAAAAGGACGCGCGTGCGCCGTAAGGGAGCGTGGCGATGCAACCCGGTCGGCGCTTTGGCGTTATCAGTGTGGTGTCACTTCCGTGACCAAGTTTTCATGACATTGATCTCCCAACTTTGCACCCCCTTCCAAGCGCGGAGAAAGACGTAGTTCTACGTAAACAAATGAGTAGTCCTGTGTTAATCCACAGTACAGTCAAAGTGAATGCTGTGACACGTCATGATGAAGTCGTTGGGCATTGGCGTCGCATTCACGCACCGTGGGGCAACGTTCCAAGATCAGAGTCAGTTGATAAGCTTGCTAGAAAGCCTAGCACCCTTCCGTGGCACATCTGATTGGTGGCATTTGCTACACCATCAACCTGCCTTAAGGGCACACGCGGCGGAACCGGCAGAACGCTGGATGCAGATTACCTGGAGTGGAAAGGGATTCTGTCGGGGTTTTTATGGTAATCATAAAGTTTGTGCAAAAGTCGGCGCAAAAAGAGCGTCGTTCGAAAATGGTCTTTCTTGGTCGTCCATGGAGGTGTTGACGCCGGTGGTGCTAGGAACAGCATCCACCCGCACCCGCTCGCACGCAGGCAACGGAGAAGAACAGATTTCGAACGCCGCTCTTTCGTGAAGCTTGTCAACCGATAGATCCAAGAACGTTGCCATGGGGTGTGCGGACAAAAGTGTTCGGAACAAAATGGAAATCTGACCATTTTGTTCCAACGCTTTTCTTTTTTGTTCCGGGGTGCGGAAAGTGTGTCTCTCAGCACGAGCTCTCGGCATCGACGGTGCTATAACGGCGTTTTGTTATCAGCTATTTCTTTGTATTTTTCCGGAGCGTGCGCAGTGGGAATCTCATATCACGAAAACCCTATAGTATATAAGACGGGTTGTTAACACTGCAGCGTAGCTCAGTAGCAACGCCTTCGCTTTGCACGCGGCGGACCCAGGCACGATTTCCGAGGGTGGCGGGCAATCTTTTTTGAATTTTTAACAACATCAACAACGGACACCATACGGCCTACTATGCCAACTACAGCATCAACAGGTTCTATAACAGCTATCTGCGTCACATACACGCAAGTGCTCCACAGCTACCCGATGGAAGGCAAGAGAGTGTCCTCTCGTCGTAAGAGATTCTAAGGGGTTTCAAGGCACACGATCGTAAGCAGTCGCGAACCAGCCGAGAGAGAGAGAGAAAGACAGAGGGGGAGAAAGAGAGAGAGAGCGGAGACGTGAGGGAACGCACGTTTCCATGGAAGTCGATGAGGGCGACTGCGGCGTCCAGCATGGCCTTGTGGACCTGCGGCCGGGGATCACTCAGGGCCAGCGGTACGAAGAACTGCATGACCTGGGCCACGCAGGCGGTGGGCACCAGGGAGGCCAGCTGTCCCAGCGCAACGCCGACCCCGCTGCGGGGCTCCCACACGTCGGGGGGGCTCTCCACCAGCACCCGGCCGAAGCTGTCGCGGATCGGCTCGGGACGCTGAAACGGCATGTTTGTTCCGAGCCCGTCAAATATTAGGCTTCAGCCGTTAGTTGCAAAGCTAGAAGGTCATTTGGGAACCACTTGGCTATACCCGGTGTCCCCGAAATGAGTTTCTTTTTTTAATTTTCTCAACCACGCTAGTTGTAGAAATTTTTGAGTCTTCGTAGAAACACGCGGCTTAAACTGTTAGTTCCTACATGGTGCACCGCATGCAGTTAGATTTCAGTTCAAAAAATGAGAACAACATACTGTCTTTCTGCTCGCTCAAAAATAGGTCTACTAATAGAATTAAAACAAACAAACATGTTTTCGTCCTAAGGTAGCTAAGGCAATTAGACGTGTGCCAGAGAGGAACTGAGGAGCAAGTCGTGACGCCCGAAAAACCTCCAGGATTTCGTGCTTTAGTAGTACAAACATCTGTTACGAAAGCACCAGTCTTGCCCACAAAAATTTAAAACGGTGGAAGTCAGCGCACCATAAATATGGCAGCACCTCTTTATAGTAAAGGCCAATATAAGGACATAAGATAAGGACATGGTGAAGCAAAGTTTGAGTATGCTGCAATACTCCTACAGGCCTGCGAAGTACACACATTGAAAAAATGACATTATCATAGGGAGGTCCTACTGTACCAAGAGTGCGACCACAATCTCACTCTCCTTTAATCTGATAGTGTCTCCCTAACTGTGAACTCACTTTTCTCACCCTAACCCCCAAGAAAGAAAAGAGAAGGTGTGCACCTGCAGGTACTTCTCGTAGGTCTCCATGAGGCGCAGCAGCACCTCCTGGAAGCAGTCCGGGAAGGCGGCAACCAGGGCCCGGAGTGCCCCAGCGGCGGCCACCCTAACTTCCGCATGCGGGTGGCCCACGTCCCCCAGCAGGCGGCCCGCCATGGCCGGCTCGGGCTCCAGCAGCAGCTCCCGCCACAGCCTGGGCACACGCACAGTCCCTCGTCACTTACCGCCCTTAGCACACACACAGTTCAAGGAAAGACCCATATTCAGAGGGTGGCCCAAACAAAACTATCAAGAAAACATGCAGAGCCTCTTTCATTCCACGTGAAGATGGAGGATCAGCGAAGCTGTTATCTTTACAATGTCTGGGAAGATGCCTAGAAGACGACATCTAGGACGACCTCAAGGACGACTTCTTGGACGACCTCGAAGACGACACCTAGAGAATGACGTCTAGGACGAACTCAAGGATGACTTCTAAGACAACATCAGGGAAGACACCTAGGACCACCTCAAGGACGACTTCTAGGACGAGCTCCAGGACAACGTCTAGGACAACCTCAAGGACGACTTCTAGGATGACCTCAAGGATGACTTCTTGGATAAGCTCTCAGACGACCTAAAGGACGACCTCGAGGATGACCTCAAGGATCCAAGGCGAAAATCAGTCCACTTCCAGCTGGATTCCAGCTGGACTGCCTCATTTCCAGTTCCATAATCCAGCTGGAAGTGGACTGATTTTCGCCTGGGATGACTTCTTGGACGACCTCTCAGACGACATCTAGGATGACCTCAAGGACGACTTCTAGGACGACGCCTAGAGAAATTCAGCCTTTCCACTCTGGTGGAAACCAGAGTGGAAAAGGCTGGAAAGGTTGCCGCCATCAATCAGCGACGGCGGCAACCAGACAACCGGCAAGCCGGTTGTCCGGTTTCCCCCGTCGCTCATCGATGGCGGTAGCTATCCAGAGTTTTGTGTCGACATTTGTTTGCCCGCGAACACGATACTGGGGAAACTAGCCCTTAACAGCTCCGCTGTAAAACATTTTGGCCATCCCAGTGATGTGATTGGCCTAAGCCATTTTGGCGCACGTTTCGGAGCAACCAATACAGTGTTTTGGAGCAGCAAATGTGGCCTTTGGAGCAACCAAAACAGTGTTTTGGAGCTGCAAAAGCGGCTTTTGGAGCAGCCAAGGCAGTGTTTCGGAGAAGCAAAAGTAGATTTTCGAGCAGATATTCTTAGTAAAATAAAAATATTTGTTTTAAGTGCTGTACAAACGAAGGGCACTTTGTGTTGTGTTGTGTTCTGATGTGACTTGTTGGGACGGAATTCGCTGCTTCTGTTTTTACTGCTCAGACATCCCACAAGTGTACAGTGCTGTAGGCATTGCCAAGCAATTTTGAAAAACCGCTTGTCACTGTTTTAGTGGTTCTCGACGTGCCAGATTTTCGTCAAAAGTAAGCAAACGTAAAACAATGAATTGCAAGCGTCCCGGCTGGTGCCTCAGTCACGCAATTATGTTCGCATGCACGTGAGGCCAACTTCGGCAGGCTTGCTGTTGGGCATGCTTCGTCGCGCGAGCGCAAACAACGGCTGTCTGATCGAAACCGAAACCGTGCCCCTCAGCTCCGTCGCCAACTTATCCCCAAAATTGTACCCGAAATGTAACTTTCGAGCATGCAACAAAAACAGTCCAGTGGCGCGTGCTTGCCAGGCCGGCAAACAAGTTACAAGCTAAACACACAGAAAAATAAAGAATTTGAGTGCATCGATGCAAGACATTGCGAGCCAGCCTCAAAACGTTCTTGGAGCGCTTTGTTCAACAACTGAACTCGAGACAAACAAGCACGCTGTGCGGGTTCAGCGTGCAGACATTGCCTTCTTTCTTTAGCTCAGTTCTCTTCACCAACTTTCTTTCACGGCAGGTTTTTCACGTACCGAGGTCCCTCTCAAAAGAAGGCCCACCGAGACGAATCTAGATAATCAATACTTTGACAGAGCAGTCTTTGAATTAAAGATGGATTTTTGTAGTAACGTATGATTTTAACAAGAACAGGAATGTCGATGAACATGCGGCGGTACTTAGTTTCATTTTAGAAAGTACCATATCTGCAGTGATCTGTGGACGGCAACGTTCGACGTCGCGCGACCACGGTGACTGAAAGGCAGTGAGCAAATATAGTTTTCCCACGGCCGTTGCTTCAGCTCACAAAGTAACTCCAGCCGCGCAAAAACGTGGTTTCGTTTCACAGCATTACTGATACCCGGCACGCTAGCGTCGGACCGTTTGCACATATCCGCGTCTATCGCTGAAAATATAAAAAAAAAAAGATACGAGAGACAAGAGCGCGAAACGCGAGACGCCGGGAAAACCATGCAAGACCGGGTGGACAATAAATGCAAGGTACTTTGTGTCAGGCGGCCGCTTGCGCCCCATAACATACGTCTGCTCAATTACAGTACTCAGTTTAGTTTCGGTTTTGAAAGGCGACCTAAATTGGTCCTTTGGCGCAGGCTTGGCGCAGATTACCCATATTTTGGTGAAATGTAGCAGGATGTAGCAGGGTTAGCCCCTTGGCGCAGTTTGGCGCAATTGGCGCAGCAATCACATCACTGCCATCCTGACGCTACGTGAGAATTACGTGGAATGCAAACTGAGGAACTGTCGTCTAAAATATAGGTCATGTGGCCACATGACCACATGACCCATAGTGGCACCAGCTATGTAACCACTGTACATCATATGATGATGGTTCCACTATGTCATCAGTGTGACCTGCACTTGCATGAAATCATCGGCGTGATGCGGTAATGGGAAATAAACTGCATGACTACAGCACGGGACCGATTGTGACGTTACGGGGTCCGATGACCCCGTGGGAGCGAGTGATACCACATTTTTGTGAGCTCTAGACTTAGAAACTTGCTCATAAAGGCATTCTGCTTTAAAAACCAGCTGCCTCGAACGAAGCTTTGTACAAACTGGGGGAAAACCCCGACGCTCACTTTTCAGCAAGCGCTTGTATCTCTTCTTTGGAGTCGAACTTTGCTACCCAAACTCGGGATGCCAGTTCCAGGGCGTTGGACGGATCTTTCTCCTTGGTTGGCAGCACCAGCTGCAGCATCAGCAGGCACTGCGAGAGACCGACAGTTTACGCGTAAGTCGGACGTCCATCAAAAGTTTGCTAGCTTATGATCATTGTGTTTGCAGGGCAGAACTGTGTTCAAGTTTCAAAGGGCGAAATAGTGAAGGCGGGTTAGTTCATTATACACTGAAAGTGCCAAAAGATAGGGACAAAGTAAAGGCGACAGCAACACAAGGCGCTTCACCTTGTTGTCGTCTTAAGGGGAGACACCCCCTGGGAGGGTCAACTTTTGAACCCTTGTATTAAAATTAATGAAATTTGTAGGGTAGGCTGGTGGTTATACTAGAGGGTGCATAACAAAATTTCAGGTCTGTCAGTTAAGTGGGAAGGAAATTAGGGCAGCTTCTATCAGCAACACCCCTACATTGTTTAGTTTATCTATCGTCGGAAAACTATCACAATATTCAAAATTTTTATTCGCTAGATATCTAGCAGAATGCCTAAGAGGTGCGGCTATGGAAAGTTTTTTGTAAAAAGTCATTTATTTCTATATATTTTCTATTCTGCAAAAATGGTCAACTTTTTGGTCTTCTGTGTCTTCGACAAAATGTCAACATTTTTTATAAAAGACATCCATAAAGTGACAAAAACATTCCATGGCCGCATTCCTTATTAAATTTTAGTCAGGAAAAGTGAAGAACGAGCCTTCCCTGTTTTGCCATTATCAAACGATAGGTTGACTAAAATGGAATTTACACCAAAAAGTGGAACGGAGAAAAAGGCGTTCAAAGTGCTCCAAACCCTACCTTTTCTTTAGCTTAAGTGGACAGAAAATAATTTATAAAAATTTAACTATGCAGTGTAAAGTAGTGAAACTTTCTGGGAATACTCTCTAGATGTTGGTGGATGTAAATATCTAATTTTTCAAAATCAGTGTTTTTTACAGATCTTTTTTTTCTGGGTAGTGTCCCCCCTTAACTCTGTCCCTGCCTTCTGAAGCTTTTAGCGCGTAACGAACCAACTACAGTAGGCTCGCGGTAATTCAAACTCGGATATTTTATACTTCTGGTTAATTCCAACAAGTTTCAAAATTTAGGTTGTCCCGCTAGGTTTTCAATGTATTTATAAGCCGCTTAATTCTAAAGGTGTTTTCGTGTAATTCACATTGTTTGTTCTTGCGGCCCCGTTGAGCGCGCTTCTCTCCGAGCACCGGTCACCGCGGGGAAGCGACACCCAAGGAGCTCGCTTCCGTGGGTGTTGTCACTTGGCAAGAAGCGCGCTCAACGGGGCTGAAGCCCTGAGGGGACACATGGACAATGAAAGCGGGCGCCGCACGGCAGTTTCCATAGCAACTTGCATGGACACTGAAACGTGGCAGCATCGCATAGGTCCACGTCGCAGCGTCCGCGCAAATTGCTGTGGAAATTGCTGTGCGGCGCCCGTTTTCATCGCTCATGTGTCCCCGGCTTACCTAATAGTCGACAACAGACAACTTCTTTGCTGGGTGAACAACTTAAAGTGGAACTCAAGTGGATTCCGAGATCTATTTATGGTGATAATTCAACCTACAGGCTTCAAGCATCCTAACAAATAGTGATGGGCCGAACTTTTGCCGAATCGAAAATTCGGCAAAGCAGAACTTTCGGCAAACTTTTCTAAAGAATCAGCAAAAATACACTGTTACCAAACTTAATGCTGGTATTTAGTTCTTCCTAACAAAAAACTGTTTTATGTTTTTTTTTTAAACTTCATGTAATGCATATTGACACAGTTATTACTAAATAGGGTGATATTGTACAAGATAATTGTATTGGTGTCGTTTTTGTGTGTTTAGTGGCAATTTTACAGTGACTTCTTGCAGAAGTGGCGTGACAACGAGGTTGGGTAGTAGCGGGCACAGTCACGAATCATGAAACGAGAGTTTTGGTTTTGTGGCCTCATAAGCGCAAGCCTGCAAGTGTGCGTACATTGTTCAAATAAAGGCAATAACACTGCATTCTTACTTTCTCCGGGAGTCACCGTTTTGTGCGCGAAAACGAATGCAACCGTTGCTGAGCCTTCACCAGAAGAGAGAAGAATATTACTGTAAATATGCATGTTTTTCGATTGATGTCAGCTTTGTATGAAAGTGTGCGTCCCATATTTGCAATGCCTCGTTTTTAAACTTTAATATGCTGGTTTCTGAAGTTAGGACACACACAAACGTTTAGGAAGATGGGAAGAGTTAGGAATGTCGGATGCGCAACGTCGAGCATGATAGTTCTGTGTTTAGTTTTGTGTGGATAGATGAAAACTGCGAAATAATGCTAATTGAAAAGCAATATTATTTTGTTCTGGCATAAACAACTTGTGAGCCGAAAACAGGACTGTCATAATAGCTATGTGCTTTAAAGTAATTGTCAGTCAATGTTTCAACTACCTCGTTGCATCACTGGAAAGGTCAAATGAAAATCACGTTGTTCAGAATGTACTGCTGTTCTTGAGGCAGAAAATATTGAAAAGAACCACACTCGCAAACGCACAATTACTGCATTTCCTACTCTACACTCGCCGCAACCGCTGGTAGTACGACACTGTACGATGGTAACATGGCCACACGGCGTCCATTTGCAATCCATGGCCCAGTTGCATTCTTGCGCATGTGCAGACACTTGCCGAATTTTTGCTGAACCTTTGCCAAACTTTCCTTTAAAGGGGCCCACCAACAATTTTTTGACTGGTTTGAAGTTCGCGCTGAAACGGAGCTCCATGAAAGCAGGAACACCGAGGGAAAAAAATATTACAGAAATTCGCAATATCTTGTGAGTTATTAGCAAATTAAATATTGCAGAAAACAACTTTAAATAAGCAAAACATTGCGCTTCATGACGTAAAATGAAACAGTTCAGCGATTGGAGCAAAGCGGTTGGCCAATTGGACGCGAGTTTGGTTGATAGCCTGTCGGCTTGGTCGGCCATTAGGCCTCGCTGCAACCATCGTAGCTTTGGAATCAGGTTGCCATCATCGCTGAAAGCTGGGCGTTGCGCCGTACAAGGACACACCACGCAAGCGCCGCGACGCATCTCTGCCTCAGTCCGCTTCGACAGCCGCGGAAGGCTCGTCTCCCGCAACTCCGCCACCGGAGCCACCTCGGCGAGTAGGAGGTACTCCGCCGCTGGGAGGCGCGCATGAGCGACGAGGCGCGTTGTTTTCGCCCTTTTCGAACTTTAATTTGCAACTTTATTAGCTCTATAAAAACGACTTGTTAGAGAAATAATGACGGTTAACGTGTGATATACTTTATTCCGCTTCAAAATTTCTGGGACGGCTCTCGCCAATCACGAAACCCAGTGAATGTGACGTATAGTGAAAGGGAGCGCCGTTATGCGCGCGCATTCGGCACCTCGCGGCGCCACCGTCGGAGGAGGTGTTTCCGAGTTGTCAAATTAAAATATGATACGCTAATATTTTTAAACTCTTTCGTTGTCCACTGGGTTTCCGGAACCACTAGCGTGGAGAAACCGCAAAAAAAATTAGACGCTCAAATACTGTTGGAGGGCCCCTTTAAAAGTTTGGCATGTGCCGAACTTTGCCGAATCCAAAGTTCGGCAGATTCGGTCCATCACTACTAACAAACCCGAAATTCCCCTCATGAACAGCCAATTTCCCTATTACAAATATAATCAAAGATCGTAACATGCCCCTTTTTGCGCCTTGGCGCAGACACCGGGGGACGCCGTCGGACGGTGTTTTCAAACAATAATTTCTGCATTACGTCTTCTACGTCAAAAGATTTGATGTTTTGGTCAAAATATAATGCACAACGTGCCTAAAAGGAGCAATAATAGTAACGTTTGGAATCTCTATGCAATTGTAACTACAGTAATCCCTCGTTTTAACGAAATAGCTTTTTTCAAATTATTGTTTTTATGAAAGTTCAACGTGGTCCCGACCGAGATGCACACATTTTTAACCGGATTATTCAAAGTGTATTGGCGGCCGACAAAGCCGATTACGAAAGCCACGGTGCCGAAAGCATGCAAGCCCACACGGTGGCGCATGGAGACACTTGCGTTCCCTCCCCCTTCTCCACCGAGGCAAATGGCAAACTGGGAAAACGGCAAACAACAAAACGGAGTAAACGGGTGATGAAGGGCGGAGTGCACAGAGCGCCGCTTCCGATGCCGATGCCGACGCGGGGACGCGGGCAGGAGGCAGCACAGCAGTGCAGCAGGAGCGACGTCCACATACCGATGCTACTCAAGGCACCGGCAACCGACGCTGCCCGACTCCTGTCGGAATCGGGTCAAGGGAGCGATACAGCCCGGAGGAGATCATCCCTTCAAGGAGCCTCCGACGCGAGCGCCTGCGGCGTACTACATGCACACATGCGTCCTATGGGAGACTGGGAGTTTTTACCGAAAGTCGCTTAGATCTGCGATGTTGAGAAAAGTGGCCGGACTAAGTCCGAAATTGCCGAGGAATTCGACATTCTGGCACCGGCTGTTCGACACTGTCCACCATTTGGGAGAAGAAGCAAAGTATTGGACGGGTTCGCGATGCTTCTCACGCAAGAGAAAGCGCGCCCACGAACTGAAGATGAAAGATCGACAACTGCTTTGCGGCCGTCGAATTTTCTCTCGCGAGCATGCTTGCCGAGCCGGCGCACGATTCCCAGAGCTGCAACGAATACTACAGTATCGTGTAAAAACATGTTGGCAAAACCATCGACGGTAACTTTGATTCTTCGCGCTTGTGAATGCAGACATTCTCGTTGTTGCTCCTGCCACGGATGCTGCGATCATAGACCTTGCATGCGGCCAGGGTAAACACGAAGCCACGTCGGAGAGGCACCTTGGGAAATGCCAACGACTGCGGAGATGCGAAACATCCTACAGCTGCTTTGAAACAAAGTGGAGTGCAGCGGCGGTGACAGTGTTCTTGCGATGCCTGCGGCAGTTCGAGGAGAACTGATGCCAGGATAAAATTATCGGCAAACTCCACTTGAATATATTTTTACTCGGTAAAGCTGCCACGAGATGTTCACAATCAAGGTTTGTTTGACTACCGTAATATCCCGAGTCATCGCCCATCCCCGAGTCATCGCCCACCCCAATTTTTGGGCCAATATAGATTTCTAAAAAAGCACCGAGTGATCGCCCACCCCTTCAAATACCCCAACGCGGACTCCGCGATCTGCAAACACTCAACCTACCCAAATGACGCGGCCGCAGACCTTACAGTTGGAGGACGTCCGTGACAAAGGCAAACGGAAAGAAAGGCCCTCTCTTTGCTTACGCATTTTGCGCGTGAGCGACTCCGAAGTGGTAGTGTATCCATGCGAAAAGAAAACAATGAAGATAACAAAATAAAAGTTTGTTTTGCTTACGAAGATGTCGATCTGACAAAAAAAAAGAATCGGAAAGATAACGCAAGCATTAACCCAGTCAGGAATCGCGAGGTAAGCGTACGCCCCATATTTTGGGATGTAACCGCGGAGTGTAAGGTCGAAGTCTGTCTCCGCCGAAGTAAGGTCGCTGCGAACCCGCTCCTTCTCCCCGCACGTCGCGACCGCGGTTGTGCAATGTTTTAGACAAAGCCAACAGGTAAATAAAGCTTTTCTGGAACGCCCTACACAGACGTTAGTAGAGCGTCCCAAACCCCCATTGATAGCACGCCGTGCACAGACGCACGCATGTACGCAAAAAACAAGGAAGTTGCGCAAGAGCTTGTGATTGACAAGGCGCCCGACTTGGCCCGACGCCAAAGTATTTGCCACGCGATCGCCGGCTTTTCCGCTGGCTTTTCCGCTTTCCCAGCATCGCTCTTCGTCGCTTCTTTGGTCCGCTCGCTCGCTCGCTCGTTGCGCCTGGTTGGTTTTTCTATTTTCTTGCAGAATTTTCTTTCTTTTCTTCTCTTTTTTTCTTTACTAACTAGGAGAACATAGTGGTGACGTGTTTTCACGGAACAAACGTTCATGCTCTATGCAGATCGGTGGTGTTCCTAGCGCGTATGCAAGCAACGGACTTCGCGGTAGTAAAACATTCTTTCGTGAGCATTTTTTCTATAAAACAATAAAACTAAATCGAGTTTTGAGTTTAATGTATCTGTTGCGTAGCAGCGCTAGATACGGAGAGAAAACTGGGCGGCTTTCTCCGCTTTTATTAACTTTTTGTGCTCACCCACCGAGACATGGCCCACCCCACTTTTTCTATGAATTTCAGGCGGCAGGGGGGTGGGCGATGACTCGGGATATTACGGTAAATATACGGTCACAGTGTACCATAGTGTTCTCGTCCACCTTCAAGGTTGCTGGCACTGTTTTATCGCCTCTATCGTTTTTATCAAATTACCGCTTATCTCAAATTTTTTCGCCGTCCCGCTGACTTTGTTATAGCTGCGTATTACTGTATTTTCGTTGATCAAATTTCATGGAGGTGGTGGGGACCCAAGGATGGCCCCCCCAAGAGAAAATAGTGCCCGTGTATCTCTATTGCTGCAAGTTTACTAGAACGTCTTGCCATACAGAACTGGTCATTTTTATTAAATAATACCCAACAAACAATGTGCCACCAAAAACAAGCTCCTACAGAAAGCCCTTGAGTGCCCCTTTAATTTTGTTTTGAGGTGTCATGTGCTTCTAAACAGTCCACGATAAACATTTTGAAGACCTTAAGGGGGGACACTGGCTAGAGATTTAAGGGGGGACACTACCCAGAAAAAACAAATTCTGCAAAAAAACATTCATTTTGACAAATGTCATATTTACATCCACCAACATCTAGAGGGTATTCCCAGAAAGTTTCATTAGATTGTACTGCATAGTTAATTTTTTATAAATTATTTTAGGTCCACCAACGCTAAAGAAAAGGTAGAGGTTGGAGCACTTTGAACGTATTTTTTCTCCATTCCACTTTCTGGCATAAATTTCGCTTTAGGAAAACTATCATTTTGTTATTACATAACTTGGATTCATTTTTATAAGTTTTTCTGGGGTGAAATTTTAAGAGGAAGATAACTATGAGCTTGTATTTTTTATTTTTGTCATTTTTCATGCTCAAAAACAAAAATTTTGGACAAGGATGGAAATCTAAGAAACTGTATTTGTATTTATGTGGCTTTTTTGTCATGAAAGATGGTATAACAGAGAAATATAGCTCCATAGTTATCTGCTCTGAACTGTCCTAATGCAATATAACACATGAAAACGACAAATTTATGAGTAATTTCAAAACGATAGTTTTCCTACGCAGGCACGCCCACTTTCATCTTTGAATGTTTGCAGTTTTTTTTTGTACTTCACCCAGGTTAACCAAATTTGGCAGAAATGTTCTTAACATCAACAGAAACAAGCCCTGTAAATATAATTTAAATCAGACAAGTGGTTCAAAAATTTACTTTTTTGGGTAGTGTCCCCCCTTAACTTGTGAACTGCTCAAGTGATTGGAATGACATTTGCAGGTGAGATTTAATGTAAGATATAGGTGTATTGTGCAAACTTTCAGCTCTCTAGGACAACTTTACACACCTGCATAAGAAGATGTGTCACTCTTTGTTAAAAAATCTATGCTATGCAAATAAAGCTATTAAACACCATTTTGACCGCTACAATATAAATTGGGGATGTGGGACTTCGGGCTATCTAGTTTTTATAACTCAAATGTAAATATTTCAGGAAGAGTGATTACCTCAAAATATGAGATGCATATTTATCCTATGTCAATTTCTGAAAACATAGTTTTTTTTTTTCAATGAGGACTTCCAACTTAAAACAAAATAAAGTAGATAGCCCATTTCCCCCGAAAAATTCGGTTCAGAAACATCTTGATTGTGGTATCAAAATACTTTTACCTTCGAACAAAAGATTCCTTTGTATGAAATTGGCAGCAAAATGTGGAACTGAGAAAAATGCATTCAAACATTGAACTCTGTTACTTTGTTACTGCCTCACAATGTGTTGAAAATATTTTATACCAACGAGACTATTTAAGTTATGGTTATCAAATTTACTGCAAGGGTGTATAATTAGTTTCTAAAACCAAACACCTCAAAATTGAAAAATGAAATTTTTCAAAAATATTTGAAATTTAGGCCCCTGTTTCCTCTTAATAAACTTGTGTCATGCATTTCACCTATGTTTCACGTGTGCTATATCCTATATACCCGCTTATGATTATTAGACCTGTGTAGAGGAAATCATAAAATATCTGCTTTGTATGTGGAGCCATCCATATAGCAAATTATAATTTTCTCTCGCTTCATATTTTGATAAATTTCTGATAATTTAAAACAAAATTCGTGGCTTCCTGGAAGTTAATGAGTCTACTGTAGTCAAACTCGCCGATTTGAGTTGGTTTATGGTTAAGAAAGAAAAGTTAAATCCTGGCCCATTCAAAACATGCCAAAAAATGACCGCATCTCCACGTGGTGAATGATGTTGATTGGGGCGAAGCTCGGGTGGTGCTGATGATACTGATTTTGGTCATAGGTATTGCTGCTTGCTGTCGGCGTTGACGCTTTGCCGCCGCTTCCCGAGCTCTCAACTCCGGGTCCGCTTGGCATTTTTGACGCTGTTCAGCAGCTTCTCGCGCCCTGGTCTCCGGAGCAGCTTGCTGTCTACGTAGACGCTGAGGCGCTGCATGCCGAGCTTTTCGGTCCTTTTCATTCATGGCAGTAGGAGAATGTGTGGTTTTCTTCTTTTTCTTTTTTTAAGCAGACAGATGGGATGGCATCTCAGAACCCCCTACTCTTTTTTTTCTTCTTTTATAATTTTTTCTTTCATCTTTTTTTTTCCAATTTTTTTTTTTGCCCTACACGAGCACGTGAGCATGTGCTCACGTGCTCGTGAGCACGTGATCTCACGAGCAGAAGCACGAGCCCCCGACGCCGGCCTACGGCGGACGGCGGACGGACATACGGACATGGCTAGCCCCTAAGGAGCTTCGCCCCTAAAAACATCAATAGGTCCCTCGGCACTTTACCAAATGTCCACGTCAAAGTGGCTTCGCCCTTCACCAATACAAAGAAAAAGACACCAGCGTAGAAAACCCAAAAAAACAAAGAATACCGTTCCTCAACGGACATAGCCATAGTCAACCCTGAAGAGGTCTCAAAACCCATATTAGCTTCTGTTAGCTTCATACGGACGCAAAACCTTAGTTAGCTTCCCACGGTCGCAAATCCCGAGTTAGCTTCTGTTAGCTTCCTATGGTCGTGAAATCTGAATCAGCTTCCGTTAAGAGTGCAATTCTGCATAAAGAAGAGGGGAGGGGCGAGAGGGTGCTTCCCACCTGCAGGGCGGTCTCCCGCACAACCAGCTCGGGGCAGTAGAGGGCCGACAGGAGCACCTTGATCTCGGCCACCTCAGCCTGGCTGCAGCCTTCAAGGCCGCTGATCGAGAAGCAGACGTCCACCGCCACCTTCTGGGCCAGCCGCTGCAAGAGTCCAGGAGCCTCGTTTTTCATCAACTTATTCCCTCGCAAAAAGAGTACAGAGTCGGCGCTTCAATCACTATCAGAATGGAAGCAAACTGAGGCACTGATCTACAAAAGGACACAATTAGTAAAAGCTACAAAAACTAGCAAAGGACACATACCCAAAAATCCCCAATGAATGCTGCACCAACGGTTAAGGGGTGACACCACCTTCAAGTGTCGACTTTTAAACCAGTTGCTCAATATTGATGAAATTTGGAGGGTCTATTCATCTCATTGCCTAAATGCACTCTATGAAATTTCATCGCAGTAGGACAATTTTCCGATAAGCTACAGGGGGAGGTACACAGCTATAAAAGTAAGTCGCCTCACTTGGCAAGGAAATCCATCGTATAAAATTGCTGGAGAATATTGAGCATTTCTAAGCTTCAGCCTTAACTAGAACATATGGCGAATGCGGTTATCTATTTTTTACCTTAAAATCCGTGTTTTTTTTATGCAAAATGTCAATTTGAAAAGCATTCCACATAATGGGACATTTTCTTCTCATCAAAACTCTACTGTTTGGTAATAAGAACTTTATCTAAATACATAGAAAAATCAATATCTAGCCACATTCCTCAATAAATTTCAGTTCAGAAACATCCATAGCGAAGGATACATTCAGCGCTTCATTGAAATGATAGATTTCCTAAAACGAAAGCTGCTGCAAGAAAGTGAAATTGAGAAAAACCTGTTTGAAGTTTCCGCACCACTACAATTGATTTTACTGTAGTGGTGGCAAATAAAAGGCACGCGGAAATTTGAATGCTGGTTTCGGCATCGTCTTCATTTACGGTTTTCTCAATTGCCATTTTGAATTTCAAGAAAATAAATAGCATACCGTGAAAAGTGAAGTCCAGGCAGCCAGAAAATGTAATTTGTTTGGGTAGCTCAGAAAACGGCCAGAGTACAGAAGAACGGGATGCGGAATCATTCAGGATTATACGGTAAGCATATACTATAAATTACGGCACATTTAACGGCAGATGTGCCACAGCATGTCGTGAACTTGCTGGCAACAGTCCAGTAAGACTTGCTTCCTTTCATTCGTCTCGTCAAGTTAGCAGACAAACGTGAATCGAAGGGTCTTGCCTGAATGCGGCCCGTTGTTCGGCCGAGGAGGCTGACAATGGCCTCCAGCATTTTCTCAACGGGAAGGTTCTTGGGATTATCCTGTAAAACAAGAATAAAACAAGCACTTTGCACCATTTGTTGCTAGTCAAGGCAGTTATTTTAGACATCATAGTGCATTTAGAAGGGCCAAGGCAGTAACTGGTCACAGAAATTGGGTTTCAGTCTCGTTTCAGTATCGTCGTAGGCAAGTTGGGCTGCCTTAGTGCATGGGAGCTGTAGAGTGTGCCTGTTGCAGGCACACAGTATGCCCGTTTGATTTGATTGCACCAGTCGACACCGGTGCAGAAAAGTGTAGCGCGGTGCACAAAATGCAGGATGGTGTATAGTTCTGATACATGTTTTAAGATATGCTGCACTCAAAAGCCTAACACGACGGTGTGCACTGAGTGTAGCTGGTGCAGGAGGTGTAGGCAAATCGATTGAGCCTATCCAGGGCTCTTGAGATTTAGCGAATTGTTCTATTCCAAAACCGTTCACCTCCACAGGGCTCGGTTCCTCGGCCATCTATCAAAGTGGCAAGGGCCCCCCACTCTCAAGAATGCTCACTACAGCCCGAGGGCAGCGAATGGGGCTGCCTTGGTCGGCTGGTGGCCTTTCTGGCCTTTCTGGCCACCAAGGCCTTTCTGGCCTTGGTGGCCAGAAAGGCCAACTTTGGGCGGGATGTACCACCAAACGATTGGACACAAACTCTGCATAACGGTCGTGGAGGACATTCGTGTTCAAGCCTGAGATCGGGTCCAGCGATTGTGCAGTGGCTTGATTACAGATTTGCGAGGGTTCTGTACGAGACGACACTACCTGTTGAGCCAAACTTGACTGTCTGGTTGGCACAAAGGCGCGAGCCGAGAAAAGGGTGAAACGGCGTGCACTCACCAGGCTGAGGGGCTCCCTGGCGCGCATAAAGGAGTGAGCGCTGAGCACCTGCAGGCACTGGGTCACCAGCTGGTCTCCCGAGTCCGGGCTGGCCAGCACCAGGCGCAGCAGGGGGAAGGTGAAGCAGAAGGCAGGGGAGCCCAGGCGCCGGCTGCCCCCGCAGGTCAGGTCGTGGAGGCGGCCCACCACCCGCTGGGTGCACTCCTCCAGGTCCTCCTGGGTCCAGCGGGGGTCCAAGGGGCAGCAGGGCCCCGCCAGCCGTAGGGTCAGGTACCCCACCCACTGACCTGGGTGGGACGCAAATCGGCGGCTTTCGGTGACTGCCCTTTAAAGCATTCTCCAGCTGCATTCCTACACTCGGTGTCAAAGCTCTGCGCGACTGATAAAGTTGGAAAGCCCGCAAAGTATGACACTCGAGGCTGATGTAACCTATACTAATTGGCGGCGCTTTCTCAGGCACCGAGCTAGGCCGAAAGCGTAGGCTGCCATGGGACTTCGCACCTACGCCGAGCTGGGACAGTGAGAGAAGGGGCTGACCCAACAAAGACATCCCCAGCGGCGGAGGACGAGGGAACTCTCGCAAAGTCACGAAAGGAGAGGGAGGGGACTAGAGGAAATAAAGTGTTTGAGGGCTTGTAGCGTGAGTTTAGGATAAGACAGTTTTGTGTTGAACGAAGATTGGTGCAAACTATGCACACAACAGGACTGACATTTGACAAACATTTGAGCTGGTCTAAACATATAGACAACATAACATCTGCTGCTTTTAGGAAGCTTGGATTGATTAAGCACAAACTAAAGAATACGCTCTCTAATGTAAAATTACTAGCGTACAACTCACTCGTAAGACCTAAGCTTGAATACACCAGCATTGTATGGGACCCCTTTATCAAAAATGATAAATAAACTAGAACGAGTTCAAAGGTAGGCAGTCAGATTTATTTAGGATAAATTCAAACGATCAGACTCTCCCTCCTCACTAATGCAAATAAACCGAATTGATTTGTTACAGGAAAGAAGAAAAAAGGCTAGGCTGAAGTTTTTGTATCTTCTTGCAAATGATAGGCATTCTATTAATCGGCACTCATACCTACAACCCGTTACTACGAGACAGACCAGACATTATCATCCACACTTACTGGCACCTTACTTTGCTCGCACCAATCTTTTAGGGGCGAAGCTCCTTAGGGGCTAGCCATGTCCGTATGTCCGTCCACCGTCCGCCGTAGGCCGGCGTCGGGTGCTCGTGCTTCTGCTCGTGAGATCACGTGCTCACGAGCACGTGAGCACATGCTCACGTGCTCGTGTAGGGCAAAAAAAAAATTGGAAAAAAAAAGATGAAAAAAATTATGAAAAAAGAAAAAGAAGAAAAAAAAGAGTAGGGGGTTCTGAGATGCCATCCCATGTCTTCTTAAAAAAAGAAAAAGAAGAAAACCACACATTCTCCTGCTCACGTGCTCGTGTAGGGCAAAACAAAAATTGGAAAAAAAAAGATGAAAAAAAATTATGAAAAAAGAAAAAAAAAAAGAGTAGGGGGTTCTGAGATGCCATCCCATGTCTTCTTAAAAAAAGAAAAAGAAGAAAACCACACATTCTCCTACTGATATGAATGAAAAGGCTCGGCATGCTGCGGCTCGGCGTCTACGCAGACAAGCACCACCAGAGCTTCGCCCCAAGCAACATCATTCACCACGTGGAGATGCGGTCAATTTTTTAAATTTTCTTTTTTTCCCCAGGACAATTAGTGACTGGAATTGCTCTTCCCACTCAGCTAGCCGTTTCCTCCCAGTTCATGACTTCATAGGTCCTCACTGCTACATTTCCTTCTGCTGCTGGTGGCTTTTTATGCTCCGTATAAAAGTATTTTATTTGTACTTCCTGTCGAAGGTATTGCTTGTATATTGTCATGTACGGTGTGTGATTTACTCTTTCTTATTCTCTCCTGCTTGGACCATCTTGGTCTGCAGTATGTTATAAATAAAATAAATAAGTATTTCCAGTACTCCTGACAACAAAGCTTGAGCAAGAGGCAAAATCAACTTGGCACCCAGCTAAGTTATGGCAGCTTCCGTTTTCGAAATGCTTAGCAAGATTTGGATTTTCTAATGCTTCCTTGTAAGAGAGCATTCCTGTATTAAAACATGAACTCGTTTCTGTATGTATCGAAAGTGGACCATATCGCAAGTCAGTGAAAAGAAGAATGCCCAGATTAGAAAGCTTTTAATTGACAGGGGTTCGTTGATGCGTTTGGACAAAACTTCCCCACGTTTTTAAACTTCAATTTAACGGTCACATGCTAAATTGTATGCGGAGCGCAAGTTCGTCTGCTTCGTGCACAGGGATTGCGACAATATCAGAGCACCAAACACTTATTGGCCGATGGAAAAAATAGTGGGAAGAACTCAAGGCATTCAGCCTTGATGGTTACCCACTTCCCTTACAATCAAAGCCAATCAGAGCTTGGCATCGCTCTGAGGTCATCGCAACTCCTGGACAAGAAGCAGACGACTTGCTCTCCGCATGGCTTAATCTTGCAGAGACCAGTTAACATCAGAACTGGGCATATTTGATGAGTCAGCAGGACTAGATAATCAGAGGAAGGCTCACCGAAGTGTCTGAGGTCCGGGGGGAAGAGGACGTCCTTGAGCCCGAGGAAGGCCTGCACCACGTAGGGGGCTGCCAGACGACTGCTGAAGAGCGATGTCAGTGCCTGCATCACTTCGGGGAACAGCGGTGCCCCATGAAGGCACACCGTGGGCGCCGGGGCAGACAGCGCCGCCCCCAGCAGCTGCAGCGCCCTCTCCACAGACTCGGCCAGCTGAAGCGAAATACGGTATCGGGCTGACACGGCAAGTCGCTAGAAAGTTGTAGCGCCACAAAAGGACCACCAACCCGTAAACCCAGGGGTCCAATATTGGTCAATGCTAGATCTAATTAGCCTCTCGCGGAGCGAGCGAAGATAGCGTTCGTCGACAGTGTCTACTAACGTAAGCCAAGAAAGCAGTTCGTCTGCTACGAAGTGTCATTAGAGGGCAGAAATGAAAGGGGAAAACACCGTACGTCGTTTGCTAACAGATAAAAAAAAAGCTCGAGGTACACCTAACCACTTCTTACAAGTTGTGAATGCGAAAGCATGTAAGCTGTTCGTCTGCTCCCTTTTTCGTCTGCTGCATACTTTTCGTCGCCGGTCAGCGTGCGTGCTTCCCTGGCGACCTTGGACGCTCCGTGTTAACGGCGCGCTGATGGAGAACTCAGCGCCATGGGGTGAGCGGTCGTGAAAATTGACGAGCGCAACGGTCAATGAGAGCCCCATCGACGTGCGCCAGCCAATAGAACCGAAGGCGATCGCAGAAACTAGGTGCCGTTTTTGCGCTTCAAACTGCGCTAACGTCAGTTCACTCCATAGGACAGTTAATGCTTTCGCATTAAAAATTGTACAGCCCTTCCACTACACGTGAAGATGAAGAACCAGCGAAGCTGTTATTTTTACAATGTCTACGACGATGCCTAGACGACGACCTCGAGGACGACTAGGACGACCTCAAGGACGACTTCTAGGACGACCTCGAGGATGACTTCTAGGACGACCTCGAGGAAGATGCCTAGAGATCTTGGGCAATCTTGGGCACAGCAAGGACGAGGACAAAAGGGAGAACACTCCAAGCTAGTCAGAAGAAGTATTGTTAACCTGTGTTTCACCAATGCACTAAAAAAGGTCCTTCGAGCATTTGATCTTCACTGGTTTTGAACAGCAAGTTTTGAGGCTACTCGCAGCTGGGTACCCCAAACACATTCTTGTTGCGGTCACGGAAGGCCTTCTAATGGCGAATTCGGGTGGTCAATCGCCAGCGAGACCGAGCCGGCGAAACCGGCAACCAGAAACGCGCCGGCGGCACACCACGTGACCCTCAGCACCCGAACACGAAACGCCAGACGGTGGCAGTTTACTTCGTCTCTTGCCCGCGCGACACCGCTAGCGAGAGGCTGTCGCCGCCGTCACCCACGTCCCAATGGCTTGGATTGACTCGAGTAGTGACTGCTGAGGTGACTTCAAATCAGTTTCGTTCTTTCATTCATTTTTTTTCACTGACCTTCTCTCCCATTTCGGAAGTGATGACACTGGATACAGTCTGGTGCCTGCTCGCCCGGCCGTTTGGAGCTTAGGCGAAAAAAGCACCAGAAAGTTGCCGGTGCTTGCTGAAGAACCACCACCCGAATGGTGCGCGCCGGCCGGAAACTGACCTCGCGAATACTATTGCCGGTTTTCCAGCAAAATAAGTGCCAACGACTGACCACCCGAATTCGCCATAAGAAAGCATTCGCCATAAGAAAGCATTCGCCATAAGAAAGCAGTCTCGAGGAAAACAATGGGAGCCAGCTGGCAAGACAAAAAGGAAAAGTTGTTGTGATACCGTATATTCACCGAGTATCACACAATTTGAAGAAAGTAGCAATGCGATCAAACGTAAAGGTAGTGTTTTCTGCGCCCAATAAGCTCATGGAACTGTGCAAACTATCAAAAGCCTGGCGTGCGTGCCAAACACGGATGTGAAAAGCAGCACAGAACGAAATTTGTCGATTGTACAGAGGGCGTGGTTTATCTCACTCCGTTGACCGGTGGCAGGCACTACGTCGGGAAGACGGGGCGCTGACTAAATGATCGGCTTCGCGAGCGCAGTAACAACGTGCAAAAACAAAACGGTGGCTTTCTTGACTTGCATTGCAGGACATATGGTTGTAACCCACTGTTCGATGGTTTCGTAAAAATTGAAAAATGCGAGTCAACATTAACATGCAAAATTGTAGAAGCCGAACACATTGATTATTTAGGAGACACGTATCTCGCTATGGCTTCGATCGCATTATTGGAGAAGGAACTGGTTTTCCTAAGAACGAGATAGTGTTTTTCCCAATCATGCTCTGTGATGGTTGTTTCTTTGTCGTTTTGTCTGTTGTCATATTTTGTTTTGTGACGATGGTTCAGACTACAAACACCGGAACACATATTCAATAAAAATCAGGGGACACAACGTCTCGTTGTGTCCTGTTCTCCTTTTTGCCCTCCTTGCTTCGCACGAAATTGCATCAGATATCTAACCAACTAGTCCAAACAACCACTCGCCCAGAGATGATAACAAGGGATCAGGACTTCACTACCTAATAATGCCAAAGAAGCCTGACTCACGCTGGTTGCCCCCTCTTTTTATTCTTATTTATTCATACTTGCCACGACCAATGCGCAGACACATCTTTTCCCAGATCCTAGCGCATAACAGCTTCGCTGTAAAAGTTTGTCTGCTACGAACAGAGCGCCGTGGCGAAGTGAGATCGGGTGCAGGCTAAAATTAGGACCTTCTGCCATTTCCCATTGGAAGCCA
Source organism: Ixodes persulcatus (assembly GCA_013358835.2). Taxonomy (NCBI): domain Eukaryota; kingdom Metazoa; phylum Arthropoda; class Arachnida; order Ixodida; family Ixodidae; genus Ixodes; species Ixodes persulcatus. The sequence continues at coordinate 69,729 of JABSTQ010009215.1, read as the reverse complement.
TTGACAACTTGCTCTTCATTTGCCAATCTCAAGTTGTTCCAGTGTCGTGCGCAAGCCGACATCGACCGGTGGACGAAGGACTACAAAGGACAAGCACATCAGAGGCCGCGAGACCTTTCTCATTATACATATATTGGAGAGACATTTAGACCAAAATGTCGCCCAACTGTAAAGTCACGAAAAAACTAACTCGTGAACGGGTCAACAATGTCTCATTGGTCGATTATGTGGAAGCTGCGGCGCCACGTCTAATCGGCAGCCGAGAACGCTCTCGCCTCGAGCAAAACCGGACTACGGGGCAGTGGACAGGCGCACGTATATTTCGAATGCCCGGCTTCCAGCCTGCGCTTTATGCCTTCCGCCATGCTTTGGCTGCTTGCGCACAAAACGTCCAAGCTTCGTCAGAAGTAGAACGCTCGCTCTGGAGGCGGGACAACTGAAGCACCTCCCTGCCGTTTTCATCTCGTCAGCGACTATAGTTAGTGCTGCCGGTGTCCACAAAGGGCGCTTTGGGCAGCACGCGTCATAGAATGAACGGACACGAGCGCCACGTGACTCAGCGGACGTGCACACGGACATTCGAGCGCGAGTTCAAGTCCGGCGATCGCAGCTGTGCGACGTCTCGAAGTTGCGAGAATTTCGCGCAAATGGCACTACCCGTCGAACCAAACTTCGTTGCCCGGTCGGTCCAATAAAATCGAAACGGAGGATGATGCGAAAGAGAAACGGGAGGCGGGCAATGGCTCTTGCAAACTGCGTGAGAGTTTGGCCGAAAGGGTGGCTGAAATGATGGCACGGCCCCGACGGGCGTCAAATCTGCCTTTAGCCGAGTCGCCCCAGACGATGCTTGTAAACGAAATGGTCTTAAATAAATCGCAACAAACATAACCTGGTTCGTACCGTCAAACAAACACCATTTCTTCCGAGGCCCAGTATTCAATGTCTTGCGCACTTACACTTTGGCCCCTAGAGACGAGAGCCCCAGTTTTAAAGAATGACCGCGCAGATAAATATCGACAGCCCTCGACATAACAAGAAAAAACAATATAGTGAGACCTCTCCTTACAGTTTAACCGAAGCACAGACATATACTTAAACTGGGACGTCGTACATTTTGACGACAAATGGCACCGAAAAGACATTGGCAAAGGAAGCACCAACTCCCATGGAATTCTTTCTTTTCTTAGAGCGCAGCTCTTAGGTGCCCGTTTCCGTGTTTCGCGACGTCAGCGTCGGCGTAGCAGCACTAAATTTAGCGGGAAAATTAAAGTCATGCAACCTCAAAGCCAATTCAATTCCCTGCTATATTAAGCGGGGAAATTCAGTTTCTCCACTAGATTTAGCAGACAAATTCAGTTTCTCCGCTAGATTTAGCAAAGAAAATTGACGTCACGTGATCTCAACACCAATTCGATTCCCCGCTAAATTTAGCGAGGAATTGAATTGGTGTTGAGGTCACATGATGTCAATTTTCCCTCTAAATCTAGAGGGAGAAACTGAATTTGTTCATAGGTGACATGACACCAAGTCATGTGACGTCATTTCCTCCGCTAAATTTAGCGAGGAAACTGAATTGGTGCTGAAGTCATGTGGCGTCAATGTTTCAGCTAAATTTAGCGGGGAAACAGTGGGAGAAGGTGAGGGTACGCAGAAGAAGGAGAGGAGGGTACGGGGAAGTAAAGGTATGGAGGAGGAGGAGGAGCATACCCTTCCCTCCGTACCCTCCCCTCCTCCTCCTCAAGAGCTGTGCTGTGGATTTTTCGTGTGCAGTGAATAAAAACTATGTTCGCACTGCCGCATGCACATGCCTTCCCCATATAAAAGATTTGAAGTAAATAACCGAAATAAAGTGCAAGATGCCATTTGTTTTAGGCTTTTGCTTTAGAACAGTTACTGCTGCAGACGCCAACACGTGCGGCGCGTGGTACACCATTCCCTGCATTTTCCTTGGTGCTTGGGTAACTTAGTAATTGGCCTATTCAATAGATTAGTCATCAATAGGCACCATTTTCAAGATAAGTAGACTCTCAGGTAAATAGTAAAGGTTTCTCAAAGATTTGCTGCTGTGCGACCAACGTCGGCCATGTCTACGCTCTCACCGCCCTCTCTTTGTCGTCATTCCAAGCGCTTGCGTGCCTAGTTTCCTTTCCTTCCGCTCTCTCAGGGTGGCGGTCCCGTCGCGCGTGTCTACTTTCCGCCTGGTGGCAGTCCCGTAGCGTGTGTTTGGTTTCCTCCAGCTCTTCGGGGCGGGTCTGTGTCGTGTGTTAAACAGCTGCGCCAGTAATCCACTTTCACAGAATGGAATGGCTCATGATTTTTTCTAATTTCTCTCGCGTCATTTGTCATCATTTGACTCCATTTGACCAGGGTCTTCCCACGCGCTGGTCAGGCACAAAAAAACTCTTATAAACCAATAAAGTGAGTACAATGAAATTTTTCACAGAGGTGTTTTAAGTGGTGCATTTATCATACTCAAATTTTATGTGGTTTCAAGAAGAAAAAAAGTAAACAAAAAAGTTAATCAGTTTTTTTTCCCCATGCACAAGGAAGAAAACAGCAAACAATGTCCGGTTGATACTGCTGCTTACAGATGGCAGAACATAGAGCAAAAACATGAAATCTTCTTTGACATGGACACCCGAAAGCAGATCCAGCAAATACGAGCGTGTGTGTGGTATGCAATCTCCGAGCAGCAGCGTCAACCAGACTGTTTTTGCTGTTTTCTTCCCTGTGCATAGAAAAAAAAAACAGGTTTCTTTCGGGCTAAAATATTTTTCCTGATTCCTGCACTTGTAAAAAAACTTACGGCAAATTGCTAGGCAACTGTGTTGCAGACGTGAAACGTTCTAGCATAAAAAATAGGGGTGGGCGAATATGCGAAATTTTGAATACGAATCGAATAATATACAATTAATATTCATATTCGATTCAAAAGTTAAGTTTTTGGTATTTTTACGAATATTCGTCTTAACACGAATATTTGAAATTAATCGAATATTGGAGAACGTATTCGCAAGCGTAAGTTTTGCTTTCGGTTTCGATAAGCAAGGCCGATTGACAGCGATATAGGTGCATGGCGGCTTCAACCTAAACTGGAGGCGTTGGTGTCGCTAGCGGTATTCAGCGAGTTTCTGTTCCCTTGTGACTCTTAACTTTTTAAACTGTGCTCACTTTCGCATTTGCCCACCCGTGTTATGGCGGATGGAGGTGATTGCGGGGAACCGTCTGCGAAGCGGAGGAACGAACGATAAATGGCGCCAAAACGAAGAGAGAGGAGCGCTATTTGGAAATATTTTGCGAGGGTGACGGCATCGATGGCGCAATGTACGGCATGAGAGTCAACGCTTAAAACACCCACAAGTAAGACAACGCCCCTTGTAAACCATCTCAAAGTACATCCTACGTCGATGAAGGAGTACCGTGGGATTACCGCTGGTACGCCAGGAAAAGATCAACCGACATTGACGGACTTCGTGCACCGCATGGAGCCCCTGCCAGAAAAGAGGGTGCGAGCGCTAAATAACAAGGTGGCCGCCATGCTATAGGAAGTATTCACTGGCGGCCATAGCTGTGTGCGCGACTGCTGAGCGCGTGCTGATGGCCAACTTCCAGGGCTCTTTTGCAACGTGCATTCCACACCATCAAAATGGCCGGTCTTAGCAGCCTATTGATGGGGGCTCGTTCTGAGCATGCGCTCTCGACAGCACCCACAAATATGGCACCCAGTGAATACTCCTTATAGCTGTGCTGGGGCATCAGAATTTCCTGCAGAACTGATAAGATCCATAAAGGTAAGGTTCACTCTGTATGAAAAGGACAAGGGAGCATGCCTTGCTATGTTCTTGGATCAACGCTTCAAGTCCATTACTTTTAAAGCCGAACAAGAAACATTATTATGGCTAAAAGCTCCGGTGCTGCGAGAGCTAGCCTCATGTGATGCTGCTGAAGAAACCCAGCCGGAAGCTGCTACACAGTCACAAGAGCAGGGCTCAACGCCGTCAGTATTTGTTTGGCAAGCATTTGACCACTTAGCTAAAAATGCAATGGAAAGCAAAGTGGTTTCAGCTTCAGAATGGGAAGTTGTAGCGTATGCGGCAGAGGCACTGCTAAGGAAAGAGAGTGATCCGTGTGAGTGGTGGCGAACTGTCGGGTGCCTAAGATCTCCGAGTCTGGCGAAGCTTTGCATCAAATACCTGGCAATACCTGCCACTTCAGTACCGAGTGAGAGAGTTTTTAGGGGCGAAGCTCCTTAGGGGCTGGCCATGTCCGTCCGCCGTCCGTTGCCCGCCGTAGGCCGGCGTCGGGTGCTCGTGCTTCTGCTCGTGAGATCACGTGCTCACGAGCAAGTGAGCACATGCTCACGTGCTCGTGTAGGGCAAAAAAAAAAAAAATTGGAAAAAAAAAAGATGAAAAAAATTATGAAAAAAGAAAAAGAAGAAAAAAAAGAAAAAGAAGAAAACCACACATTCTCCTACTGACATGAATGAAAAGGCTCAAAGAAAAAGAAGAAAAAAAAGAGTAGGGGGTTCTGAGATGCCATCCCATCTGTCTGCTTAAAAAAAGAAAAAGAAGAAAACCACACATTCTCCTACTGACATGAATGAAAAGGCTCGGCATGCTGCGGCTCGGCGTCTACGCAGACAAGCACCCCCAGAGCTTCGCCCCAAGCAACATCATTCACCACGTGGAGATGCGGTCAATTTTTGCTGTTGCTGGAGGTGTAGTTTCCGCTCGAAGGAAGAGCTTTCCACCTGACCATGTGCAGTAGTTGATTTTTTTTGCAAAACAACTTGTCAGCCGCGTAGACTTTCCATTTTTCCAAGGGGGGGGGGGGGGGCGGCTGAGAAGTTCTCGGGGGGGAGGGGTGCTTTTCCACGCAATTTTTTTTTACACCGGCAATTATCAGTAGTTTATTTTAGGGGGTACATTTTACAGCGTATGTATATCGCCATGTGTCCGTCACTGTGTGCATTATTTTGTTTACATGCCACTACTAGAAGCTCGTTACATGGCACGTAAACAGCGTCTCGGTAAGAATCATGACCCGGGGGGAGGGGGCTCTGCCCCTCCCCCGGATCTCACCAGGGGGGGCACGAGCCCCGATGCCCTCACATAGTCTACGCCTATGTAACTTGTAATCTTTCCTACAACTAGAACTCTCGTTTTTGTCTTTTTATTTTCGTTTACACCAGTACCTCACGAGAATAACGAGAATAAAAACGCAAAAACGAAAATGCTAGTTGTAGGGAAGATTGCAACGCAAGTTGTCACGCAGAAAAATCAACTGCAGTTCTGTAGTTCAAAAATAAAAAAAATAAAAAGGAAAATTAACTGCAGGTTCGACATGTGAAAATAAAAATGCTGCGAATAAATGTACCTGCCTATGACTATTCGATATTCGAAGCTAACTATTCGTATTTGAAAATATTAATATTCGCACACCCCTAATAACAAACGTTTGATGATACTTAGAGTTTCCAGATGCCAGACGCCTATGTTCCCGGCGCCCTTCATCAGATGGTGTAACGCGTATTATGTGTACACTTGATAGTTGTTCCTAGAATGAAGTGATACTATTGCCAACCGGGCTGATAAACCTGGCGATGTAACAAAACCTTCCATACACTTGAGCTCCTCTCCCTCTGTGCACACAGGTGGTCGAGCTCCTCCTCACTTACTCCTCTGGTGACATGACCTCCCCCTTAACCAATCAGCATTGAGCACCCCGTTCCTCTTCTCCCACCCGTCAACCAACCAGTGTCGAGCCTCGCGGTCGCGCTTTTATCCAGGCTCCACGAAATGCCGAACACCTTGCCAAAGAATGTTTCACATTAAAAAATGACTATGATAAATGGATCACCTAAAGACCCCTCAGTGAGAAGTTTCAATGCACTTCGTTCTTTCACTTATCTATAAAATGTTTTTTTGACGACCAAATAGCGCTTGAGAACACCTAGTGGGTTTGGCATCTGGCATGGATACGCTGTCCCCCCATTGACGGTTGTCTCAGAGAGGTGCCGACCTTGCGGATGCGCAGGCGCACGGCGTGCTCCTTCTGGAGCTGCGCTTCCATGGCTTCCTTCTGCTTCTTGCTCAGTTCGGGCTCTTGCACCTTGCTCTTCTTCTTGGCCTCCAGCTCCTGCATGGACAATGACACGTCGAAAACAAGCATTTGAACAGAACACCCCCTCCCCCAACCCTCCCCCTCTCCCCCCTTCCCCCCCCCAACCCCACACACACACAAAAGACACAAGGAACACATGTACTTGCGCCTCAGAGAACTTACATCCACTCGGCTTTACTAAACCAATTGCCAGACAGATTTTTTTTTTTTTCATTGTATGCTAAATTTATTAAAGGGGCACCAACACCTCAAAATCATATTTTTTTTTATTGTTTGAAAGGATTGAAAACAATGCCTGGACATTACCCTCAAAATTCGAAACTTGGGAATTTAGTATTTGTTAAGTAAAAAAACAATTTCCAAATGCCGAATTTGAAGTTCCCGCGCGATCCGCGCCAGTGGAGTGACGTCAACATTTGAGGGCTCCTGAGAGTCCAGTTTCTTTCGCGCCTCCGCTCCGAAAGCGAGGAGGTGAGAGCGGGAGAAGGGCGCCGGCGTCGCGGGAACCACCGTACCAGAAACCGGTTTCCTGCGTGGGTGCCGTGCTGCCTATCGCTTCGAGCAGACGACGGTGCCCCGGCGGTGTCACAACCGAAACTACGATGCACAGACACCAAAACCCAGTCGTTTTGACCGTTTGACGACTTCTTTTTCAAAGTTTGAGAGGTCGTCGGGCACCTAAAGAAGACCACTTTGTCCGATTCCCCGACTCACCGATCACCCTCTGCTACATGCGTCGAGCGCCGCCGTGTTTTCCGAGGAAGGATAAAAATCCAGAAGGCGACATGACAACGGACTCCGATTTTTGGTATTTCAAAAAGAAGGGTCGTAGTGCATTCGCAATTGCGTCAAAAAACATGTTTTACGATTGCCGTTATTAAATGTTATAGAAATGTCGCCTACAAAGCTTCTAAATTTCATGATTCTTGATGTAACAAATAAAAAAAAGCGAGCCGAAAAGCAGATGAGGAAAACAGCAAAAATAAAAAAGTGCGCGTCTGAAATTTTTTTTTTTTTTGGCAATGCATTTTTTTTTTTTTGCGTGTCTATGACTACAGACCTTTGGGGTGTCAGTGCCCCTTTAAGGGGATGAAAAACCTTTATTTTTATTTTCTCCGGCGGAGTGGGAGGCAAAGAAAAATGTTGCTGTAACGGTTGGCTGGATGGAGCAAAGCGAGCATTTAACAGATAAGCAATTAATTACAACAATACCGTAAAATACCGCGGAAGCACCCACTACAGTGGAACCTCGCTGATACGTTTCTCAGGCGACCGCAAGAAAAAAAAAAAACCTATAATCCAGGAAAACATAAAAAACGAGAGGCCCCCAAAGGCTGGGAGCTTGGCGGGACCGGCGGTTTTGAACGTAAAAGCTGGAAACGTATCGATGAAGTTCTACTGTATTAACATTTCCCAAACTTGGGAACTTGCAAACCATACGTTAAGTGCCCAATCTGACCGAACAAGCTTCCATGTTTAGAATAACCCACAAGCATACATTACAGGAATTACAATAGGCACTAATATTGCAAGTTTGAAACTCCCAATAAAAACACTAAAATGCAAACATAGAATACACCTTAAAACAATCTAAAAGTGAAAGCACACAAGACTCGAACCGTACCTAAAAAAGACTATTAAACAAAAAAATACACGAAAGAGTTAACATGATGCATAAATAATGATGACACTCGATAAAGAAAATAATACGATTTAGGTATCAATAAAGAAAAAAATGTGATTTAGCTAGCGATAAAAAAGATTTAGGCAGGGAGGTCTTTCAGTTGTCCCTCCTCCAGCTAGAGCTTCCTAGCTTCGACGACGCTTGGGTGTCTCGCGAGTTTAGAGTGTGCACGTGCACGCAAACCACGGCGGAAGGCAACGAGCACATGTTGGAGGCCGAGCGTCGGCAAGAAATGCCCAGCACTTCTTGTCCTGTCCTCCGCAACTTTCAAACAGTTGCCACAATTACGTAAAAAGTGGAGGCCATTTTTCGCACGTTCCAGTGCCGCAGCAGCAGAAACAGCGCCGACACTGTTCCAATAGTCCATTTGTGTGCATTCCAGAAGTTAATCTGGGTTTGCATCCATCCTAAGCGACTATGACACAAACCTAAGGCTCGCTTCAAACGAGGCAATTTTCCCAGAAATTCCGGCGTTGCTGGCGAGTTGTTCCCTAGCTTGGCCTAGAATGATCCTGGCGCGCTGCAACACGAATTGATGGGATCGAGACCGGCTCGAAACGGGCGAGCGGCTCGGACAACTCTGAGACGTTTGAAGCGACAGCAGCCAATTGGGGACGCTATATTTTCATGCGACATCCCCGTGGTGGCGATGAAATTGGGGTTTCACTTGGTTCCGATACGAAATGGATCATTTTTGGGAATAAACCGCTTCAGAAAGATGAGTTAATGTTCTCAACGCCATGTTAAGATAAAAAGACACGTTTATAGCGTGTAACCCTGCGTCTAAATAGTGCGAGAAAATAAAAGTTTAATGACGATGATGGCAAACTGTAGTAATTCGGTTGCTGCGTGTGAATGCAGGGGGGGCCCAAGTTGCTGGTGCTGTGACGTCAAGTTGCTGGGAGAAATTGCTCCCTCCGAAGCTTGGTTCCACACCGCAGTGACAGAGTCTCTTTTGAAAGTTGCATCTACCGTGACAAAGCACCGACTTGCGACCTTCCTCACTCCCGCCCACGAAAGGAAGGAAGCCCCACTTACCTTTTTGAGCTCAATCTCTTCCATCTGCTCCTTGTACGAGTAGACCTTGCTCTCGCGCTTGATGTTCTTCGACTCTGTCGTGGCCTCCACCACGCTGCAGGGGAGAGAGTGTGACACGCCGCTCCAGTCTCCACTTCCAGTTCTGGCTTACCGAGATCTGTCTCTTCCCACCAGGACTCGGCAAAGAAACTTACTCAAGCCTCGCGGCTTTGCGAGAGGGGCAGCGACGGGTGCAGAGCCATTTTAAATGGGAATATGTTCTCTTTGGTTTTTTTAATTTCATCTTTTTGCAAAAGATGATGCTTGACATTTTTTCTCCCCTAATGTACCACACCACTAAGGCTACAGTACCGAATAAATAGAACCAGCTTTATTTGTTAGCAATGTTTGTGCACAAAGTGTTCATAATATTAGGGTTTGTTTGGCCCCCAATGCCTAATGTTTGCTAATCTGCTAGGGACAGTAGCAATGTTTGTAGTTATACAAATAAGCATGAGCTTTAAAAAATGAAAAACATTAGTGCAGAAACACAGCAACAAGTAGAAGACGGACACCCACACAGCGCTGACTCTCGCCTGTTGCTTCTCTTACTTTAACATGCGTGGAAATAAAAGATAAAGGAACAATAAGAAAGATTATGGCGGAAGAAGTCCTTTACCCAGCCAGCCCACGACATAAAAAGAAAAAAATTAGCAGTCCTGTGTTAATCAACAGTACAGTCACAGCAATACAGTGCAATCCAATTATATCGATATTGAGAAAACCCGAAATTTCAATTGTTATAACCGATTATCATTGTATCTGGACTAGAATCTGATCGTTTCTGGACTAGAAACTCTAGAAACTGATCGTTTTAAGCAATACATCGTTGTATGTGGTATCGTTGTGGATCACACTGTAGCTGTGACACATCAATGGCGAAGTAGTTGGGCATCGGCGTCCCGTGGGGTGCGTGAACGAGTGTTTGGAACAAAATAGACATCTTTTAATGCGAAAGCATTAACTGTACCATGGAGCGAGCCGACGTCATCAGCTTTGGAACCGCGTCAAACAGCACCTTAAATCCTTTCTCCAAGTGAAGCCACCTTCCAGCTATGAAACCACGCGAAAAGCCTAGACAACGGCACCTCGTTTCCCCAATCCCAAAGGAGCGGAGTAAAGCTGATGGATTTTGGCTTCAATCCCAATGGCTGGCGCCCGTCGACGAGGCTCCCATTCGCCACTGCGCGTCAGTTTCAATGACCGCCACCCCATGGCGCTGCGCGTCCGTCAGCGTGCCGGTAACACCAAACGTCCAAGGACAGAGCGGCGAGGAGAGGACGCGCTCTGCCGTCGACGCAAATACGCTGCAAATGATACAAGAGAGCGGAAGAATGACGTGCGTGCTTTCACATTCACAACTCATAAGGAGTGCTTAGGTGTACCTCGAGCCTTTTTTGTTCCGAACGCTTTTGTTTTGTTTTATTTCGTTCCAAACGTTTTTGTTTCTTTTCTGTTACGGAGCGTGTGAAAGTGCGTCTCATGGCACGAGCTCTTGGCATTGACAGTGCAACGACATTTTGCTATAGGTTATTTCTTTTTCTAGAGCGCAAGCAGTGGACATTGGGGATCACAAAAAAATTTAGCAGTCCTGCGTTAATCTACAGTACAGTCACAGCGACAGTTGCGACATGTCTGGGCAAAGTCGATCGGAATTGGCGTCGTGTTCACGCAGCCCTGGAGTGCATGAACACAAGCGTTCTGAACAAAATAGACATCTGTTTTGTTCAGACCAAACGTAGAGCAAGTCATCTGAGTTGTTGACATGGTCTTTTCCATCCTCGGACGCCTGAGCTCCTTGTACTGCGATCGCTGCCTCCTGCATCACGTCGCGCGCTGCTGCCATGGACGCTTCGTGCACCTTCTCTGCAGTCTTCTGTTAGGTCTTTAGATGCATTGGCAATGGAGCATTCATGCATCCGAGAAGGTACTTCAGCTTTGTGAAGCTGATGCCGCAGTCCTTTCTGACGACACAAAGGCACGCGGGAAGATCGTTCTGCCGGGTCTCCCTGACGGCCGCCGACTGTGGCGTTGTCACGATGTCCCCGCAAGCACACGAGGACAGACCAAAGATTGGCTGCAACGCCACTTTCCTTCAAGTCCAGTCCATTTCCGCAGCAGTTACACAGCAAGGCGTGCACCAATGTCTTCACGGCAGACACATACACAAAACAATACCCCTCGAGCGCCGAGTCGCGAACGTCGTCAGCTGGTTTTGGCAAGTCGGCAGGTTGGTCCAAAAGCGTGACCTTCCGCTCGAAGGTCGTCAACTTGTCTGCTTCCCTTGATGCTGAACCACTTTCGGGATGCGGCGTAGAAGAAAAAGCCTCCGGAGACGGTGACGGGCGTGAAGGTCCGGGCGACGTCGCCGACAGGGCCGCGTCAAGAGCTTTAGAACGTCGGCAACCTGCTGTGCCTCTCGATTTCGTGAACCGAGAACGCATACCGAAGCTTCTGTGCACGTAGGCTTTACTTGGCGACATTTTCGGAACGATAAAAGGTAAGAAAGATTGAAGTGAAACAGCGAGATGTAGCAGATCAGACGATAAAACGTGGTCTGAAGCGTGACCGCCATGAAAGATAACGTGACGGCTGAAAACCAATCGTGGCTCTAGTTTTGGTTTTCCGACCAATAGGAAGACGAGTTCCGTCACATTCTCAATTCTTCTTCCCGTGGAAGAAGTTTTTGCGACGGGGTTCTCCCCGTACACACATACCCTCGACCCGTGTTTACTATGTTACTAAAAAGTCAGAGAAACGACCTTTCCAACGAGGTTATGAATGTCACACTAGGCCTTGTGGGCGCAGTGCTGTACCGTACCGAAAATCGGAAAAATGGTGCTTTCCTTGCGTCTTTCGCGAGTGCGCCATACCTTAGTGCACCACGGAGGCATTGAAAGTGTTTATTTTCTCGGTAATTACGGTGTGGAAGTTCACCAAATTTCGCCATATTGCTCATTAATAAATAGTTAGAGGTGCCAAAAACTGCAATATCTAAAAAACAAAATGGGCATTTTAGGGCAAGTGTTTCCCCCTTAAAACAACCAAAAGAAAAATTTTTTTTTTTTTAGAAAATGGCGTTTGAAAGTTGCACAAACATTTTTGAGGTTAGAATGATCCTAGGCTGAAGCCCCAGTGCAGCCGAGATCTCCTTCGTTGCTTTGCAGCAGTCGGTGTTGAACCGCAGCACAGCTTCGTAAAGTGCTGTTTTCACAGCAATGAGCGACGCATGTTGTTCTTTGGGCACGAGTGACCAGAGGACTGCGTGAAACGACTCGGAGGCATTCTGAGACTTGGTCCCCAAGCGCCGCTGCAGAAGGGAAGCCTGAGACAGGAGGTCATAGACGAGCCGCATAGCTGCAGCCACATAATCCGGAAGCTTGTATTTGTGCTTGGGCTGTTCCTCACCTCTTGACTCGGCAGCAGTGTTGTAAGTTGGGCGAGTTGGTATGATGACATGGTGAACAGAACAGCGCACAAAAAGACAAGGACGGAAAAAAGAGAAGCGCTTGTGTGTTGTGCATGTTCCTTTTCTCTATCCTTGTCTTTTTGTGCGCTGTGCTGTTCACCATGACTCAGCAGCTCTGTGGCGGCATTACGACTTGGCCCCCTCCGGGCAAAGTTGCCATGACTGCCTGCTGCATTTCTGCCACGTTCTTTCAGTTGTTGCGTATCGCCCAGCCATAGAAGTTGGTCAGTTTGTCGATAAGAGCTTTTGTCAGTTTTCCCTTTTCCCTCAACGACCTGTCGCTCTTCTGGACCAGGTTACGCAGGGCCGTCCCCATCCTCTTCTGAACGTGGTTCAGGCATTCTTCCTTGATTATGGGGACTATTCTGTAAACATTCTCTTCCACCAAGGTTGAGAATGTCCTGCTGTCGCCGTCAGAGAACGGTGTTGTGTATCGCAGGTTGTGCTTCTCAACGGATCGCTTGAAAAGGGTCAAGCCTGCTTCCACTTCCATCTTCCTTGATTTGACGTCTGTGTTCTTCTGGCATATGTGGTGCTGGTGCCAGTTGTCGTAGCCTTGGTCTCCAGGCTGCGGTTGCGTCTGACATCCAAGGCACAGGTTTGGGAGCATCACAGCATCCAAGATGAGGGGGGGTGGTACTCTATCACTGATCCATCGCCAATGTGGGACGTATGTTCACGTTGGTGCCACGTCCCTTTGAACATCACAGTTATGTCCTTGCAAAAACTTGCCTCCATCTTCTCAAAGGCTATCTTTACAGCAGTAGCTGACTCAGTGTAAAACCCTTCCAAGCTCTGGGCTTGTGGCTCTCTGAGTCTTCTTTGGGTGCTCCTGAAAAGTCTTGCGATGAAATCCTCTGTGAGAAACATTCATCGCTACTTAGAAATCATTGAGAGCTGTCTGCCCCTTTCCAATCTTCTTGATGGCCATCATGGCTCGAATGTTCACTTCAAAAGCCATGCAGCCTTGCTGGTGTGGCGAACTTCAAGCAGAAGACACAATGGCACACACAACCTCCAGCTTTGTGGCGAGTCCAACCTTGGTGCTCTTTTGGACTGTCAGCCCTGGTTCCAAACAATGCTTGCAGTGTAGAGCAGAACAGAGTGTTCAAAACATCCATCTGGACGAGGCAGAACTTTTTATCTGCATTTGTAGGAGATCAAGTTGGGGGGGCTGCTGAATCAGGCTGCATGGCCTGAAACTTCCTTTTAATTGCTGACACAGCGCCAAGCTCAGCTTGAGCAGCAGCGCAATGTTTAACAGCCATTTCGGTTTCTTGCGTCCAAAAAAGTGTCGTCAAACGAACGTCGGATAATACGTTCACACCCGTTAACGCGGCATTGATACTGCCACTGGGGTCCGCAATGTCCAAAGCAGCCAAGGTGGTCAGCGTCGGCAATCCAGACCTTTCCAGAGCACGATGATCTGGGACGACGAATGCGTCGTCGGCGACAGCCAACGCAACAGAAAAGTCCCCGCTAGAAGCATCGACGCAGAGGATTCCAATCTCGCCATTCGAAAAAGCCTCATGGACCGCTTCCGTGCATCGAAAACGTGCGCCGTCTTGAACTTCGTTGCCGGTATCTAGTATGACCCCAAAATATGCGAGAAAACGACGCAAAACTGCTAAGAAAAAAGCATCGGAAAAGATTTAAGAAATGCCAAAAAGCGAAGCAGAGCTGACGAAAAGAAAGCAAGCAGATCACTGCCGTAGCAGTGGAAACAGACGATGGGAGCAGCAGACGGGAAAAATAAAGAGGAGGAGGGACCACCGTGGGGTAGGGGGGGAGACACGCGTTGCGACCAATGGCAGTCACGAATGTCTAGGAATGCGCGCTTGGCCAATGGCGGTTCTAGAATCGCGAGTGAAAACTACCGACCACATTGCAACCACGCAGACGACGCTATTTTGAAAGCCGGCAAAAGGAAGAGAAGGAATTTAGCTCTAAAACAAGACCAAGATGTCGGTAGTCGGCCAAAAGGAACGAGAGCGCGGATCGCGCGAAGGTGGGCTAGATTTTGCGTTTTGAACACCAGTTGGAAGCTATTGCGGCCTCGTAATTAATTTTTAGACATATTTTCTCAATGAATGGTGGGCTGACAATTAAAAGGGAGATAGTTTATGGAATAAACAACCCAAAGATGTATTTTCTAAAAACAGTTTTTTTTGCGATTTTTTGTTTTTCAAGGTTTGCGTCCCTGTAAAGTAAAGTAAAAGGCTTTGCGAATTTTCCTAATTGACACATTAGCAAGTTCAGATTGCCTGTTCAAGCGTGGTCTTTCCTTGTGTTTCTTCCTCCCTTATTTCCACACATCACGGACTAAAAGAAACCAACAGGTGAGAGTAAGAGCCGTGCCTCTGTCTGCCTTGTAGTTGTCCTCGCGTTTCTGCACCATTTTTGATCTCGCGAGGGGGCTCATTTTTGCAGGAAGACCTTGTCCTTCACATTGCCCCACCTCCTCGCATATACAGAATGCAAAGACAGCTTGAAGGCGGTACCAGCAAGAACTCCAAAAAGGAACCCCCAAGATGCCATGGCGTGGGAGCCGGCATCCACAAAAGCCGTCTCCTAACGAAACGTCAGCTGCCCGACTCCGAGGCTTCTGGGCGGTTTCTTCTCGAGTCTTCCCTCGTGCGAAGCGAGCCGAATGAAATGTAAACAAGAGGACTGGCTTCGAACGGAGAGCAGTGGGGCTGCAAGAGTACGGCAGTTTTGGAGGGGAGGGGGTCCCAACCTGGAGAGGACGGCCTTGTTGAAGAGGGTGCCCTCTGGGGTGGTGTAGATGGCGTGCTCCTCGGCCGTCACCGTGCGCAGCTCGGACTGGCCCAGGACCCCCAGGACCTCGGACACCACGGCGGGGAGGGTGTCGGCCGGAAGGAGGGCCACCAGGGTCCGCACCGCCCCCTTCAGCTCCTGGGCATACGCGGGGACGCTGAGGCTCGAGTGGCGAGAAAGGGCTGCCTCTTTGGCGTTTCTCAAAGGCGTTCTACATGCACTAAAACATTAAGGTGGGCTAGTTGGCAAAGCACGACGAACGCCAATAATGCAAATGACAGACGAGCACGTAGACATGAAGACGGGACTAGCGTTTTAAATGCGTAGCGTTTAAAGCGCCTCTGGGACATCGCGGTCACGTGACCGCGTGAAGTGATGTCGGGTCGCAACGCATACGGCACCGTGACATCGCGACGACAAAGACGAGGGAGCGCAGATTGTGTCCCGCACGCCGCACGGAAAATATATCTGCACAGGTGTGCGGGACACTAGCACAAACTACACTCCGTGCGTGGTTTGTGCTAGTTCTTTCATTCTGCACCGCAGACGTTAGACAGGGCGAGGCCAAACGATTGAGTGCCCTGCACGGGCACTACCTTATATGGCTCTTGCGTGATGCGTGACATCCAAGAGGCGAGCAATCCAACGGTATGACGTCACGCCGCTCTCGTTAGTATGTTTTGCCAGGAGCACAATCTCAAGGAGCAGTTGTGCTAAGCAAGTCAGCGGCCGTAGTATCCGACTGCCAGCGCAGCGACCCAGGTTCGAGCCCCACTGGGGCTCGAACCTGGGTGTTCCACTGGTAGTAGTGGAACACGGGACCGCCAATTGTTCCACCACTACCCGATAGGCGACGGCAGTGTGTCCTCTCGTCGTAAGAGATTTTAAAAGGTTTCGAGGCACTCGGTTCTAAGAAGTAGCAAGTGCGTGAACGGGTCTTTGCAGAATCCTGTTGGAAGGATCTACGCGTAGTACTATAGCAAGTACTGCCAATAGGGATTCAGCCTAATCGAGCACGCATCAGCGGCTGCCTCCTCCCAATGTACCCTCTAAAGGAATGATTTTTGTACAATTGATTTTTACAGCGGAGCTGTTAAGGGCTAGGTTCCTCAGGATTGTGTCTGGTACCAAACAAATGTCGACACAACACTCTGGTTGCTGCCGTCGCTCATAGATGGCAGTAGCTGTCCAGGGTGTTGTGTTTGCCGATTGTCTGCTTGCCACCGTCGCTCATAGATCGCGGCAACCTTTCCAGCCTTTACACTCTGGCTTGCCGACTTGCGGCCGGCCATTACTTTATTTTAAGTGAAACAGAATTGGAGGGAACCAGCCACATCCTTCAAAAGCGGCACAATCGGCAACCAGTCTAAGCAAAATGCTTAGCCGGCTTATGCAGAGTCAAAGCATTTACTGTCTGGAGTCCAAATTCCTCCCACAAAAAGACAGGAAAAGCGAGGCCTACCGGTGTCAGCACTTTCTTGCCCAAGACGAGGGGCAGAGCTCGACTAGGGTCCACCGGTGCCTTCAGGTCCAATTTGAGGAGCTCTAGGATCCGTCGCCATAGCTTCGGATATCTCGACGCTGCAAAGAAAACAAAAGTATTCTCGTTCGTCTCATTGTGCTGGCGAAAACCAGGGAACACAAAATCTGTCCACCCCCTTTCCATTGCTTTGTTTCTGTTTCATGATGAGTGAGGTGGCAATCCAACACCAGGCGCGTGAGATTGGCTATCATCTGACGTGACACACCTGACGCAGCAGCGAAGCTGAACTCGGGGTGTGCCGAGTCGCGTAACTTTTCCTGAAGAAAGTCGCTTCGCGCCGCCGGAGCCGCGAGAGAAGCCAGCAAACATGTTTTATTTACTTCTGGGATTCTGGAATGCTATTTTCTAGTAATTTTCGCAAAACATAATCTCAGTGCTTTGAGGTTTTCTTTTGTTATTTCCGCAGCACCGCCTCCACTTTGTTCGTTAAAAACGAGATAAAATGACATTAAAAGTATAGCAGCAGGAGCGAGCAACAAACATTTGTACACTTTATTCGATATTTCGCTATACCCGGCTTCGTTGTAAGCAGGGTTCTGGATTTTTTAAGTTTATTTTTTTAGAGAGATCAGAGGGTGTTTTTCGGAGTTTATTCCTTACAGAAAATTCGGTGCTTTTCGGAGCTTTTGTTTCGTGGCACTCGAAATTCTGAGTTTTCTGATGTTTACCATCATTGGTAGGCATAGGTACAGAAAAGCAATTTGCAAGCTTAATAATGCACCATTTGTATAGACAATGACTAGAAATTAGCCTTTTGAAATATATAAAACATTTATCAAAAATAAACCTACAATTAGTTAATTCACAGATCTCCCTCAACTTGAGCTCTCTTGAGATGGATGTGCCAATTGAAATTCCAGCTTGAAGCGATCTGGATCGCCCTTCCCATTAACCGTGGTAACTTGTATATGCTAAAACTTGCGAGCAATCATATCGTTGCTGCCAACTACTTCAAAATTGAGGCATTCTTCGGCTCGCATACATGCAAATGACAAATTCAGTTCTTAACAAAGGGGAGCGCGAGAGAAGCAAATAAATGTTTGGGAAAGACACGTGTCCAGGATAAAGGCTTCAAGAAGAGAGGAAGGTTAGGTCAGATGTATTCGACTGCAGCACGAGGAAGGTTATTGCTTGTTTTTCTGATAGGGGGTCAAAATATTCTTTTATAACAACAAATGTGTAAAAAAAAAAACAAAACTCAAAAGTTTTTCCCACGATTCCAAAAAAAGGTAGATACCAATCGAATTTTTACAAATTCAGAGTTTTTCGGACATATCCGAATCGGCAATATTTTTACCGGCGAGTGCTTTCCGCATTTTTCTGAATTTATCTGAAAATGCAGAGCCCTAGTTATAAGTGGGATCAACTTTATTGATGGCCGTTGTGGGGGGTGCATTCATTATGCGAGTGTATTCATTATGTGAGTAAATACCGTAGCAAATGATGCTTTGTAGCAGACAAACCACGTCTTCAATCCCGTTGGCAGACGAACCACCTACGAACGTTATCTTTACTCACTCTACAAGAAGCAAATTAGAAGGTGGTGCGAATATTCGAAATTTCGAATAGTAGTTTCGTAGAATACACTATTCAGTATTCGCTTCGAGAAGAACTGCACTATTCGCGTTTTTCGAAGTGTTGATACCGAGCACTGTTGCACTGCGGAGAAGCAGTATCCGTGGAAGCGAGCTCTGCAGGTGTTGCTTCTCTGCATTACATCAGTGCTCGGTAAGAAGCGCACTCAATGGGGCAACCCGCCGCGATAAACACTTGGAAAAGTATGAATATCGCAATTGCGTGCTTGGAAGAAAAGCATACATTCAAGGTGGGATGGTGCACGCAGGCCGGCTGTATTTGAAAATAAATGGAAACTTAGTGAATGTGTATATCTACGTTGTAGTAAAAGTTTCAAAATTAAACTGACTGTTAAGCAAGACTATACTATGTTAGGCAGAAATGCCCTTACAACCTGCGTTCATCATGCGCGATTCATTCTTTTGTAGCGTTAGCTACACTGGGCGAGGTTGAGCAGTTTCGCGCGGACCTCATAATGAGCTGCGCTCATTATGCGAGCCGTGCTCATTATGCGGAGCGTACGGCGGCGGCGGCGGAGCTCCGCATAATGGGCACGGCGCCGCGCGCTCCGCATAATGAGCATGCAAACCATGCGCGCAAACTATGCCGCCGCCACTGCGCGCTTTGCATAATGAGCACGGCTCATTATGAGAGAGACGCAAAACCGCTGCCGCGCGCCTCGCCGCCGCCGCGCTCGCCTCGCCAGTTTGCGCATTCCAGAGGAGTGACGCCATAGCCGCGGCAGACACACTGGCGCCGCCGTGTGCCCAGCTGTGCGCCTCCGTTGCGCAGTAGCCAAGTCTGACGCTGCACCGGAGCCGCTTGATAGCGCCTCTCATTTAGTGCGCATAAGCTCACGCTACGTATATCCTGGCATAGCCGAGCTAAGCCACCGCAATTTTATTTAAATCGAGATTAAAGAAAGAATATTTTATATAGCAAGATTTGTAAATTCACTCAATTGAGTATAGTTGGCCATCCCTATAGGACTCATTTTATGTCAAATCCATCGTTTACTTGCCATCCAAGACATCAGACCTTCTTAGGTCACAGTTCATAAATATATGTAGATTAAACTTAGCTTATAAATAAACAAGCGGAACAACCTTCACAAGTTTAGCTGAGTTTTCATCTAAGCTTTATGCTATGGTAGTGAAAGGCGTGGAAAAACCATTCAATATTCTAATCGAAAATATTCGGCCAAAACCACTATTCGCCTCGAATTGGCTTCGAACTCAACATCCACTGTTTGCACAAGACTACATATTAGATCTCGCTCTCGCGGTGACCAAAATGGAACCCCTGGCGCCACTGACCAAAGACGGGGAGGTGAGCGGGCAGGAGGGATTCCAGGGCCAGGTCCTCGACGTCCTTGGAGTCCAGGTTGGACCCAGAGCAGATCGTCACCAGGGCCTCCGACAGGACCTTGGCCTCCGTGGCCTCCACATCCTCCACCTGACACGACCACGTGCAACATGGTCACGCAAGACACGAGCCAGAGTTTGCTTATGAGAGAAATGCTCGACACACGTAAAGGGAGGCCTGGGACAAAAAACAGACGGAACAGCGCTCGTCCCGTCTCAGTGTTCGTACAGGATTCAAAGATAGATATTCAAGGATATTCAAGGAATTTCAAGGGCTTGTGGGAGTATTTTCAAGGACCTAACTCAATGCCGCACGTAGAAGATTTCAATAAAACATTGTTACCAAAAGATTGCAAACATCAATTGCATTGCATTAAGCAAAAAAAAAATTCAATCTTGCAAACTTGTATGCACTGCACGAAGCCGAAATAAAAATAATTTCCAAAACCGCTTGTGGTAACTTCGGGGGACCTCCTGCAGCTTTTCCTCTTTTTGCTGGATGATGCTAAGCAGCTCCTCGCCCTTGCTTTTTGCAGTTTTCCTAAGACTATTTGATTCGACAATGTAAATAGTCGTTCGAAGACTCGTCAAGAAGCACCCCGTAGTGCTCACAGTGTTCGATTTCCCGCTGCAAGGCCGTTAGAACGAAAGGTCTCGGTCCATGACACGTCACATAGGCGCATTTCTTTTATCTGCAAGAAAACGCTTTTACCACCTCATTGTCTGGGAACATTTGTTGGAACAACTTGCACGATTGTAACGATGACCGGTAGAAACAGCGGCATGTGACGATCTTCAGAGTCCACAACACTTCGGCATTTGTCAGCAACTCGTGCGTCTTGCAAGCTGCGTTAAGGTTTGGCAACTGCGGTGGAGGCGGGACAGTGAATTGTTCACTCGTGCCCGGAGCCAGGTAATTTTGCACCGAGCTCTTGGCTGCGATGTTCATGAATGCCGGCATGTTTCGCGCCCTTCATATGGCTCTTCAACGCCAACTCGCCCAAGGCGGCGACAGCGAAGGTTTTTCCGCACGGCTTGCATTTACACGATGCTGATTTGTCGTATCTGGCGCCACCCAGTCCTTATACTCATCACTGCAAAGCCACGCACCTTGAAACCTGCTTTTGCCGGGCATTTTCCTTCGACTGACGACAAAACACGAGGCAAATGGCGTAAACAGTGCGCAAAGCATTCCCGGATCAGATTAGATTAGGATTCGGATCTGCTCCAATGTGGCCAACCATCTAATGAAAATCAGGCTAACCCTGAACAAATTGAGATAACTTAGACCGAAACCAATAAGCATAACATAAATGTGCAATATATACCTGCATTTGCTATTATAAATAGCCATTCACTGATTTCCAAGGTCTAGCCAGAATATTCAGGGATTTCAAGGGCCCTGCAAGCCAAATTTTCAAACTCAAGGGTTTTCAAGGTCTAGAAAAAAATCCAGAATTTTCAAGGGCCTTGAAAACCCAATTTTTGAATTCAAGTGTTTTCAAGGGTTTCAAGGACTTGTGCGCACCCTGCCGTCTGCTTCTTTTTTGCTTGTTCGAAGCCTTCCTTTGCACGCTGTGCTTTTCACTCGCAAGCATGAATCAACTGTGTCAGAGCTGGCAGCTCACATTTAGAGGGTAATCCTTCAGGCTCAAAGCAGTTTTGCGAAATGTCAGACGAGTGAAATGTTCATTTGACGAGTTGGCTTCTGTGAACTCGGTGCTTCTAGTCATTCCTCGTCTCAAAATGCTTTCATGGCCAGTATGCGAAAGTTTGACGAAAGAATCGCTGCACTGCGGAAGTCGAGTGGTGTGGTAGGTATCTACGACCTTTGGCAAAAAGCAATATTTTAAACAAAAGTGCGAAAGCTATCCAGCAAGGACTGGTTAGGACAGCTTCTGTTTCCCGACTTCTCGAGCCCCCTTATTTAGGCCAAGCTTTAATTTTTTTGTGGACGACCACAGTCTCGAAACTTCCACATGACAGAAACGGATAGAAAAAGTTTCAGCTTGAGCAGACCTTCTTCTACGAAGTAAAAAGTCATAGGGTGAAAACAACAAGGCATTTTCCCTGAAAAGCTCGCTTTCAAAAAGAGCATTCTGCCCTGTAGAAAGCGACTGTAGAAAGTGTATATGCCTTTTCCTATCCAGGAGCGGTGGTTCTCAAACGGGGGTCCACGGACCCTCTTGGGTCCCCGAAGGCCTTCTTAAAATCTGCAAAGCCCTCGACCGTCATTTGAGCTGAGCACTACCGCTCCTTCTTACCGATATGGGCCATCCCACAAAGCTAAGGAGACCAAACCAGGTGCGCCGAGTGAGTAGTCCCGATTATTCTCATTAATTTGAGTTTCACAGTTTGTGTGGATGCACTTAGTTTCTTTCATTTACCCTTTTTTCAGAGTAATCGTTCAATACCCACTGCTGCCCCCCCCCTCCCTTATCCACGGTGGATGGGGTCCCCCGTAACTTCCACCGACCCAGGAGAGATTCCCGAAACGTTGGTGGTTGAGAACCACTCCCACGAGAGACAGACAGTACAGTCATATCCGTCTATATCGAACTCGCAAAAAAAACGTCTACCAGTTCGATGTAGCGGGTAATTCGATATAAAAGTTGAATGAATTTGACTCTTAAAAACTTTCTGCTGACATTATACAATGAAATAGTCTTGCATTTTCTGTTGCTTTTTCTTCATTGCATCTGCGATAACCAGTGTTGGGAAGTACTTGAAGTACATTGTACTTAAAGTACTACTTCAAGTAGGTTTAGGAAACTTGTACCTTACTTGAAGTACATTCTCTGAGTATGTACTTGTACTTTACTTAAAGTATTTTTTTCTGATACTTTCTGAGGAAAGTACAATTCCCGACTTCAAAGTACATTCCCTAAATTTGGTTTTGTTAAATTTCTATCCCGAAATAATGCTTAGTTAACTCCAAAGGAATACTGGAAGGAGGGATATTCTACCCTTACCAGAAACGTGAGTAGACGACGCATCGCTCAGTTTGTTCTGGGGGCGGCTTTCCCATAGCTTTTTGAACTCTCGCCACTTCTCGGTCAGTCAGTGCGAGCGAGGAGGTCTCAAATATTATGCGAGCAAAATTGATCATAATATAGCACCTGAGACTATGGTGCGGAAAAATTAAACCTTCGAGTCGAAGAAAAGACAACAGGGGAGAACGTCAGTATGTTTTGAGACATTCTCTTTTGTCTTTTCCTTGGACTTGAAATTTACTTAGTTTTTTTGCACCCCAATCTCAGGTATCACATTATGATTAATTATCACCAGCTTGCTTGCACACTCACACTTTTTTTTAAAATTAAGGATAGGACATTTCTTTATGAGAGGATTGCTTGCGGAAGCTACACGGCTGACGTCATGCTCTCTCCTAGTACATTTAACCCCCTTGGGTGCAACAATCCAGTGCAAGAAAATCGCTATACAGTGATTTTCAGGAATTTGGCTCACTTCCTGAAAATAAGAACTCTGTGGCCACTTTATCAAATATTCACTGCTGTTTTTAAAAATAGGTCATGCAGCCCTGATTAACCCTGGGCAATGCATACCAGTTAAAAATCACTGTATATGGGGAATTAAAGGGCATCATGAAAGAGTGAGTTAAGATGTACTTGTACTTTGAAAGTACATTGTATTCATAGTACTTTACTTCAAGTACATTGCACCCAGTGTACTTACTACTTTACTTCAAGTACATTGCACCCAGTGTACTTACTACTTTACTTCAAGTACATTGCACCCAGTGTACTTACTACTTTACTTGAAGTACATCACATCTAATTTACTTTGTACTTTACTTGAAGTACCTTTTAGATGTACTTTACCCAACACTGGCGATAACAGTATTTTTCTACGCTATGGACGGACTCCAAAATGCTGAGGCTGCTGCCTTCTATATTCGTGCATTAGCGCCGAACTATGCCGAGAGCACGGAGCACGTCCGAGCAGGAGCACCTTCTCCTGCAGAGCGGAGAACCCTCTCTCCGCTCCCCACCGCAAATTTTTTATTTTTTTTATTCTAAGCGGTTGACGCGGCTGCCCGGAAAAATAAAAGCCAGCATGCTCTGCAAGCTGGTTTTCCCCCAATGAGACCGCTCGCGTTGGGGGAAAGCCAGCTTGCAGAGCAAAACGGCACTCTTGACAGTTCGATATATCGGTAGCGGCTGCTATTTTTGTTCGATGTAACCCTGATTTTTGCTATATATTATCACTGTGACATTACTGTGCACAAGAATTGTTTGATAGAAGGGATAATTCAATGTAAACGGGTTCGATATAGTTGGGTTTGACTGTATAATTAAAATAAATAAACGACGCGCAAGCTCCAGCCGCACAACCCGGATCTCGAGTGCGGCCGCTGCCACGGGCAGCCAAGCTCGCACTTGCCTCACCTTTTCCTTGAGGTGGGTCTCCACAAACTCCGGGAACTCTCTGAGCAGGAAGCAGGCCAGGGAGGTGCCACCCAGTACCGACACCAGCTTCTTAACGGTGCTCTGGGCCGACTGGCGCACGGGGTGGGCGCTGTGGCTCAGTGCCCTGAGCAGGGGCAGGGCAAAGGGCCTGCACAAGACAGCGTGCGTCTATGTGCTACTGGGCACGGACTACAGGGAGCGACAAATGTGTCTATACTTCATTTTAAAGGGCCCATGAAACAAATTTTGGGCTGGGATAAATGCATTTTAGATTGGGATATTACTAATAACATATCATTTAGTGGGCCAAAAGAAAGAAGGTAGAAAGTCAAAAGCCTAATTTTCGGTATGAAAATTTGAAAACACAACGGACTATTTCGTACCCCCTTCCCTTCTAAAGCTCTCTGCTTTTTCACTGCGATACATCCGCGGCACCCAAGGTGCATCACCCGGCCCAAACGCACGTCGCACCACACCGGACCTCACTTATTCCCTTCACCCCTAAGCTGACATTGTGGTGGAAGCTATGCGCTTGCCGGACCAATCAGCAGCCTCCCTTTCATCACCCGACCTCATTCTCTGCGCGTGGGTATGCACGAGGGAGAGGAATCACGTGGCAAAAGTGTGGCAGGGGGCCCAACGCGCACGTAGCTTCCACAGCACTGTCAGCTTCAGGGTGAACGGACTGCTGAAAGCAACTTTTGTTCCGAGTTTTGAGCAAAGGGCCAATCTTCTAGGGGGAAAATGGCATGTCCGGGTACGCAACTGAGGGTCTAAGCAAGGGGAGAGTCCCTCCTTTCTCTTTTTTTGAACTGTTTAGTACAATGCACGATTTGTGAGTTGAGGAGGAAAGCTAAGAAGGAAAAAGTTGAAAAATCGTTTCATGGCCTCTTAAAGGGGAGATGCAAACCTTAAAAAACGAAAAATAGCGCAACAGTTTTTTTTTTAGAAGATTACATATTTGAGTTTTTTATGCATAAACTATCTCTCTTTTAATCGTCAGCCCCTAATTCATTAAGGAAATATGTTTAAAAATTAATTACGAGGTTGGGATAGCTTCCAAATGGTGGTCAAAGCGCACAATCAACCCCACCTTCACGCGATATGTGCTCCTGTTCCTTTTGTCCGACGGCTGCTACCTTGGTCTTGTTTTGGAGCTGAATTCTTTCTCTTCCTTTTGCCGCCTTTCAAAGTGGTGTCGTCCGCGAGGTTGCAATGTGGTTGGTGGTTTCCCTTCTCGCGATAGCGAAACCGTGATTAGCCAAGCGCGCATTCCTCGAAATCCCCGACTGTCATAGGTCGCGACGCGTGTCCCCCCCCCCACACAGCTGTCCCTCCTCCTCTCCATTTCTTCCGTCTGCTGCTTCTGTTGTCCAGTGCTGTTAACTTAGCGAGAAAGTCTCTAAATTTAGCATGTCCCTAGGCACCACCCGAACTAAGAGCACCACCTACCCTACAAAGGTACAGCATTTAAACGCATTTGGCAGAATGACCAAACATGCAGCCAATTATTTTACTACCCTTCTTCAGGTGAATACGTGTACTCTTCATACCCAACAAGTTACGCTCACATGTGAGGCTACAGCAAAAGTCATGTCCTCTAAGTAAAATAACTCAACAGCACCTATAAATAAAGCAATTTTTGTTTTTCTTTTTCAGTTTGTAGCTGTACAACTGTTGCCCAAAAGGTTGTCTTGTCTGCCAGAGTGTTGATGAGAGGGACTCACTTGAGGTTGGCCAATGAGGAGTCAGGATGATCCAGGATCATGCGTGTGATCAGCTGAAGCACCAGGAGGTAGGCTGCAAACAGAGCAACACTCTCAACACATGCAGGGGCGGCACTTGAACTTGCAACAATCTCTTGACGCGGTTCGTCCAAATGAAGCAGGTGTGTTAAATGGAGAACCAGACGAATGCTAAACGGGACTCCTGGTATTGTGTTTTGTCTCGCTCGCCCAAGCAAGACGCAAAACACAAAACAAAGGTGCTCGCTCTAGTGCTGTTCGTCTATTGGTTGGAGTCTCAGTTCTTAGGCTCAAGGAGTTAATTACTGCATGGATTAGCGGCGAAAACGGGATCTCGCATGGACGGAGGAAAATGTCCCATCTCTCTCCATTGTTGCAAGGACGATGAAAATAGGAGGAAACAAATATGTGCTGTCCTATACATTCCTGTACTTTCCCGATAATTAGCACCATTAGCATATATTCTGTTTGATGTTCGTTCAAACTCCACACAAGCAAAAAACAAAAATGAGCAGTCCCACGTTAATCCACAGCAGTCACAGCGATAGCTGCAACACTGCTGGGCATCCGTGTCGCGTTCACGCACCGTGGGGTGTGTAAACAGAAGTGTTCGGAGCAAAACAGACACCTGACCATTTTGTTCCGACCACTTTTTTTTTTTATTATTCCGGAGCACTTGAAAGCAAGTCTCCCGGAACGAGCTCTTAGCACCGACAGTGGTATGGTGGCATTATGTTATTGGCTATTAATTTCCAGAGAGCGCGCATAGTCGGCATCGGGTACTACAAAGAATGGCATCACGCTAAGCAGAAGGACATTGAGGCAACCTAGTCAAAGCTGTGGGATAGCTCAGTGGTAACACACCTTCATAAGCAGCGGACCCAAGATCGAATCACACAGGCGGCGGGCAATCTTTTTCGAGGGTTTGGCAACACCGACAACGGACAGCTCACCCCTTACTACAACAACTATAACATTAACAACAACAAACATCATTTCCAGTGGTGGCAAGAGCCCACATTAGCTATTGCTGTAAAACAAGCCATGATCTGAGAAGACAAGAAGAGAAATCTTGAGCAAAGCAGGTTCGCTCACTGTCTTCCGAGGCGGTCTGCAGGAACTTGTCGGCAAAGAAGGGCTGCTTCTGCGGATCCAAGAGCTGGTTTACGGTCGCCTTCACCTTGTTCTCTGCGAGGACCGAGCCAGAGTAAGATGCCTTTGTGCTTTCGATCATTTTTCGCTTCTAATAATCATCAAGAATTCGCTCGATTTTGTGTCCCATACGTCACTGGAAGAAAGTCGGGCTCAGCAAGAAATTGCGCGTCTAAAAAGTAGCCCAGGGGACAATATGTATGGCCTTTTTCTGCGGGCTCTTTCGTCTCTCAATTTGCCAAAAAGTAAGAAGTATAGGACCTCAACTTCGCATTCCGTTCCTAGATTAGAGAACTGCTCTCCCAAAAACTGGCAGTCACACCGAAGAGCACGAAGGACTGTTTCAGCTCGTATTGTCCGCAACAGAACGTCTACAATGTGGTCGCCTCGAAAAATGCAACAATTTGCGTGTTCACATTGGGGATAAACAAAAGTTAAGGTTGAGCATGAACACACGGAGAAGCCAAAATGTCTCGGTCAAACCCCTCATACTGGCAAAAGACCACACCAATTAGAGGGTGAGACAATCATAAATACGAGGAGTCACCGGTGGTGTACCATTGAGCTTTTTGCGAGACTCTTTTATTTTCCACACAAGAGCAAAGTAAAAAACAAGTGTAATAGAAAAAAAAAAGAAGAGAGTTGTAGAGCCCTCCCATTTCACTTGAAGATGTTTTCAGGACCTCACTATCTGACAATGCCAAGGAAGGCTGACTCACGCTGGTAGCCCCTCTTTTTGATTTTATTTATTCATACTTGCCACAACCAATGGGGAGTTTTCTGTCGACATGTGAGGACACATTTTTGCCCAGACCCTAGCGTACAACAGCTTTGCTGAAAAAAAAGCCGCGTGCACCGATGTTTGCTTTCCTGCCCGGGCCTTTCTGATTGCATGTGCTGACAAGCTCAAGCTTCACCGTGAGAAATGTCAGTGCTAACACGAACCCCGCAGCACAAATTACGTTCAACGCACCGAGAATACTACGAAAACGAAAAATTGAGCAGTCCTGCGTTAGTCCACTGTACAGTCAAAGCAAATGCTGAGACACGTCACGGCAAAGCCGTTGGGCATCGCCGTCGCATTCACGCACAGTGGGGCAGCAGGGTGCACAAACAGAAGTGTTTGGAACAAGATAGACACCTGTTCTGTTCCAAACGCTTTTGTTTTGTTCCATTTTATTCAGAATGCTTGTTTTTTTCTTTTTTGTTCCGGACTGCGTGAAAGAGCATCTCCTGGCATGAGCTCTTGGCAGTGAAGGTGCTACAACGGCATTTCATTATAGGCTGTTCTTATTTCTTTCCAGGAAGCATGTGCAATGGGCACTGGATACTACAAAAACCCTAAGCTTAGAGCTGGTTATTAAAGCTGCGGCGTAGCTAGGTGTTAACACCTTTGCTTCGCACACAGCAGACTCGGGTTCAATTCCCGCGGGCGGCGGGCAATCTTTTTCGAGGATTTGGCAACGTTGACGACGGATGACATAACGTTGCCAACTACAACATCAACAACAACTACTACAACGTCAACAACGAACGTCATTCCCAGTGGCAGCAAGAATCCATAAAAGCTATTGCTGTAAAAAAAAAAAGACGAGCTTCCATCGTTTATTTGGCAAGATTTCATAGTCCTTTTCCAGCAGATACCGAGAAGCGCAAACACAGAATGTGGTGGTTGTTCTAGACGGGAGGAATCGGTGGGCACAGGCGTGCAACGCGAGGTGGCCCCACGACTTGCTCACCCAGGGCGGGGGAGGTGGCCTGCAGGCGCAGGAGCAGGCACGCGGCGGCCAGGCCCTCGCACACGGGGCTGGGCTGGCTGGGCTGGGACAGGGCTCGCTCCACCGCCTTGAGCAGGAGGCCCACCAGGGGCTCCACGCCCGGCCCCGGCACCCCTGGTGTGCGGGAGGAAGCGGAGCACGCGTTGAGCCGTGAAACCGACCAACACGTCCCAGGTAGCGAGAGTGCAGTGCCGGAGCATCTGCGTAACCCGTTGGAGGCTAACGCCGAGCACAGACTGAACGTGAGTGCTGCACCGGTTGCTGCGTTCCATTCGTACCTGCGCCGACTGTACCAGCTGCATGCCGCCATATTCGATTTACGCGTGCAGCCTATCTCGAAGCAGTCTATACGAAAACGGGGCTCCTTTTAGCCCGCTTTGGGCAACAGGTGCCATCCAGCTCCACGAATTGAAGAAATCCGTTAAAACTTTTTAGAAAATCTCTTATAACTTTTCAGTAAGATTACAATTAGTTGCGAAACCTTGGCCTCGACTTCAGACCGCTAGCGCAACATTTGGGTGGAGAATGAGCGTTCGGCGAGGCACGGTTTATTTTTGCGGTGAAGGAAACCCTGCACATTTTTTGGTTGGGCACCTCGTACATTGCCCCGCACTTTTCTGCACTGCGCTACACCTTTCTGCACCGGCGCAGGCTGCTGCAAGTAAACCGAACGAGCCTAGTGTTGAGCTGCTACTCGCACCCTCGCCGTATGAACACAAGTTCCAGCGGACAGGAGTGCTGCCGACGCAGCACTCGTGTCCGAGTTGTGCTTCGCGCTTCCCTCCGGTAAGCGACGGAGGAAATTCAGTACTATGGCCTTTTTATCCACGAGATACGAGGAGTTGAACCAATTCTTCGACTTGTCGACCGCCCTTTATCTACCCCTCCCTCAAAAGCGACATGATTTTGTTGTGCACTCCATACGCAAATAAGTAGCAAAATTGTAGCACCATTACGGCTATCCGATGAACATCGCCCAATTTGCTCGACTGTATTTTGACCATTCTGGACAGTCAACAGTGTGGTTCCAGGTACGCCTAGCACTTTCGGTAAAGCCTCCTATGTCAAAGGTTTGCTTTTGTATTGTATCGAAAGACTTCGGAGTTAATTAGTGCGTGCTAGTCTTATCTAGTAAGTGGCGATCACACAGGAGGAGTAACGATTCCTCCCTACTCTTAGCACTCAATAAATAAATTATGTCCGACCTTTGGATGACCTACGCAACACTATTGTGAGCTCCATATGTATGCCCACCTGCCTGTACCTTTAGCCCCCAACCATACTGTCACAAATAACTATTCCGAAACAACTGCTCTCATGTTGCACTTAAACCTAACACCGACCGGTTTTGAGAGTTTCACGACATAATCGAGGTTTCGTTGGTTTTGGAATGGGTAAGCTGTAAGCAGCCAAGTGCGCGACTCACCGTGGAAAGCAGACAACATGCACTGTAGGTATCCGTACCGAACCGCAGAGGTTGATGACTTGAGCCCCATGCCGGTCTGCAAGTCAACGGCAAAGCAACGTGTCAAGATGGCCACCCAATGAATGCACGACAGACAGTGTCAGAAGCGAGGGCCATCTGGAGAGATTTACTCAAGCCCAGGTAATCTCGCACTAAGGAGCGCAATGACAACATCAATTTGCCAGTACTGGATATCCTCCAATACTGCAGTTAGGGGGAAGCATCATGCACCTGGTTATCACAATAAATCAGTCGGTGCTCTTTGATATGCACTCTTACAGATGCACAGTTGTACCAGTACAAAAGGGGAAATCTATTCTGCAATCAGAAATATCGGACAAACTCAAAATGTTATCTTCACTACTACAAAAAACTTCAAAGAAAAAAAAAAAATCTTTAGATATTTCGAAGAAACCATTTTTGAGGTTCAAATGTCCAGACTAATAGAATTTGCAGGCTTCATTTACTCAAAAAAAGGAAAAACAACTTTGCACATTGGTTAGAAGTTAGAATTTTTCAGCATCTCAATAGCAGAGGCCAGCTTTCTCACGTAAGAATCTCTTCAACATCTTCGGAGAAAGTGGAGAAA
The DNA here is from genome assembly GCA_013358835.2 of Ixodes persulcatus. NCBI lineage: Eukaryota > Metazoa > Arthropoda > Arachnida > Ixodida > Ixodidae > Ixodes > Ixodes persulcatus. The sequence goes on along the minus strand of JABSTQ010009215.1, from coordinate 38,956 downwards.
ACAAAGAAGAAAATATGGACTTCTCTCCCCTCAAAGCTGTCTTTCACAGTCGGGTAGACAGCTAGTTCGCTCGACTCCCCAAGCGCTTGCTATTAGGCAGAGCAGAGTGCCCAAAATCGCCTTTACAAAGGACCCATAGCACAGAACTTGTCGCTTTTGTCCCAAACGCGAGTTACTTCGACAGCCGTTGCTTCTGCGCCTTTTTGCGCTAAACAAACCCACCTGAAATCCTTCGACGAGGAACGCCGGCACGTCCTCCGTGAAGCGGGAGCACCACCTGGACATCACCTTCAGGGTGAGCAGGAGGGTGCCCTCGTGCACTGCACACGGACGACCCAATCAATTGACACGCAAACCAATTGACTAACCGCTTCATCACAACACCAAAGCAGGACGGCACGATGAGCAGCACGATTGGCTGACCAACCAATTAATTAAAATGCTAAACAATCACATAGAAAATGGCAGCAACTTTTAGCTCCTAAGTCCTATAATAAATCAAATGCAGTATATGTGAGGTGCAATTGTTTAAAATTATTTAGCAGACATTAAACTGTCGTTTTGGGGAGTGAAGAAAAACCTTTATCTTTATTGATTTCCCCGGTATATTGAGTGGGGAACCTGGATGCATAGGTCACGTGGCAACAATTTCCCCGCTAAGTTTAACGGGACATGCGCAGATGGACAAAACTTTGGGATTTGGGGGGGTCCATTAAAAAGCATTTCATGCCATAAACAACTCAATCAATTGACCAGTCAAACGATTAGAGCACAAAAGCAGAATTATGCAATCGAGAATAAAATGAATTTACTTATCGCTCAATCACGACAAAGAGGGCAGGGCAGTGCAGGGAACACCGCAATTAAACGAACAAGCACCGATTCACAACCAAAAAAGGGTCGTTCAATAAGGCACAATTAATTGACCAGCCATCAAAATGCAGCACAAAAGCACAATTACGCAGCAACAAATATAAAACTAATGTACTTATCAATCAGTTGCAACAAAAAAAAGCAAGGGCAGCGTAGGAACACCCCAATTAATTGATAATTGACCAATCAATTGCAAACAAGAGCCAGGGCTGCGCACGAGCGACGCAATAATCGAACAAAGAGGGATTTGCAACCAAAAAAGGGTCGTGCAACGAACGACGCTATCAATGGACCCTTTTCAAAACCCCATCGAGCAACATTGGTGGTCGCCATTTTTTGGGCATGAAGCAAATTCCGGACTCGAATAATTGGTGCTGCGGCTACTACCGTAATATCCCGAGTCATCGCCCACCCCCCTGCCACCTGAAATTCATAGAAAAAGTGGGGTGGGCCATGTCTCGGTGGGTGAGCACAAAAAGTTAATAAAAGCGGAGAAAGCCGCCCAGTTTTCTCTCCGTATCTAGCGCTGCTACGCAACAGATACATTAAACTCAAAATTCGATTTAGTTTTATTGTTTTATAAAAAAAATGCTCACGAAAGAATGTTTTTCTACCGCGAAGTCCGTTGCTTGCATACGCGCTAGGAACACCACCGATCTGCATAGAGCACGAACGTTTCTTCCGTGAAAACACGTCACCACTATGTTCTCCTAGTTAGTAGGGAAAAAGAGAAGAAAAGAAAGAAAATTCTGCAAGAAAATAGAAAAACCAACCAGGCGCAACGAGCGAGCGAGCGAGCGGACCAAAGAAGCGACGAAGAGCGATGCTGGGAAAGCGGAAAAGCCGGCGATCGCGTGGCAAATACTTTGGCGTCGGGCCAAGTCGGGCGCCTTGTCAATCACAAGCTCTTGCGCAACTTCCTTGTTTTTTGCGTACATGCGTGCGTCCGTGCACGGTGTGCTATCAATGGGGGTTTGGGACGCTCTACTAACGTCTGCGTAGGGCGTTCCAGAAAAGCTTTATTTACCTGATGGCTTTGTCTAAAACATTGCACAACCGCGGTCGCGACGTGCGGGGAGAAGGAGCGGGTTCGCGGCGACCTTACTTCGGCGGAGACAGACTTCGACCTTACACTCCGCGGTTACATCCCAAAATATGGGGCGTACAATTACCTCGCGATTCCTGACTGGGTTAATGCTTGTGTTATCTTTCCGATCTTTTTTTTTTTTGTCGGATCGACATTTTCGTAAGCAAAACAAACTTTTATTTTGTTATCTTCATCGTTTTCTTTTCGCATGGATACACTACCACTTCGGAGTCGCTCACGCGAAAAATGTGTAAGCAAAGGGAGGGCCTTTCTCTCCGTTTTACTTTGTCACGGACGTCCTCCAACTGTAAGGTCCGCGGCCGCGTCATTTGGGTAGGATGAGTGTTTGCAGATCGCGGAGTCCGCGTTGGGGTATTTGAAAGAGAGGGCGATGACTCGGTGTTTTTTTTAGAAATCTATATTGGCCCAAAAATTGGGGTGGGCGATGACTCGGGGATGGGCGATAACTCGGGATATTACGGTAGATGGCGTTCACTTATGCAAATGGTCTATTGACCAGCTAATGAAATGGACGTCACGGTGAAAAAAAAAAAAAAAACCCGAAAAAACTTAGTAATGCTCTGGTGGCTTACGTAATCACCGGGCGACTCCGGCAGCACTATGAAGTAGGAGAGCACCCTCACCTTCCGACTTGAGCACCTGCAGCAGGTGCTTGAGGGCAGCTTCGCTGAGCTTCTGCACGTGGGAGGCCCCCGTCACCACGTGGCAGCTCACCTCCCCGAACCCCATCAGGACGCCCAGCCGCTGCTCCGTTGTGCTCAGCTTGCCCTCGGACCCTGCAACGTCAGAGGGCCCAAATTGCACGAAGGAAACATTCGCGAAAAGGTAAAGAACAAAGACGGAAAACAAGGAACCTTAGTCCCTCTTTGCTCTTTGCTCGCCGTTGTGCCTTTTGGCGACGACCTTCGGACAGGGTGTCTCTCCCTCTCTCAAATTCCTCAACTTTACCCAGTTTTCCCTCAATATTTCAGTAAAATTCTCAGACCATTACAAAAATTACAGGACACTTAAGCTTCGCCTTTAAGAGTGGACAGCTAAACATATAAGCCCCCGCTCCCTCCCAAGCCGTGCAAGTGTGTCTGCATGGCCTAGTCGCTAGCGTGTCTGGTTCGCAACCAAAGGGTCGTGCGTTTGAATCCCGCCTCCGCCTAAAATTCTTCAAATTTTGTTCCTTTAAGGCAAATGATTTACATTATAAAGTGAAATCGCCCGAGACATGCAACGACCGCTAATTCGCATTACTGTGTCACATTTTAATCACTTTCATTCCATGCCTGACGTCACGTTTCACGTGAGCATTGTGGGTTGTTTGGAATTCACGCGCGAGGTACTGTGGCTGTGACGTCATGACCCTATCGACCAATCAGGATTTTCCTCTCCCACCGACGCCGATGCCGGCGTTGACCACGCCGACGCCGACAATTAAGCCAGATTTTCTGCGACACAATCTCTTTAAAAAGAAAATAAGCAGCATGGGGTTACAATGGCTGTTGGGGCTGTTCTCGTTTACAGTAAACTCTCACTTGAGCAAACGATGGTTTAATAAATATTTCAGAATAACGAAACATTGTGCGCAGGCCTTGTCTTCTAGGTGGTATTGGCAGAGCCCGCGCTACGCTCTAAGCAGAATTTATAGCCTATTTTTCTGCCTCCAAGTCCTCAAGTCTTTGCTCAGAGCACTCAATGGCGTTTCCGGCTCATTTTCCCCGACTGGGCTCGCTTTTTGACAATATCCCAAATTTTTCCCAGTAATTAAAACTTCCCTGACAATTCCCAGTTTTCCCCGTCGCTAGACACCCTGTTACAGTTTATAGACGATTAACACAATGGACCGAATCGCAATTTTCGTCCGCAGACCGTGCACCATGTGACCAGCGCGTCACAGATTCCTGCGATCCACTCCTTGTCTGCGGATGCGAGGACTGATAAAGTCGAGCGCCTTTTTCATTCGCGGATTTTTGGCGGCAGATTGACTTGAAAAGCGTTTAGTCTGGCAACAGTACATGGTTTTTTGTTTCTGGACGATTAAAACAAAAATGGGCATCGTTGCGTTTTGTGCGTTCGCTGGTTCATTTTGTCGCGCGATTCTTGGTTCCACGCGAGAAAGACACTGCAGAAACTTTGTCTGGCTGACGCGACGCAGGTTCCGGTACTACTCTGGGTCCGTGTCAAGAAGCTTCCGTCAAAACTCTATAATTCTTGCACGTCCAATCAGGAATTCACCGAGAAAGACCTCTCTTGTGGCTGTGGTGTACTTGAGTGTTGTGCACAAGCGCGGAGTGCATGAAGGCATCTCCAAACGCCCCTCCGCGAGCCCAGAGCTTCGTCGCTTCTACGCTGAACCTTCTGGAGCAGGACCATGCCTGTGTCACAGTCATGCCTTGGGTTAGTAAACCTAGTGGCGCTTTGCGCGAAGCCTGTTACGGTGTTTTGTCTCGATCTGTACGTAACAGCAGCGTACGATTCTTTATCGCAGTAGCGAATGTTGAGTTCTCTTTTGAACAACGCGGGCACGGTGCGATGTTGGAGTTTGTGGCACTGTGGGGTGGCGAACAGGTTCGGTCCGTCCTTGCTGGCGTCTGCTCGTCGTCTCCCTCGTGTGGATGCGCTTGGGAGACGGACGAACCGCGGACATGTCACGTGATCAATCCGTCCAAAGATCAGTCCGTCGTGTGAATCGGCCATTATGGATGCAACCCACCGCTGCTGGGGGGTGTGGTCATTTGGAAAGCAACGGAGTTTGAAGACGTTGCAGTCGCAGCTGCCTCGTCGGATCCCGTGAGCAATACAGATGTCTTCCGATAATATTCTGCACTTTCGGTTGTGATTCGTGCAGCCTATTACCGAACAACGATGTCCCAATGACCGGGGCATTGTCGTCATTGACTCCGCTAGCTCTATTTACATCTGGAAGTAAAATAAAATAGAGGAAACCGCAAAGAAAACAACCGAACTTGGAGAAACAGCGTCCAAGCCGTTCATCAGGGTCTTTCGCTTGCTCCTAACCACTAAGAAAGGACGAAAGCTCTGGCAGCCCTTTCCCCTTTCCTCTCTTGCCCTCTCTCAGTAAAACGACTACCGACATTAAGCTTCTTCAATTTCGGGCTCAAATTTCTGCTGCCTTATTAAGTGGTACTGAGAAACTGCCACGACCCATTCCCTTCTCGACTTAGGTGGGCCTTTGGCAGACTTGTAGAGCGTACAAAAAGAACAAGATCTAAGGCCTTGAAAGAATAGTTTATGTTGCAGCCTACCGTTGAGCACCTCCACAAGGTGCGAGAGGAGCACCTCCAGGGCCTCCTGGGAGCCGCACTGCTTGGCCAGGTGGCGGAGGGCCACCACCGCCCCCTGGCGGCACGCCTCGTCCTTGGCTATCAGGTGCTCTGCACGCGGGAACCGCGACCATCATTAAGGGAGGACACCACTCAGGAAGGCAAACTTTTAACTGTCAGTCTTATTTATATAAAATTTGCAGGGAATAATCATAGCTGGGAAAAAGGATGACATGCAAAGTTTTAAGCTTATAAGTTAATCCTTCAAAGAGTTATGTAAATGTGCATAAAATAATCGCTGCACTCCCCGAGAAAAACTATTGTTTAGAGAAGGTAATGATGATGGCCAGTTATTTTGGCGAAACATACAGTATGACACCCATGACAAGCGACTATGGAAAGAAATTGCGTAAATTATACCATTTCTAATTAAAAATAAAAATGTAGAAAAAAACGTTCAGCCTTTCCACTATCGTGAAGAAGGAAGACCAGCGAAGCTGTAGTCGATACAATGTGTGCTTCTTCTTCGTCGTCGTTTGTTTTTCGCGCTGTTTCCTACGATGAATTCCCACCAACGCGCCCAACTATCCATTCTTCTATTATAGCTGGAAAGGTTGCAGCCATCTACGAGCGACGGCGGAAACCTTACTGGTTGTGTGCTTGCCGCCGTCGCTTATAGATGGCGGTAGCTGTCGAGGTAGGTTTGTGTCGACATACACGGACATGATCCTGGGGAACCTAGCCCTTAAGGGGAGGCACGGCCTAGGAATCGCGATTTTTTCAAAAAAGTCACGTTTTTGGAAAATAGGCTGACCAGCTTTTACAACTCATAAAGAATGCTGTCCAAAAGTTTTATTCCTGTAAGTAAAGTATTTACTCCGAAATAAATTATTTTCGACGTACTGGCAGCCGCACGTGTGCGCCGACGACGCGGCCGATCACGAAAATGTGCTATTTTCAAAACGCGCTCCCTCCGCGCAGGACTAGCGTGGACAGGCCCCCCTCGTTGGATAGAGCATCTCGCCCTCTTTCGTTCTGTTCGCAGCATTGTTCGCGATATCGTGCGCACAGATCATAAAAACCCGTAGAAAACATAGCTGTGCACGCTCTTATTGGTCAAGCTGGCGAAACAAGAGCTCTGATTCGCTAGGACGAGCCACGTGACGTCATAATCAGTCTGCTAGCGCGCAATTTCTGTCAGTCGTTTCGTTTGCTAGCTGCTCTACGCGCCCTTGACCTGTCTTCGACTTTCTATCGCTACGATGCCGGCGACTTTCCGTAGCAAGCCTTCGCCGTTCAAGTTCGGTGGCCGCAAGCGGTTTTCGAAGCGAAGAGGGAGCGGACGACCTCCCAAGGAAGACGACGGGAGCGCATCTTCGCCATTTCCAAGCGCTCCGCCGTCGCCGAGTGCCTTGGAATGGCCCATCGCTTCGCTGCCTCCCGCCGAACGTCACCCGGGACCATCGGCGTCCGCATCATCCTTGCCGGTGACCGAAATCTCAAGCGAAGACGACCTCACTGCAATCGAGCGGAAGATTGCGATGATGCAACGAAAGGCGCCCGCAAAATGTTCCGAGCGTTCAGAGCCCGACGATCCCGAGAAGCAGCTAGGCCTAACCGAAGGCGAAGAGCTCGACGGCTACCGCTTGCTTGGCGTGTCCTGCATCGAAGCTCTAGTAAGTGCTTTGCTGTGCCTCGAGTGCGCAGGATCTTCTCTCAAACTGTCCGAGACTGGGAAGGGCGTCCTCCTTGCGTTTGTTGTCTTGTGCCCAACTTGTGGAGAAGTCGCGAGAGCTCCGCACTCTGTGAATATTGGTGAGACGCGACAGAACGATCTCGCAGCGCGCATCGGTCTCTCGTCACGCGACTGTGGCGTGAGCTTCACAAAATTAACTCATCTTTTTACCGGGATGAATATGCTGCCGCCGATCTGTTTGAAGACGTCCCAGAAAGTTGCCGCGAAGGTACACGATGCAGCCACGGCGGCCGCCGGCAATGTGATGAGGACTGCTGCGCAGTCGGTGCGAAAAACGGAGAACGCCAAAGAGGGGGAACTCCTAGACGTGTGCGTCACGTACGACGGAACCTGGCATAAACGCGGCCACACGTCCCACTTCGGTGTTGGTGTCGCGATTGAACTTGAGAGTGGTCTTGTGCTGGACTACAGCGTCCACAGCAACTACTGCCAGCTGTGCCCCCAGGGACCAAAGCCAGGCACAGAGGGGTACACGGAATGGATGGAAGATCACTGACCCAACTGCCAGAAGAACTTCAATGGGTCTGCCGGTGCCATGGAAGTGGAGGCAGCCACTGTTATTTTTGTCCGTTCAGTCAAAAAACACGGTATGCAGTACACCACTATGCTGTGTGATGGCAACAGCAAGGCTTTTTCCAAGGTAGCTGGTCTTGAGCTCTACGACAAGGAAATCAACAAAGAGGACTGCTGTCAACCATGTCGCAAAGCGTATGTACACGGGTCTAGAAGCCCTGAAGAAGGCAAAGAAGGGACTAGGCGGGAAAGGGAAGCTGACAAACCTGAAGATGAAGCAGCTTACCAACTACTATGCCTGTTCGCTAAAGGACAATGCACCCGACGTGACGGCCATGCAGCGAGGAGTGTTTGCAAGCCTTTTGCACTCCTACTCCACTGACGAGGAGCCGAGGCATGTAGGTTGTCTCACTGGCACGGACTCCTGGTGCCACTATAATCGGAGCAAGGCCCTCGAGGCAGCAGGAGAACCACCTGCGTTCCGGCCACACAAGCCAGCCTTCTCCAAGGAAATTGCAAGGGAGATGGTACCCTTGTACAACCGCCTGTCACAAAGGGATCTGCTGGAGAGGTGTTCCCGGATGAAGACTCAAAACAACAATGAGAGCTTCAATGCCTTGGTGTGGAAGAGGTGCCCCAAGGTGGAGTTCGCTTCCCTCAAGACTGTGGAGTGTGCCGTGGCCCTTGCAGTCCTTGAGTTCAACCTGGGGCCTCGAGGGATCGAGCAAGCTCTGTTGGAAATGGGCATCCAGCCAGGGAGCTACCAAGCATCGTACGGAGAGAGGGCCACCAAGATGAAGGTTGCGAAGGCCCAAGTGAAAGCGCTCGAGTCCTCCAAGATGTCCCACAAAAAAAAGGAAGATGGAAGCTGTGGCCAAGGCACAGAGGGACCGTGCAGAGGAAGGAGTGACATATGCCCCTGGAGCATTTTAGATGAAATGGCAAGCCCCATCTAAAGTGAAACACTGTTTGAACTTTCAAACCCGTTTTTCTCAGCTTCATGTTTTCACCATTTTTTCACAGCTCTAAAACTATCGTTCGATGAGTTAAGCGCCCCCATGTCTAATGTATGGCTTTTTTGGCATGAAATTTACTGGAGAACTCGACTATGCGCTTACTTTTTGAAAATTTTTATTTGTTCACAGAAATACAGTAATCCCTCGTTATAACGAAGCCAACGGGACGGCGAAAAAATTCGATAAAAGCGGTAATTCGATAAAAACGCGGGAGCCATAAAAAAAGTAACAGTAACCTTGAAAGTAAACAGGAACAGTGTGGAAGGCTTTTACAAACATATATTCAATGAAACAAACCTTGCTTATTATCCAGGCTTACTGAAACATGAAAAGAGGGGCGATCAGTTTGCCGAGCGTTTTTGGTAGGCACTAAAAAAGCCTCCTCCAACTGCCTCAAGCACCGCATGAGGCTGTCATCGCCGCTGCCGCACTTCACCTTGTTGCCAAGAAGACGAAGCATGTTTTGCGTTTCTCCAGTCGTGGGTACCTCTCGGAGTTCCTCATCCAACGGCTCTTCGTCTTCGCCCTGGCCACACACGAGGCCCACGATCTCAGCATCCGTGACGGGAGCAACAACTGAGATGTCCGCATCCACAAGCGCAAACGAGTCGAAGTCGTCTTCGGGAGTTCCACCGACGGTCTCGTGCACGGTTCTGTCATCCGCTGGCGCACCAAGCAGGCGCGCGCGGGAAGAGCTGTCGACAGCGTCGATGCCGGGATGTGAATTCTTTCGCAATTTCCAACTTCTTCGGGCAACCATCTTTCTCCAGTTCTTATGCTCTTCTGTTCCAGGGTCAAACACTTCCGCGCAGGTTCCAGTGAAGCAGGTTACACGCGGCAGACGGGCTGAGGTGCCTTCGCAACGCAGAACACGATATCAAAGACGCTCCGTAAAAGACGATCCGTAAAGGTGATCCGTATCAGCGTCGACTCAAGCTGGCAAATACGTGCATCCGGTGCGTCGCGCGTCGTCGCGACGACCAAGTACAGCCAAAGCTACAGAGGAGAGGAGAGCATACGCTCTCTCCTCTGTAGCTTTGGCTGTACTAAACGGTTTTAGTGAGACGGAGTATATCTTTTTTTTTATCTCTTTGGGCGCCGGCAGAGGATGCGCTTCCCTGACTTGATTCCGACGAGCGCCGGGCCGCGGGCACCGTGTGAAGTGTCGGAACTGTCGCTCAACACGCTGCCGACGCTGCCGCCCTGCCGCATTCCTCTGCGCGCACCGCGCGCACTTTACAGAGCTCCCGAAGTGGCGATCTCCCGCCTTCTGTGCTCCCTTGACTTGACAAGTCGGAATCGAGGGGCAAGTGCGTCGGGGCTCCTAAGAGGTGGGAGCGACAGACACTCCGCATGCAAGGCACGTGCTCCGCGCTCCTCGCGCATTTATAGCGGCAAAAGACTATATACATTTCGCAGCTAATGGCTTTTTGCGCACATCTTGGAAGGGTTGCGCTGGCTTACATACTGTACTTTCGGCGGATCGTCCTTCGTATCAAGCCTGTCCGGCCGTCGATACACTTCGAATAATCCGGTCCAAAATGCATGCATTGGAATCGGGACCGCGTCAAACTTCGAAAAATGCGATAATTCGCGAGGATCGTACTTCGTAATAAGCATGTTTGGCTATCGATACACTTTGAATAATCCGGTTCAAAATGCATGCGTTGCGATCGGGACCGCGTGAAACTTCGAAAAATGCGATTATTCGTAAAAAGCGATTTCGTTATAACGAGGGATTACTGTATGTTGACGTTTGTGAAACAAGAAAAAAATTAAAAATTCATATTATTATTGAAAGTTAATTTTTACATAAAATATGGCCTTAAAAATTATTTCAAGCCTACTACCGATTAGTTTAGTCATTCAGCGTTATATCCCAACAAAGAAATTGTGCCATTTTATTCATATTTTGAAACAATCATTTTTTTCCTTTGGCACTGCTACATGTACATTTTTTTCAACGAATAAGGTTGTGACTTGTCAGAAAATAAACTTTTTGGGTTGAAAGTTGGTTAGCCTCCCAAGTTTTGACGTTTAACATACCCTAAAAATTTCATTGACCTGGCACAAATACTTAAAAAGTGGACCCTCCAAGGGAGTGCCTCCCCTTAACAGCTCCGCTGTAAAAGTTTCTTTGGGTGCATCAGGTTGAAGATATTGCAGCTTTTCATAACTAAAAACCATGAAAATGCAGAAAGTAAGCTCACCCAGCTGCATTCCTTACAAAATTTCAGTACAGAAACTTCAAAAACTAGCTCCACATATCAATTTATTATCAAGTGGCTGTTTTCCCGAATCGAGATTTGACGCCAAAAAATGAAACTGAGATAAACGCGTTTGAAAGTTCAGAAAACTACACTTTAGATGGTGCCGGCACGTCGGCAATCGATTACTCCGGAAAAAATACATTAGTCGCAGGAGTGAAACTTTTCGACGCCATCCATCGGGGTATTTGAAAGTCATTAAAACTACTTAATAACCTTAAAAAAAAAAAAAAATTGCAATTTTCAAGTAGTGTTTTTTTTAACCACGCAGTGCGCCCTTACTGAGCCCCAGAGTGGATAGAAATGTTAGTGACACCGTGTCTTCTTCAAAGAAACAGAAACTGCATAGTAAGAATGTTGCGTTCATTCCGGTGCATGTTGAATCGCCGTGAAGCACAAACGAACGGCCGTTTCGGTGCCACTTACGTGCAATGCTCTTGCCCAGGTCGCCCAGGTAGGGACTCAGCTCCAGAGAGACTCCCTGCATCACGTGCGCCACACCTGCGGAGAGGTCGCACACACACCCTTTTGGAAGGGCCTCAGGGTCCCAGCCTTGCAAGTTTAGAGGTAACAGCCGTGGCTCTCAGTAAACCCACACGATTACCGGAGTCCCGATTCTTAGACGTCCAAATTCAAAGTGGGCTTGATCGCACAGTTCCAGAACTCCACTTTGAAGGGGAGTCCCTTCGCACGTGCATGTCGCATGCTCACACTCGGCAGGAAGAAAGATCATCATCATCATCAAACACATTCCGTGCCGCTTCAGTTAGAGGAAAGTAACTTTAAAAATTTTTTTTGACTATTCATGATAATATTCATACAGTACATGACTTGATTTCCACGAGAACCTAAGTTTTGTGAACCTCACGAATCTATCGGCCCGTATTAAAGGACACATGCAAAGGAAAAAAACATTTTTTTTAAACAGTCTAGATGGAAAAAGAATGTTATAAAATAAATTTACAACGAAGAAAGAAAACTTTTAGAGCTATATTTACGGCGAAAAACGATTTTGTAGTTGGCGCTGGCGGGAGCCGCCGCTGGTCACGTGGTAGGCCCGCGCGCCGGCGCCGCAAAGTACCCCACCGCCGCACGCTGAGCGTAGTGCGAACGCCGCTTCAACGCGTTTCTCCACGCCGCCGTCGCCGCCGCCGCACAAGTTCACCTTCTTCGGGGCGCCGCCGCCGTTATCTGACCGGCGCACAGGTCTCTCACGTCTGCTTGCGCTTTTTCAGGAGCTTCCTTTGGGCTCTAAAAGTTACTTGTTATTCTTTGTTTTTTGTTGCACTTCAAACGAAGATGAATAAGTAACTTTTCGAGACCATAGGAAGCTTCCGAAAGATTGCAAGTACCACGTGACAAATAAGGGCCAGTCACGTGATAAATATGGGCCACTTTTCCGCGGCGCCCGCGGGCGCCAACTGCAAATTCGTATAGCGCCGTGAATATAGCTCTAAAAATTTTGATTTTTCGTTGTAAATTCGTTTTATGACTTCCTTTTCCCAAACCGGCTGTTTAAAAAAAAAAGTTTTTTTTCTTTGCATGTGTCCTTTAAGAGATATATAGCATATCACCCCAAATAGTGAAATTTTTGCTCACGAAATATTCCCCAAACATACACTTTGCAAAATACAGTCTGCAAAAATAGTCATTTACGATACATTTCCTCCAGCAAACCTCTTTGCGAATAAAGAATGTCTGCTGTGTTCCCATAAATACAAGTACACACCTTACATAGGAGCAACCTTCGAAGCTGGTGAGATCAGCTTTGAAAGTCGAGATAGCTTTTTTCCTTCGTCCATCGACTTGACGTTGGTTAATAAAACATATTATTATTATTAAAACAAAACAATGAAATATTCCTGCATATGAGAAAGATATCTTGTAAGAATTCCCTGGCTGCTGCTACCTGTTTTGGAGAATGACAACGCAATGGTTCAACAACATGCAGTCATTTATTGACCGTTGTCGCCCGCACCGCAATCCCAAGAGCCCTCGTGCATGCGCAGCGACGGCCTTTTATCGGCGGCGGAGCGCCACTCCCGTGGCCAATCGCAGGGCCATTTATTGGGACAGTTTGTCCAGTGGGTCTGGCGACGAAGGTGCTGGAGAGGAGAAAAATAAAGGAAAGAGGCCCCCTCGCGGTGGACATGACTATGGACGATTCGGCATACCTGGCCGTACCCTCCCCAGGTTGCCTACAATCTGTGTTAGTCATCGTATTGTCCGCAGTCACAGCATAGAACGCCTCTCTGCGTTTTGCTCGCCATGCTTGGTGCAACAATTGGTGCTATCAGCTGCAAACAACGGTTTCCGAGTGTACAAGAAGTGGGAAGGGGAAGCGTGCTCACTTTCCATGATGATCTCGGGGTTCCTGAGCATGGCCTTCTGCAGGGCCGGCAGCAGCTGCCCCTTGAAGTCGTCGTGGGTAACGTGCCTCAGCAAAGACCTCGATTGCTCCTGCGGCAGGCACGGGAGATGGCAGACTCGGCAAAAAGGAACAGAGGCCGGCGAAAAGGGGTCGAACAGGTTGTTCCCCAACGGTATAGGAGTGGGGGGTACAGTCCAGAAAATTAAACCTTTTCTTTGGCTGCTGCCAAGAGAAATGCAATGCAATAGTATTTGGCGTCCTTTGCATCCCTTTGGAAGTTCGTCGTGCTCAGCGCTCTTGGTACGCCTCCGCACTTTGCTGTTTTCACGCCAATTCTTTCCTATTGAAATGCCGTGTTACAGATTAATTCGGGTTTTCCTAGCTAAATTCAACGATTGAGCCACGACAGATGGATGCACTCGATCTTGCGCCTTGGTGGGCCTAGAAACACTATCGCTTTTAAGAAACGCCAGATAAACGATGCCCAAACTCTGGCTCAGCTCACCAGGACATGAGTGGGGGCTGGAGTCTTGCTGCCAAGGACCGCAGTGCGGAACACCTCCAGGAACTTGGCCTACCGGGAGCGAGAAGAAGCGTTGACGAAGGCTATGGGCGACGGGCAACGACGTTCCCCAACCCGATTGCCCCCCCAGTACCTTGTGGCTGTGGATAAGCTCCCTGAGCTTCTGCGCATCCAGGTAGCCAATCAGGAAGCACCAGGAGAGCAGCACGGGACAAGACGACTCCAGGGTTGCCAGCACCTCAAGGTAGGCTTCGGGAGTCACCTGCAAGAAGCAAAGGCAAAAACTCTGTACACGGGAGAAACCAGATTGCAGTCTGTTCCGGTCGTGCTTCAAAACATCCTTGCACGTAAAACGTGCGCAAAACTTTTGTGCGCGGTCGACGAAACCTGCTTAATTTGGCGAGTGACATCGCCCGCCAAATATGGCCGATTTCGTCCGACTGGTGAAGGTAGACGTACCATATTTATTTAAATCTAGGCCGACAGTATTTTTTTTTTTAAAAAGGTGGAAATTGATCTTTGGGGGGGTTGGTTGGCTTGGAAACGAGAATGGAGTACTGGTTCCGCAGAACTCTGAACGCCATCTTGCGGCCGCGCCCCTGAGCTACCCAAAACCAACGCGCCGTCGACGCCACCTCGATTGTTCGTGTGGGAAACACGGGAAGGATGTTCAGTAGATGGTACTACAAACGCCGTGCACTTTGCCCCACAGTTTTAGCAATCAATTCGCGGTTTGTTCTTGCACATCCCAATGTCGCCGACGGGATTACACTGCGGCTTGCAAGCAAAAAGTCGTTCTGGCAGCGGAGCAATCGTCAACGATTGTCAACCTCCAGGCCCAGTGAGACTTGGGTGTGGAAGAAAAGAATGCGTGTCATTGGAGGAAACGTGCTAAGCTGTTTGACTGTGCTGCGACAAGGATAGCATTCTCAAGACTATAGTGGTGTCGACATCCTGAAGTGAAAACCGAGGTCACAAGCTTCATCGGAACTCAAAGAGCAGCGATACGTCCTGTGATCATGGAAAACATCCAAGCAAAAGCGGGTGAAGTTGCGAAAGCCCGAGGTGCGCCCCGAACGGAGTTCAAAGCAAGCAAGGGCCGGGTACAAAGGTTCACGAAGCAATTCGGGTTTAGCCTACGGCAACAAACATCAGTTTGCTAGGAAGTCCACCGAGACAAAACTCCAGAGACAAAAAGTCGAGGGACGACGACGGTCTGGACGTTTGTAAAAGTTTTCTGAATCAAAATAAATATTTTGCCAGTTTTAGGTTGTTTTTTTTTACTTCTTTTTGATCTACTACAATTGAATTTTTTTTTTTTTTAACATTTCGATTTTTTGTGTTGATTTAGAATTGATGATGGCCTAGATTCAGTCAAAAATGGTATGTTTAATCATTAGACTTTTAGGGGGTGAGGAGTGAGCCCAAGAATGTATCCCATGTTAACAAAGATTCAGTTTCAGAAATCTACTATTAGAGATGATGATAGACAGTGGTGAAATAGCAGAAAATGCCGGAGGCTGCCACGAGTCTTATCATTAATTTTTCCGGTGCTCATCATTAATTTTTTATGAAGTTTGGCTGTGGCATCCCCAAGCATAGCCCACCCCATGTTTTTCACCATTCATCTCTTCATTTTGGGTGGGCGTTCTTGCGGGATTTTACGGTAGACACACTGGATGCGACGCAGCCATGTCAGTCCAGGTAATGGGTGGGGCCACTGATCTGTGAGCCATGACCTCCTAAATTGCGTCTAACAACAAAAATATTGTGCAAATATATATATATATATATATTTTTGTTTTGTGGCAAAATTATTTCAAAATTTGTGCAACCCAAATCAGCTTTTTAAAAAATTTCTTTTCATTGCAGTGTTTCTTTAATTCTTTAAAGAGAAGCTGCCACAGTGCCGCAGAGCCAGACGCATTACTGCAGGAGGAGAGGGTGGGTAGAGTGGAGTAAAATATAACCACGAAACGTCGTCGACACGCGTAAAATAAACCAACAAAGAACAACAAACGCTACGCAAGCTGCATAGAATCATCGCGTTGTAGAACAAAACAAAACACCAGTTGTCTGCTGGGTGAAGCAACCGCACCAAAAAAAAGTTATACAGTGGGTAATGGACAGAACAATGACAGTCCAATATAAAATGATGTTGCCGCGATTACTGCTCTCAAATCATGTCTTAAAGAAGCACTAAACTACTTTGTGTGATAGTCTGTCTTTGGTCATAACTCCATCTATGGGCACTAAGCATCCTAGAAAACCGAACACAATACATTCATGCGTGACCGATTTCTCTATTAAAATCAGTATCTAAGATCAATTACCTTGGAACCAGCGCAAACACCAGAGGACACCGTTGGACGAGAAGGGCTTCTACTCCTCTGACGGCACCCTCTGGCGTCTGCGATATTTCCGAGGTAATCAATCTTTGATACTGATTTTAATAAGAAATTGGTAACGCATGAATTTAATCTGTGGATTTTTAGGATGCCGAGAGCACATAGAATGAGTCATGACCATAAATAGACTATCGCAAAAAGTGGTCTAATGGCCCTTTAAAAAAAAAACAAAAGTTAGGCAGTCAGTCACCTGTTTCCAGAGGTAGTTCATCTTGCGCCTGGCCTTTTTGTTGAGCGTGGCGTCGCAGGCAGACACCACAGACAGCAGCAGGTTGGCCTGGGCCTCCACCTGGTGGGAAGAAAAGAAGGCGCCCGCTTCATGCCTAGATGACGACAACGTTCTCCGCATAACAGCACTTTTGACTTCCCGGTCATTTGAGACTATGCACAAGGTACAGCAAAGTGGTGGATAAGATAATAACGGCTAGCATGAGGCATGCTGGCAACAACGATACCTCGACATAGGGATCTCCGCAAAAAGTTGAGAATGTGGAGCAAGCATCGCTGCTGAATCAACTGTACAAGTTCCATCGTAAGTATCTTTGCCCGGTACGACAGTTCCGCACACAATATTATGCGCTACTAAGCAGCCCCCCCCAAAGTAAAAGAAACAAAGGAACACGTAACAGAAGCAGACGTCCAGCTGATGAACCGAAAGGAAGCAACCAGACGGCCGAATCGTTGAACCACAGTGAAAACGGCGATTGTTACATGCTGGCTTTACAATTAAACTGCTGGTATTGCGATGCTAATTCTTCCGCACCACGCTCAAAATTTGGGACAATTCAACATTGTTTGGCAGTTATTACGAAGAAAGCTCGACACATTTTTGTGTGCCACGGCCACACTGAAGCATTCATAATGCGTCAGTCAACAATCCTGGCCTTCGGAAAAGTCAACAAACATGAACGGAGTGAAACATATTGGTAGAAGGAAAACAGGATTTTTGCCAGTGTGTTAGTGTTTATAAGTAGGGTTCTGTGTTTTTTTGGTATATACCAATAAACACAAAAAATTAACACCGAGGTGAGTTTCTTTGAATCAGGTGAAGAGAAAACAAATACTCAAATTTAAGCAATCTTCAAGAAAAAAAACAAAAAAAACACCAGCTTTACAACAAGAAATTATCTACGCTACTTTTTTTTCCTCGTTAACCCAGAAAACAGTAGCACTAAACTGTTCTTGGGGTTGTTCCTTTCTATTATAACCACATTCCTTGCCTCATTCCCTTCTCTTACCTTTGCCAGCATTATTGAAGAAAATACTAAAATGTATAACTTATACATTACAATATTTTCTCCAGTAATTACGCAGTCACTTTACAAAACAAGCCCAACAAACACATATTTCTCTTTGTCATTGAAATGAGACACAGAAAAACACCAATTCAAAGGGGAAGTAATTAATACCGATAAATAACCCCCGAATTTGAAGAAAAATAAATACCGAAAACACAGAACCCTAGTGGAAAGTGACGAGGACCGAGGACTTACGAGGTCCCTCATCTTGTCCGGCTTGAGGTCTCCCTTGTTGACAAAGACTTGGCTCGCGACCTTGCACGACCAGCTGAGGGCCGTCAGACACGTGCGAGCCAGGTTCTTCCTGTCGGGTGCCATGAAAAACAAATCGTAATCTGCATGTATTGATGCATTAAAACATGCCAATATGCATAGGCATGCAAAGTAAAGGGGTTGGGGAACAAGCATGCTATGCCCCCCCCCCCCCCCTTCCCTCCCTCCTCTCTTCTCTCTCTCTCTCTACCCCCCCCCCCCCACCCCCCCCCCGCTGCTTTTCGGTCGACGCATTTTTCCAACAGTCTTCCACTGTCGATCATGCCAACATGATTATCAGTTACACCAGGGACACTGAACACAATGCCCGACGTGCTGGGTGCTTTTCGGTCGACGCATTTTTCCAACACAGTCTCCCACTGTCGATCATGCCAACATGATTATCAGTTACACCAGGAAAATTGACGGAAGCCAAAAATCAGTCAGTGCTTTTGGTTTCGAGCACCCAGCTGAATTGCCGCGATGTAGACCGAAGCCTTTCCAGATGTCACTGAACGTTACACGGTACATTCAACAGACTATCTCTGAGATGCGTGTGTGACCACGTTTGCACGCGGCTCGCCGAGGACTCATCCTAAAGATGCAAGACGGGAAACATAATTTTACCCCGGGACACTGAACACAATGCCTGACGTGCTGGGCACGGGTAATGCTTTTCGATCGACGCATTTTTCCAAAACAGTCTCCCACTGTCGATCACCGTTGTCGGCCCCCTGCGTGCAAATAACTGGCATTTACTGAGGCATAGTTCAGCTTGGATGGCATTGGCTAACCACTGGGCCACATTTTCCTTCGCCAGCACAATGCTAAAGTATGCTAAAAGAGCGCTACTACCGAGCCCAGACAACTAATGTGAGACTGCGAAGCAATGCGCATAAACAACAAGTAGCGTTGCTGCCGTCGATTTGCACATGGGATCTGCTACGTTCACACTGTGAGAATGCATTGTCAAGCATCAGGCTCCCCAATATGCAGATATGAACACACCGCTCTACACAACAATGATTTAGTGCACGCTCGTCCAGCACGAAAAACACTTGTGACGCATTGGTAAAAATCTTTTTGAGCGGCAACTTCCGAGACATCATAGGGCGAATGCCTTTGAAGAAAGGTAGGAAAGGCAGCGCCACTGCTGTTTTTCCACGTAATGTGCTGGAGTGTCACAACTAGTGACACTTTGTGCCACTAGTTGCGTGCAGTACAGGCGAAAGCAACGCCGGGCAAGGGAGAAAGGGCAAGAACTAGGAAGGCTGGAGAGGAGAAACCTCCTCTTCTTTCTTTCTAACGTTCCTAGTGCTCTCCCTTTTTCTCCTTGCCCTCCTCCCCCATCCCACCTTCCTAGTGCTCGCTTTTTCTCTCTTCGTCTGCACTGCACGCAACCAGTGGCATGGAGTATAGGTAGGGTTCCGAGTTTTCGGTTTAAACTGATAAAAACCGATAAAAGTACTCCGAATCCATTTTCGAAAATTCGGTTTTAACCGAAAAAGGTCAGATTTTAGGTTCAACGTTTTCGGCTTAAACCGATAAAAACCGATAAAATACCCCGAATCTATTTTCTAAAATTCTGTTTCAACCGCAAATAGTCAGTTTTTTAAGGGCCGCGTCGAGATGGGCGGGGGGGGGGGGAAGGGGGGGGGAGGGGGCAAGGGAGAGAGGGCGTTGCAAGGTTCGACAGTGTGTGACCTTTTCATGACTGCCCTCTACCAAGGTTCAACATGCAACAAAAGAGGTCTTGGGTTGTCCTTCGCGGGACATCCGTGTCCTTTCTGTGATCGGGCTTAGTGTGTCAAGTTCCTGGTCCAAAAAAAAAAAAGTTTGGGTGTGGGCTAGTATAAGGTTTTTCACTTCATGCAAGATCTGCAGCCAGAGTACTAGTGAGTACACGAAATATGTCGTGCTTCAAAACGTCGCACCATGTCTCTTTTGGTAGTCACATTTGGTTGATTGGCCGATTTTGGCTCAGGCAGCGCTACATCTCCTCAGCCTGCCAGTGTCCAGTGTTAACGTTGAGAGAGATACTCGAAGCCCAGGTTCATTAACAGAAAGAATGAGCTTGGATAAACGAGGAGAACCAGGAAAAGTACATGCGTGTTTACTATAATAAGATCACGCAATCCTGATCTACAGAAGGTGAAGTTCCATGTTTTTTGGGCAGGGACTTGTTTGTACTTGTGTTTTTTTTTTTGTTTTTTTTTACAGGTGCACACATTGGTTAAATAAAGTGTCCATGTTTTTTCTCAATGTACCCGTGCCCTTATTCTTTGAGTGATCACAAATATCAGAGCTACAAGGATCATCTGATCCGGTGTCCGATGGTTTTTCTTTCATATTCACCGAAAAAAACTGGTAAACTTTTGTGGGCATAAATATACACCGAAAAAAACCGAAAATTGAATTTTAAAATAAACACCGAAAAAAGTATGCCGAATTTTGAAAAAATAAGAACCGAAAACGCGGAAGCCTAAGTATAGGGCCTCAGCAAACTGTCAATGTTTGTAAGCATTTTGTAATGTAGGACACTCGAACGATGACACCGGATGAGAAAGCCTTCGGTGCCCCCCACTTCGCACCCAGCCGCCGAGAGGCGCCCAGCCTAGAGAGAAGAGCGGCACGCGCGGACACTCACGTGATGAAGAGGGGCCGGTGCTCACGGGACACCTCGAGCACGGTGGCAATGAGCTGGCCGGCGCTCGACGGGTGGTTCTTGAGCAGGCACTCGAGGAACTGCTCCACCAGGTGGCGCGAGTTGCTGCCGTGGTAGCGCGGCAGCGTGAGCCGCAGCACGTGGCACAGGCCCCGCAGACGAGGTTCCGGCAGCGACACTGCGGGAAGGAGGTCGCGTGGTCTCCACGTTAAAGGAACAAAAAAAACGAGAAAGTCTCCCCTCTTAATAAGATTATCTCATCAAACGCGGGCCTCGGAGAAAACTTACTCACAAGTGTAGTCACTCATCCTCAGACGTGAGGCAAGGGCGAGTGAGTTCGTAAGCCTCGAATCCTTGCGAGTTTGAAGCCGAGTGAGGGACGTAAAGATAGTGAGGGGTACGAAGTTGGCAAGTTCAGGCATAATTCAGTGCGACATTTCCTGTTTTGCCACTTCCGATTAAGCGGACCATTTGTGGAGGAGAGGTAATCCGTTCGCTTTGTTAAGGGGGGACACTGCCCAAAAAAGTGAATGTTTGAAGCACTTGTCTGATTTAAATTACATTTACAGGGCTTGTTTCTGTGGACGTTGAGAATGTGTCTGCCAAATGTCAACCTGAGTGAAATACAAAAGAATTGCAAATGTTCAAAGAAGAAGGTGGGCGTGTCCGCGTAGGAAAACTATTGTTTTGAAATTGCTTATAAATTTGTCGTTTTGATGTGTTTTATTGCTTTAGGACAGTTCAGAGCAGATAGCTATGGAGCCATATTTCTATATTATGCCATCTTTCGTGACAAAAAAGCCACATAAACACAAATACTGTTTTTTAAGTTTCCATCCTTGGTCAAAAATAGTTCTTGAGCATGAAAAAGGACAAAAATAAAAATTACAAGCTCTTAGCTATCTTCCCCTTAAAATATCACCCCAGAAAAACTCATAAAAGTGAATCCAAGTTACGTAATAACAAAACAATAGTTTTTCTAAAGTGAAATTTATGCCAAAAAGTAGAATGGAGAAAAATGCGTTCAAGGTGCTTCAACCTCTACCTTTTCTTTAGCATCGGTGGACCGAAAATAATTTATAAAAAATTAACTATGCAGTGTAAACTAATGAAACTTTCTGGGAATACTTTCTAGATGTTGGTGGATGTAAATATGGCATTTTTCAAAATCGACTTTTTTTGCAGAAATTGTTTTTTCTGGGTAGTGTTCCCCCTTAAAGGGACACTGACAGGGTATTTATGCTCGCCTAGGTTTTTATTTGTACATGACATATGACGGCCCATTTACCCAGAACACAATTTGCAGCTCGAAATTCGTTTTTTTTTTCCACCCGAAAACCGCCGATCAAGGACTGGCTGGTTTGAGTCGCGCTCACTCTCTTCTTTGTGGTCACGTGCCATTTTCTATGGTTTAGACACAACCACCAAAGATAATCAAAGTCATGGGTCATCGAAGGCACAGACTCAACACTAAAAA
Organism: Ixodes persulcatus; assembly: GCA_013358835.2. Classification (NCBI taxonomy): domain Eukaryota; kingdom Metazoa; phylum Arthropoda; class Arachnida; order Ixodida; family Ixodidae; genus Ixodes; species Ixodes persulcatus. The sequence continues at coordinate 17,157 of JABSTQ010009215.1, read as the reverse complement.
TAGACAAAAATTATGATACCCATTTTTTGTGGCTTCTAAAAAAACTGCACAGTTACGCGGCTTCTGGTAACTTTCTCCTCTATAGTTCTTCTTCCTCCCCAGTCCAGTTTCGGTTTCGAATTTGAACAGTTGCATATTTTGTCTTTATTAGAAATATACGCAACGCCGTAGTAAAATTTTGACTGGGCAGTCTTCGGACACCGTAATAAATCGCCTAGCAAAAAATTAAAAAAACATTTCTTGGGGGGTGGGGCGTCAGTGTCCTTTCAAAGGGCAACTCCGCTCAATTCCAGAAATTTTAGGCTTACATGTGATTCCATTTTCCAAAGCACTACTAAACAGCCCTTCTTCGGGTTCGCGAAATGTGAAACGTTATTTCTGTAATCTCAGTTTAAGCATCAGCAGATACCGAAATTAAAACCTTGGTTGCGACAGGCAACGTTGATTTTGTGTCGTCAGGGTCATGTCCATGTCACGCCGAACCCCGTGGTCCGAAAGGTCACGTGATGCTCTATGCGACGGCGGGCAAACATAGAGCACGGTGGAAGAAACATTTAGGTGATGACTCTCTGTCGGACGCGGCGACCACATTATGTTCGGCGCACCGCTCGTATCGTAAACAAAACGTCCTTCCAAAGCCGGAGCAGCGGCGAGACAAAACAGACTCCTCCCAGCTCAGAGAAGTGCCATGGGAAGCGCAAACTAGCGCATCCGTGTTGCGGTGATCACGTAGACACCGTTGAGCCAACATCGGGAGAAGAAACTCATGACATCATCGTTAAAAAGTAAAAACAAACAAAACGTGAGAATGAAGTACACATGCCTCTGACTTAGTGGCTCAATGTTGGCTGCTCCAACTCCGTGGTAATGACTGCGCTGTCGATTGCGCCTCACATAGTATGCTAGAGCTAGCAGATTTCGGCGACTTCGCTCGTTTGAAATTTTGCTGGCCAGTTTATTAAATATATCGATGAAATTAGAATGTAATACTTGATATGTGGTCTTCCTAGATGATACTAAAGAGGGCTGCATAGTTTTCTTAATATCAAAAATGAAGTGGAGTTGCCCTTTAAAGGGGCTCTGCAAGGACTTTTTTACTGTTTTTTAATTTGCACCTAACCTGAGCGCACTGAACATAGTAACTTAATGAAACCTTTCTTTTCTCGAATTTTGCTTTATTTTAGAAGTTATAGGCAAATTAAAATTACAAAAACAAGCAGAAAAAAAAACAACCTCCTTCATGACGTCCTTGGTTGCTTGAGTGGCCGTGAACTAGAGGAGGGGTAGTGAGCTCAGCGAGCGGTCACGGCTGCCGCACTCAGTGTCGACGGCTCGAGAGGGCGCCACTAAAGCATGTTCTGGATAGGCTGTATGAAGCGGGCAGCCAGGGCGGCTCACATTGCATTTGCTGCGCGATTAAACACTAATTCGATATGACACTTCATTCGCCACAAACGACAGCAAACATAGGGTAAAGATCAGTTCAGAACGGGAGTCACCTCGCACTGCCATACCGCCAAAAGGCCAAACCACAAGCCAAAGCTGCTCGCCGAAGGCCTTGGGAACGCTCGGAACCGTTCGGATCCTTCAATCCGTACGATCGCAGCGCTGCCGCGTACATCCGGGACCTTTCCACGCTAGCCGCTCGTTGGCGCCTGATCCCACTATACCTTTCTAGTATGCGCTGCCTTTTCCACCGCTTGGTGGCGGGTATGTCGACGGGTCATTTCTTGTTTCCGTAATTTATAAACTGCATTTGTTTCTTTTCTGATCTAAAAATGTGAACAAAAACTACTTTTATAAATAATTGAAACGGTTCGCGCCACTTATATTTTGTATTTCGACAAAAAATAAGCTTTTAGCGGCTCTGACCAGTAGTAAGCTCAAGACCTAAGATGTCACATATCGCGCGCTTTCGGCACCGCGGATCGCCCCCGTAGGTGGAGGATGCTTCCCCGTCGTCCGGTTAAAATATGACGTACTGATATTTAGTTACTCTCTCCTTGCCCGCTGGCTTGCCCGAACTCCAAGGGACGTGGAAACCGCAAAAAAGGTAGACGCTTAAATATGATTGCAGGGTCCCTTTAAGGGGTGGGGTTGTACGGTCGGAGGAAAAGCGGGGAGGAAGAGATATTTATGCCTTGTAAATAAACTCTTTGCAAAACCCAGCATATGTGAGCAAGAACCGCATCCTGCTCCATGCTTGATGAAAGTAGAGTGGTCCTTCTGAGTACTAGTACTACCGAGTTGTGGCCGTGTAACCCATCGAGGAAACACCAACCCAACAAAGGGCAACTTACGACAGAACGCACATTCCATAATTGGGGGCACTGCAGTGAAGGCTGCAAAGATTGTGCTAGACACTGATTGGCTTTGCCTTCCCCCTGCATCAGCTAGTATCAGCATCTCGGCCTTATGGAGTTAGCAATGTAATCATCTCTGATGAGAAAGCAAAGGCGCAAAACGATTGACATCCTAGATGGATGATCATACCCATAAACTGAAGATTTAGCCTGGAGATCTGAACACGAGGCTTGCTATGGTAGGCAGCATCCTGCGGGAACTAGCACTTCACGCAAACGAAAACTTGGATCGCGAGTCACGCCGGTGTGATGTTGCTGACGCCAGCTTGAAGACGGAATTACACGGACCAAAAGCACACCGGTAAGATATTTAACAAATACCCGGCGTCAAAACGCATTTCGCGATGGCAAGAACCAGGTAGAACGTATTGGACATGTGATCGAAGTGTCAGAATAAAAAAGAGAAAGAAAAAAAAATAGTGCAAAGCATGGAACCGCCCGGTCAGCCTAACTCCGCACCAGAACACGCCGCTTTTTGCAGTTTTGAGGAGTTGGGGCTATTGCGGTTGATTTAAAGCTTGCTACGAGCAAATTTTTACCATTCTTTGTAGCTTCTTGAAGCTGTGAGAAAATGTCCTTTCGGATGACAAGCTTCGATGTCTGGACCTTGACCGGCAGGTCTTTGAAGACCTGAGGGACCTGAAACGTGGGAAAGTACGTGGTCTCGAGCTCGCCTTTCGACCTGACCGGCCGCAAACGAGCCGTGCATACCGCGAATTCGGGAAAGATAACGGGTTTAACATGCGAAAAACTTACATCCACGCCAGCCATAACTTTCTTCACGGCGTGTAAGACATGACGTCCGCGGATGATGATGATGATGGGACAAACGCGTCGAACTTGTTTAAACCAACTAGCCGGAGGTCGTTGCCGGTGGCGAGCTGGCGGGGCAGAAGATTCGACAGAAAAGAACAAAGTTTGTTTCCGATAATTAACAAAATTTTACAGTTAAGCCTTTGTTTGGGTATGTCTAATCAACAGATGTGACGGTAAGATTTGCGCTGGCCAGCTGTCACAAGCGTAACGGGCGTATCCAAAATCCGTCAGAATCCAGTTCAAAAGGCGCGATGTTTGAATAGTTTGACGGTGCATTTGCGAAACCAGACTTTTTTGGGCATTTTTGTTCGAACACCGGGAGCGAATTTTTCAAACTGACGAAATGTGCAATACCTCGCGAGAACGAAATTCCCCTATCACACTATCCACTGCACTACCTATCAAAAGGCGGTGTCATAATATGTGTCGTTAATGTTAAGAAGAAGAAAAGGGAAGAGGTAAATAATGAAATATTGTCACGAATGAAGGTGACGAGAGGATGAACAGTGAACTGAAAATAAAGGTTCAATCGGCGAACTTGTGCCAAACAAAATAAAGAACGAGCGTCGAGGCAGCAGAAAAGCGAGTGGTGATTGGGCGGCGTGACAACAAACGAGAGCGAGACTGACTCGACAAGGTCGCGGGCCGCCCCTTATGTAGTGTGCGATGGCATCGCGAAAATTCGGCCGAGAAGGTTTGAGCATCGAGCGTTCGGGGTGAGAATGAACAGCCACTTTCGAGAACAAGAAACTTGGACGAAATGATAAAACTTACACCACAAGTAAGAATAAACGCGAATCTTTTAGAATACCGTGACCGGAAGCTGCTTGCTCAGCCCCGCGCGCGGCAACATTGTATGTTTTACTTCATCTAGCCCGGGTTAGAAGCACGAGCATGTCGTTGCCCGTTTCGATCTGGATGAGCATTGTACCGGCGTGCGGTACGATATCGAATTTGTCCACCTTTCTCATCTTGAAATACAGAATAGCGAGCGGAACAAACATAACTGCAAAGGAATACCACGGCGAGCGAACGCATTTCGTCTGCTACGGTGCTACGTGCGGAAAGAGAAGGAGAAAAAAAAACAAAAAAACCCAGGTGTAGCCACGTGACTTCCGCCACTCACGCTATCCTCTCCACTTCTCCGTTTCGGTTTCGGATTCGCGCAGTTGCGTTTTTTGGCTTTATTGAAAAAATACGTGACTCTGTAGCAAAATATTAATTGGGTAGTATTCCGACACCATAATGAATCGCCTGAAAAAAAAGGAAAAAAAATTTGGGGGGGGTGTCAGTGTCCCTTTAAGACGGAAATATCGTCTGCTATTTTTGACGGCGGCTCTCGGCGCCGTATGCTCGTTCGTTGGCGGCAGTTGGCGCCGCGACTGCTTGCACCATCTCTTGTCTCTCGCGCCAAATGGCGCCCTATTGTTTGAAGACCGGTGGCCTCTCTGCGTTTCCATAGGAGTTATGCCTTTTTCTTTTTTTCTACTTTTTCCTCAGGTAAGTTCGCTCTTTGCAAAATTTTATAGAAAAAAATGCACCACGTGTGGGCAACGCTGCACAAAATCGTAGCGTGAAAGGTTAAGAAACCAATTTTTGCGGTCGATTTAAAGAGCCTGGTCGCTATTTGAGACACCCTGTATAACTATTATGTACCATGAAAATGCTGTAAATAAGCGCTCTCACTTTAGACACAGAACTGAGCAGATACCTTCAAATTTGATCCCTCGGCGTTCGGTCAAATTTCTCCCTACGTCCTATACACCAACTCATGTTTACAAACAAACCGGAGTGCCCCTAGCGGACGCCACCGGCGCCGCGCATGCGCGATGGGGGTGTGGGCAAGAAGCTCGCCGTCGCCCATAAACAAACCATTGAAATGCGATGTTGGCGTCGGTGTGGGTCCCCCTGCCCTTTTTCGCGTTCAAATGAACCTTTTCCGAGAAGCGTTGTGCGCACGCGCGAGCACTCGATGCCAAGCGGCGGAAGTCGGCACTAGAAATCGAGGAAATTCGAAAGGAGGCTGTGGATCAGCGAGTAGAACACGTAATTGCAACATATATATAATTTTGTTACACAAAAAAAGAAAGTGGACGGAAAGAAAAACATGACGTTTGGGTGGACGCCACAGATCCCTCTCGTTAGAGTCGCGTTGGGCACGCGCCGCTGCTCGGAGAGCGAAGAAACTGGTAGCGTAGCTCCCATTATCGATTGGTAGCGCAGGTAGGTCACTTCCTCGATTTTTAGTTCGTGCAGCCACCGCCTGGTGCCGTCGGTATGTGAAAAAGGTCCATTGTTGATTCTACGTCTTCCTGGCGATGTCTGACTACTTGAGCGGCGGTAGCGAAATTACCGAGGCTCGTTACACCGCAAAACTTCGCGTGAATAATGTGACATGTGGCGATTCATTCCGCGTGGACGCCGCAGTATATGTACGCTAAAGCCTGATTCGCATGATGAGATTTCACTCGCAATTTTCAGTCGCGACGCCGCTCGGGCTGCAAAAGCCTGAACCGTAGCTGAGATGGTCGACGTCGATATTGAAAATCGCAAGCAGAATCGGACCAAGTGAATTAGGCATAACAAGTCGGTGATGGTCACTGGTAACAATGATCAACATCTCCTTGTATCTACTGTTTACATCGAGCCTGCTTACAAACCTTTAAACTTTAGTCTTTTGAGGCCTGCACTTACTTCTTATCGCAAGTACCGGGCTAACATTTGGTCTACGGGCCGGCGACGTCTAAGAGAGCAGACAACAAGCAGAAACGTTTGAAAGAGCAGACGACAGTTCGAACGATCAGGCGGCCGTTTGAACTTGAAGACGCACCGAACGTAGTCCGCAGGTGGTCCGCACAACTTAAAGGGATACTTCAACGAAATTTGAAATATTCCCGTCGTGTTCAGAAATAGGTTGAATATGATCCACAATATTCGTAAATGACAATCGCACGTTTGTATTTTGATCCTGGTGGCTGTAGTTTTCGTTATAAACGGCCCACTCTGGCAAGCGCTCGGAGAAGGCCCAGCTTAGAGCACGTGACATCCAACGCAATCGCGACGTAGGTCGTCTCGAGACGAGCAAAGCTACGGCGAGGCTGACGCCGAGAAGATGGCCTAGTCGTTCCCGCCACCTTAGCGGCTGCTTTTGTACGAATTTTGAGTGACGGGTTAATCTTCTATAATCTTGTAGGGGGACAATAGCGACTTCTGCGACACACAAAAGGGATTCTCGGGAAGAGGGAAGTTCTTCCTTCCCCCCTTCTCTCGTCGTGGCCGGAGGCGAGACAACCTCCGTCACTAGCTGTCAAGGTTCCTAGACGAGCATCACAAACGAGGCGTTAGCGACATCCACCAGGTGCTCTTTGCTAATCGTTTAATTCGTTTTAAAATTCCTTTTCCAGACTTTTTTAACAAGATATTGGTATGTTCCATGTGATACTGCTCTTTTGAACAGATATAGACAAAAAAATGAGCGCGGAAATTTCGTTGTAGTATCCCTTTAAAGGGGCCCACCAACAATTTTTTGGCTGGTTTGAAGTTCACGCTGAAACGGAGCTCCATGAAAGCAGGAACACCGAGGAAAAACAATATTACAGAAATTCGCAATATTTTGTGAGTTATTAGCAAATTAAATATTGCAGAAAACAACTTTAAATAAGCAAAACATTGCGCTTCATGACGTAAAATGAAACGGTTTAGCGATTGGAGCAAAGCGGTTGGCCAATTGGACGCGAGTTTGGTTGATAGCCCGTCGGCCCGGTCGGCCATTAGGCCTCGCTGCAACCATCGTAGCCACTGAGATCGTAGCTTTGGAATCGGGTTGCCATCATCGATGCATTTACCGGGCTTATCGGATTTTGAGCGGCGAATTCTTAAAAAGGAGTGCGGAGCTGGGCGTCGCGCCGTACGAGGGCACACCACGCAAGCACCGCGACGAGTCCGCTTCGACAGCTGCGGAAGCCTTTTCTCCCGCAACTCCGCCACCGGAGCCACCTCGGCGAGTAGGAGGTACTCCGCCGCTGGGAGGCGCGCATGAGCGACGAGGCGTAACGAGGCGTTGTTTTCGCCCTTTTTGAACCTTCATTTGCAACTTTATTAGCTCTATAAAAACGACTTTTTAGAGAAATAATGACGGTTAACGTGAGATATACTTTATTCCGCTTCAAAATTTCTGGGACGGCTCTCGCCAATCACGAAACCCAGTGAATGTGACGTATAGTGAAAGGGAGCGCCATTATGCGCGCGCATTCGGCACCTCGCGGCGCCACCGTCGGAGGAGGTGTTTCCGAGTTGTCAAATTAAAATATGATGCGCTAATATTTTTAAACTCTTTCGTTGTCCATTGGGTTTCCGGGACCACTAGCGTGGAGAAACCGCAAAAAAAAAGTAGACGCTCAAATACTGTTGGAGGGCCCCTTTAAATGGGGGGGGGGTGCAACAATTTCCAGACTTCGGTCAAAGATTTGTGGAAGTTGCCCTCTGACACCTCTGAAGTAAAGAACAGAAAACCGATTTCGCCTTTGTTGTTGTTGCGTAAAAGTTGTAGTTGTTGCGTAAAAAAAAGACAAATATTGGCATTTCGGGCACCCCTCAACTCACTCCCAGTCTTCAGGGTCACACCTGGTCGCACTCCCAGTGACGTCATTCGGAGTGCCGTGTAGCTTCCCGTGTGCTATCTCGGAGGACGCTTCCTCTCCCTCTCTCTGCTGACATTAGCGGGCGTTAGGCTGCAGCTTAGAGCCGAGCGAGGTCACGTAATCTTTTCGCCGTAGTTCCTTCGGCTGCCACTTGGGTCTGCAGGTGGTCGAAAAAGCTCGACTTTTGCTTTGCGATTGCGCAGCGGAATCGCGACATTTTTAATGAAGGAGGTGTTTTCTTTATCCTCCGGGACACGATAAACAACGTAAAAATGACAAGATGCAAATTCTTTTAATCGTAAAATCGTTGCACCGCCCCTTTCAGGGTTTTCTGGCGTTCATGTTGGAACAAAACAAACAAATCTGATGACCAGAAGTATCCGTGAATTCAACCCAAAGTGCTTCCCGCCCAAGCAATCGTTGTCAGACGGCGTCCGCTTTTCCCTTTTCACCGCGCATATCCAGATTCTCGGACGAACCGAGCACGTGAAAACTGACCTTCAAACCTTTCTCAACTCTTTTGGTACGGCCCCAGGCGCGGCGTTTTGACGAGAAGGTAGGTTTTTGTCTGGTTCCTTTCAAAACAATGCAGGAATACACGTCTGGCATGGGGACTTCTGCCCACAGCCCCAGACCGGAAGTGCGACCGACGCGCCACCACCGCGCCGTGACGTAACTGAGATGAGTTCGTGTCAACGTTACTAGATTACCTCAGTTGTGGAACTCCCGTGGAAGGGGGTACCCCCCCTCACTCACCTCAATCCGCCTAGAGTCGATCGAAGCGACATCTATATTTTCGTTTCATAACTGTGCATTCTAAAGAGCACAGCTGAAGCGCCAAATAGCGATCACAACGCCGCCATTTCTCCCGCAGCGGTCACTCGAGGAACTGCACGTGACATCTATTTTTGGCTTCTATCGGGTTACAGGGGCCCCACCCCCGTCGCCCTTGCGGACGCGCCGCGAAATACCCCCACAGTTAATATGCGCCTAGGTCGGGACGCGCTACCTGAAATCCCCGCTGAGGCATGGTTGTATAAAAACAATATTAATTGTGCTGCAAAACCTTGAAAACTAAACATTTTAGAAAACATCACCCGCCCCCATTTTGTACTAATCTCTAATAAAAGTTACTACAAAAAGAGTTTTTTTCGTTGGTTTTTACGTTTCTAGTGACGTTGAAACGAACGTATCCCGATTCAGTTACCAAAGCAGCCGTCCGGCGGCGCGTCGAGCGAATCTTGGCGAGTCGTGGTGAGTGAGGGGGGGTACTGTTCGTGCATGCAGCGTCTATGAACAGTTCCGTAACTGAGTTAATATAATAACGTTGGTTCGTGTCAACGTTACTAGATTACCTCAGTTGTGGCAGAGCCGTTTATTGAGAGAGTTTGGCCATACATTGGTTTGAATAGGCGAGCATCTCGGGCCAACCACAGGCCGCGAAACAGCCCCTAGCGGTGGTCGCGTGCTCTAAATTTGTGCCACGACTATACGACTCACTGATCTCTATTTTAGTAGGCTGGATAGCGGATCGGGAGCCCGTCGGTGTCGCCACCGGCGGCCATTGCTTGACACCAGGCAATACACGCAAGTCTATGGGAGAAACGCACAAAAGTAAGAATATTGAAGCATGTACGCTGTGCTCGGAGGCGAGTATTTTATGGTGTGCTGCGATCCTTATGTCGGGTGTTTCGAGATCGAATCGGTATTTGTCAAACGTCCGGTCGCCGAATAAAAAAATCAAACGTACCGGAGCACCTACGGCTGAGCTGGCAAGCTTGCTCTCGTAGTGGAGTAAACAAAGGAACTTGCCGTCAATAAGACCGTCCTTAGGGAAGCCCAGAAGTTGATGAATGACAAAGAAGTTCCATCTCGACAGCGGCTTTCCGGGAGTGAGCGAATTCCGCGTAGCAAAGCCTTCGAGCTTGTCGTCTGCTAAACCGGCTAAACCCAACTCAACGAAACCGCCACCGACTCCGCGGTAACTCTAAGTAACTCTCGCCTCATTAAGGTGCACTACAGCGGAGTCACTCTCGACCACAAAATATTTATTTATAAGAACTGCGAGGGCTGTCAGTTTTAATGTTTGTACGCAAGCTATTTGACGGGCTTATCGAAAAGCATCCAAAAAGTTTCAGTGCGGACAACAGCTTAGAAACAGGCGAAAACGGCACTTTTTCTCGTTCTTCCCATAGAGTCGCATGCATTGGCTGGTGTCAATCAATGGCCGCCGGTGGCGACACTCGGCCCCAGCTGCCGAGGCCGCGGTCCGCGATCCAGCCTACTACAATAGAGATCAGTGATACGACTATTAGCGGCGAGATGTTTTGGTGGCGCCCTCCTGTGGTTCCCCCTTGTGACGTCATTACCTTACAAACAACAAGTTCGATGGTGTTTGTTATTAGCATGGTGGAAGCTTGAAATCATTGCGCTCTCAAAGGAACACTGCCAACACCGTCAAAATTAAAGTTCTTTCATTCCTCTTATTTCCGTCGATGAAAATTTCCTTTCCGACGTCATAGTCAGCGTTCGGCCAATCGTGGAAGGCCGACCACAGCGACGCTTTCGGTCGCGCACGGGGCTAATACTTCGTTTCACCTTATGTGCGAGCGAAGGCAAAACTGGAAGCGCGAGCACGGAAGCTCCGTGCGTTCAGGCTTTGCTCGAGCGCGCGAGCTGGAGAGAAATGCAAAAAGCGCTGGTCTCGCGCTTCTAGCTTTGGCTTCGCTAGCAGGTAAAGTGAAACGAAGTATAATTTGAGCCGTGCCGAGCGGAACTCCGCGTCTCAAGACGCTCGCGCACCCCACCCTTTGCACTGCTTTCTTTCAGCCAGTCTCAGGACGCTGTTCTAGCAGTGCAGACAAAGGCATGGGCACGAGCGCGTGGCTTTGGAAAGTGCCTCCTATGCACGAGGTCTCGTACAAACAATAGCGTTTCGCTGAGCTAGGCTCACGCGCCTGTGCCTTTGTCTTCACTGTCGACATTTGTGAGATGGAGTAGAGGTCTCCTGATTGGTCGACGCTGTGTCACAAATTTAGTTTACGCTCTAAACGTGGGGGGAATATTCGGCGCTGGCGGCGGCCTTTGCTCCGCCTATTGTCCAAACTCTCCTAATATACGGCTCTGAGTTGTGGAACTCCCGCGGAGGGGGGTACCCCCCCTCACTCACCTCAATCCACCTAGAGCAGAGCCGTTTATTGAGAGAGTTTGGCCATACATTGGTTTGAATAGGCGAGCATCTCGGGGCCAACCACAGGCCGCGAAACAGCCCCTAGCGGTGGTCGTGTGCTCTAAATTTGTGCCACGACTATACTTCGTTTCACCTTATGTGCGAGCGAAGGCAAAACTGGAAGCGCGAGCACGGAAGCTCCGTGCGTTCAGGCTTTGCTCGAGCGCGCGAGCTGGGGAGAAATGCAAAAGGCGCTGGTCTCGCGCTTCTAGCTTTGGCTTCGCTCGCAGATAAAGTGAAACGAAGTATAATTTGAGCCGTGCCGAGCGGAACCCCGCGTCTCAAGACGCTCGCGCACCCCACCCTTTGCTCTGCTTTCTTTCAGCCAGTCTCAGGACGCTGTTCTAGCAGTGCAGACAAAGGCATGGGCACGAGCGCGTAGCTTTGGAAAGTGCCTCCTATGCACGAGGTCTCGTACAAACAAAAGCGTTTCGCTGAGCTAGGCTCACGCGCCTGTGCCTTTGTCTTCACTGCAGACATTTGTGAGATGGAGTAGAGGTCTCCTGATTGGTCGACGCTGTGTCACAAATTTAGTTTACGCTCTAAGCGTGGGGGGAATATTCGGCGCTGGCGGCGGCCTTTGCTCCGCCTATTGTCCAAACTCTCCTAATATACGGCTCTGACCTAGAGTCGTTCGAAGCGCCATCTATATTTTCGTTTCATAACTGTGCATTCAAAAGAGCACAGCTGAAGCGCCAAATGGCGATCACAACGCCACCATTTCTCCCGCAGCGGTCACTCAAGGAACTGCACGTGACATCTATTTTGCAAGTACAGCTTGGCAACCCGCATTTGGAGATCGTTGCAGCCCGCCGAATGGGACGATCCAAGGCCATCCTGGTGACCGTCGGAGGGAACGAAGTACCCAGCTACCTGTGCTACGGCCCCATTATCTGTCAATTCTACGAATATCGTGAGAGGAAGCAAGCTTGCACGTCGTGCCGCCAAATGGGACACAGGGCTGACACATGCCCGCAGGGCGAGAGCAAGCTATGCCCGAACTGTGGAGTGGAGCACGAGCTCCCACCGATAGTTGACGGCAAAAGAGCCTACACGTGCACGCCGATCTGCGTCATCTGTGGAGGCAAGCACTTCACCGGCAGCAAGGAATGTAACAAGAGGTACGTCCCCAGACAGAAGGTGAAGCCGAGGGAGGATTGCAGGCATCGATCACCCAGCGGGGAATTCAGGGCAAGATCGGTCTCGTTCCCGCCTGTCAACCAAGAGGATCCCTCCGATGGAAGGGGTGCCAAAAACAGGCCTGCGGGATACGCGGAGGCCACCAAAACCAAACCTAACACAGACAACACACAGCAGCAACCTGAATCACAACAGGCGGCGGCCAGTGCCCAGCCAGTAAGAGACAACCAAGAGGACCCCTTCAATGGAAGGGGTGCCAAAAACAGGCCTTCGGGATACCGACAGGCCACCGAAACCAAACCTAACAAGGCCAACACACAGCAGCAACCTGAATCACAACAGGCGGCGGTTAGTGCCCAGCCACCGAGAGACCCTAGATTGGCGGCAAGGCTTGCTATCATGGAGAGAAAACTGGCGGAAACGCAGCAGCAGCTCACACATGCACTGGAAACCATCCAACAACTCAGTGAGCAGAACACTGCCCTCAAGAGTCAAGTAGACACCCTCAAGGGACAAGGCCCAGTTCAATCACAGCCACCCTCCCAAGAGGAACCCGCAGAAGAAGTCAGGCGACGCAAAAAGGCGCGATGCCCGGATTCGCCAGAGGAAGACAAGACCCTCACAGCAATCACGGAGCTGGCCAAGGCGGTCAACAGTCGCTTCCAACAGCTGGATGAACACCTCACTGAGCGCTTCCAGAAGATGGAAGAGCGATCCCAACAGGTAAAAGATAGGCTCACCAGACTCGAACAGGTGCAGTGGGGTGGCGCCGCCGGCAATACGTCGGCACCAGTTACAGCACCCTCTATGTTTGAGTATGGCCAGTAACAACACGCCGCACAAGCTTGTCATTTGGCAGTGGAACGGGGGAGGACTGGGCACCAAGATCAACGCCTTGCGGATGCACCTTTTCTCCTCTGAAACCCAACCAGATGTCATAGCCATACAGGAATCAAGTGAGAATTGTAAAATACCGGGCTACACTCGCTACGAGCAGAGCAACGGGAATATCAAGAGACCCATCCATACATTCGTCAGAAGGGACATTCCAGTCAAGCAGCACGATGTCACGCTACAGGGGCGTAATGGACTTGTAGTGGTTGAACTCCTTCCTAAGAAGAAGAAAGAACTGAGCACGGTCATCTGTAACACTTACTCCTCCCCTAAAGAGCATGGAACCGACGTAGCCGAAGTTTTCCCCACAGCATCGAGTATCGCGGCCGGCGGCCCCGTGGTAGTGCTGGGAGACTTTAATGCTCCCTGTATCGGATGGGGCTACAGGCACGACACAAGCAAGGGCAAAGCAATAGAAAGACAGGCATCCCTATGTTCGATGGTGCTACTGAATGACCTGACCCACCCCACGAGGTGCGGCAACAGCATCACCAGGGATACCAACCCAGACTTGACGTACGCTGCCAACGTCTCGGGGGCGACGTGGAGCAACACCCTCGAGACGCTGGGTAGCGACCATTACATACTGGAGATCCGAGTAGATACCTGCATAGCAGCACCGAGAGGAGTCACCATCTGCCTCCTGACGGACTGGGACAAGTTCCGCGACCGAAGGAGGGACAGGGGCCCCATCGACTCGCTAGGAGAGTGGATAAAACAGCTCAACGACGACCAAAGGGCCGTCACGCGCGAGGTCACCAATCCCACCCAGGCCAAGAGCGTCGACACGAAGCTTGCCCACATGTTGGAAGCATACGCATCCCTCCACAGAAGATGGAAGACGACCGGCAAGAGCAACAGGAAGCTGAGGCGGCGCCTGGCCCTCCTGTTTCGAGATATAGAGCAACAAGCGGCATACTTGGTTGAACAACAGTGGACACAGATGTGCGATGGACTCAAGGGCCAGCTTCACACCCGCAGTCCATGGTCGCTGTTTCGGCACCTGTTGAACCCAGACGAGTCTAAGCTGGAACACAACAAGGCGCTGATCAGACTCCTCAGAGAGCTCCCGGGAGATGAAGCCTCGATATGCAGCGAACTCAGAGAACGGTACCTTGATGCACCGCCACTCCAGGTCTCACCTAGTCAACGATACGAGGGGGACCCCAACCCGACAATCGACCGTCCAATCGAAGAGGCTGAAGTGAGGGCCGTCCTGCACGACCTGCGACCCCAGTCGACACCCGGTGCGGATGGCGTCGGCAACAAGATGCTACGCAATCTAGATGAGGGATCGATTACGGCCCTCACAGATTACTTCAACAAGTATGGGACACCGGACAGCTCCCGTCTAGCTGGAAACATGCTATGGTCTGTTTCATCTCCAAACCGGGGAAACCGCTGAATATTGCTAACCTTAGGCCCATCTCCCTGACCTCATGCGTAGGGAAGCTCCTGGAGCGAATAGTGCAACGCAGGCTGCAAGATTACGTGGAGGAACACCGTCTTCTCCCCCACTACCTGTACGGATTTAGACAGCACTTGTCTACGCAAGATGTTTTCCTCCAGCTGTCGACGGACTTTTTCTCCAACCAACGACCGTGGAGGGCCTTGGCGGCGCTTGACCTACGCAAGGCCTTCGATAGAGTCTCCCACGAGTCGATCCTCGATCAGATCTCGCGCCTGAATCTCGGTGTGCGTGCCTACACTTACGTGGAAGCATTCCTAACGGGAAGGACGGCAGAGATTAAGCTCGGGGATTATGCGTCTGATACCTTCCCGACATGCCTTGGTAGGGGCACTCCACAGGGCGCAGTCATCTCGCCATTCTTGTTCAATCTGGCAATAGCCCCGCTATCAAGACGGCTGGAACAGATCCCGCACCTCAAGCATGCCGTTTATGCGGATGACATCATCCTGTGGACCAACGCCCCACCGTCCATCATGACCCCGACCCTCCAGGCAGGAGCAGACGTGGTGGTAGAAGTCGCCCGAAGCGTGGGGCTGGAATGCGCCCCTGAGAAGTCTGCCCTGCTCCTTGCGAGCAGGCTTCGAGCCAAAGACGCACTGGCCAAAGTATTCGTCTTCATGGACGGACAAGCCATCCCCAAGGTACCAGCTACCCGAGTACTCGGTATGCCACTCCACACAGGCAGATCGTCGGAGATCGTGCGTACTCTACGCAAGAACACTGACAACACCACCAGGTTGATTCGTAGAGTTTCAGGCGCGCAATATGGCCTCGGTGAGCAAGACACCTGTCGACTGGTGCAGGCTTTCGTACTCAGTCGCGTCACATACGCGGCCCCGTACATGCACCTCCCCAAGACAGCGCGCAAACAGATAGATGCCATCATTCGCAAGGCGTACAAAGTGACGCTGGGGCTCCCCAACCACACGTCAACCGCGAGGTTCGACCAGTTGGGAATCCACAACACCTTTCAAGAGTTGTGCGATGCGCAGAGAGCAGCACAGATCTCCCGCCTCTCGCGCACCCCAACGGGTCGTCGTACTCTACACAGAGCTGGCATCGATTATAAGGACAAACCCCCGCCCAAGTGGGACATGCAGCCAGACTGGAGACGCGCCGTGGTGGTCAAACCCCTACCAAGGAACATGTCTACCACGCACCATAAGCAGAGACGAGAAGCCAGGGCCCGAGCGCTGCAGAGACTGCAGGAAGACGACCCGCGGGCTTTCCACGTGGACGCCAGTCCATACCCGGACCGCTCCAAGTGTTACGTCGCAGCCGTACACAACATCAGCGGATCGTACACAGCGACAATCAAGGCATGCGACATCCACGAAGCAGAAGAGGCGGCCATTGCCATAGGGCTCCTTGCTGCCAGTAGAACAGGCAGCAGTGGCACCGTCACCACAGACTCCAAGACGGCTGCAACCAGCTTCCTGTATGGGAGGATAGGATCTCCTGCGCGCAAGATCCTTCGGAGCTTCCGCACCCCCAGGGACAAGAACAGCCGGTACCACGTGGTCTGGGTTCCCGCACACGCGGGCCACGAGGGGAACGAAGCTGCCCACTCTCTCGCATCCCGAGTAGCTACAAGCCGGGATTGTGAGGAGGAGGGAGGCAGAGAATTCTCACTCGGGGAACACAGCTATGCGGCACCGGCAACGGAAGAAGCGCCCACGCGTTTCTGCGATGCCACACGAGTTGAGAGGAAGAGGAGACGTGTTCTTCCGCCACCACACCCGGAGCTCAACCACCTGCAAGCCAGGCGATGGAGGCAACTTCAGACACTCGCCATCCAGACCCCACGATTCCTCCGTAGAGTTCACCCCCTACTCTTCGATGGGTCCTGTACGAGATGCTGTGGTTCCGTAGACCCACCCCCGGATGGCACGATCGGACATATGTTTTGGTCATGCCCGAAGTTTCAACCCCCACAGGAACTCCAAAGGCACCTCGATGACCGAGGAGAAGACATTGTTCCTCACTGGACGTCCCTTCTGCAGTCAGATGAGCTGCGCATCCAGCTGCTCCTAATAGACAGGACCGAACAAGTTGTTCGCGACCTTCAAGATGAACTCCGCAAGAGGCGTGCCCAATTGTAACCGCAAGCTTATCTTTACTTCCCACAAATGCCCATCCCCTTTTCCCTTTCTACTGTCGAGCCCTTGTGCTGTATAGTTAGGCGGGCAGATGAGCCTAGCCCCTGTATGCACTGCGCTCAATAAAGTTGTGCTACCTACTACCTTAAGCCGAATCCATCAGTCACTAGTGTTGGTGGTCGTTCGGTCGTCCACGTCTCAACTCCACCAAGATCGTCGGGCGCGAAAAGGGGGCCCAAGGCAAAGGGCAAGAGCCAGACCCGTTCCAGCCGCGCGGGGCTCCAGTTTCCCGTGGGAAGGATCCAACGACTGCTGCGAAAGGGTAACTAGCAGAGCGAGTTGGTGCCGGCGCCCGCGTCTACTTGGCGGGCCGTACTCGAGTACCTGGCTGCCGAAGTGCTCGAGCTGGCAGGAAAGCGCCAGGGACAACAAGAAAACTGGATCATCCCTCGACACCTGCAGCTGGCCATTCGCAACGCGAGGAGCTCAACAAGCTGCTGTCCGG